>NNCF01130326.1:482674-524537 GCA_002313205.1 Laupala kohalensis | reverse complement strand
GATTTATTGTTACAATAAATACGCCCCTAGACAAAGCCTAGAGAACCTGTATAAGAAATCCGCCTCTACCCGAAGGAAAAACGGAGAAAACCCCGGTTTGCCAGGATAATTTTTACGAACATTTTTTTTTTCACTACGTAAATCGATCAAGTCGTTACCAACGAACAGCATTTAAGTTTTATTTATATAGATATAGCTTATATTGTATCCAATAACAAGATGAAAGATTTTAATAATTGACTAAAATAAAAAGAATAGTGTACACCTAATTAAAATAGTAATTTCTTTTGCCCTCTAAAGCATATTCAGAATTTCCCTCTTTAGATCTACAAGAAAAACAAGCTCTTGGAATAATTTAGCTCTTAGAATAGAGTTAATTACATATTCAGTATAATTTTAGATGTCTTCAGAAAATTACTTTTTTATACGTGTGGTATTTTAAAAGTATAGGGGAACAATCAACGTCATGTATATACAAAAACGTGGGATTGTTTATGAGCAAACAATATAATTCAGCGAAGAAAATTATTAACTGTCTTACTGTGTTCTGCCAAAGAAAGAAACTATTTAATTTATTCCTTTAATTCTTACTCGAGGCACGAATGTCAGAGTTTCTAGATCTTCCTCCTGTGGGAAAATATTTAAATGCTAATCCCTCTCAAATATACATTCATGTGCACAGCTTTGACAGGTGATTTGCTAGAATACTGTATTGTTTCGTTTTTCTTTAGATCGTTTTTTAATTAATTTTTGTTTCCATGTTTAATAATTTTATTGAAAGCTTGCCGAGAATCCTTTTCTTTGCTCACACGAGTCTTGTAATTCTTGTATAAATATTCTTTTTTAAGATAACCACAGTAAAATGGCACATGATTCATAAATCACTTTATAGACCGATAAAGAGACAGTTTCTTCCTCGTCGTAGACTTGCTGCTTCAATCTGCTTAATTATCCTTTTATCTACTGTAAACGCGACGAATAGTCTTATCAATACTCCATGCTATGTTTTCGTAGTTGTCACAGCTACGTATCATTACTCGGGCGCTTTTATAAAAGTTTCTTTGAGATATCGCATCACGGAAGATAAACTGAAAGGATTCGAACGAAACTTTAACGGTCATACGGTAGGTACGCACTTGGCAAAAGCATCAAATCTAGGTTTCAGTGTGATAGGACAAATAGAATTTGAAGTACCCCTCCGTGACCGCCACCTCTCGACTATGATCATGTACAGCGAAACCCCTCAGTCTGGTCGAGATCGAGACCCTGGCCGGTTACTCATTTGGCCGCGGTTCCCGTGGAAAGACAATTTTGTACACTACTGATAACAAAAAAAGGGCCCATTTATTTTTCTAAGTCCCACGCTCTGACCAGTTTTGGATCTGTTAAGTTTGCAACGCCTCTCTCCTCCTACTACCCCTTCGACAGGGGAAGTTTCGTTCGACCAATCGTAGGTCTACTTGAGACGGCTCCCATATTTGGAAGACATCGTGTGGCTGGTAAATCGTAACGAGATAAAATGTTTCATTACACCGCTATTAAAGAAATATTTTGTATTTTTTTATTATACACATTTTGGACTTCTATAACAAAAATATTCTGTATATTCTTGGCTTTAATAAACTTTACCATTCTCTATATTTAAACGACATTTCGATATTCGTTGTCTCGCAAGGTCTTCATAGGCAATGTAAACGATATTAGAGTTTCTGTAAAAAAAGTTTGCGTAATACTGTGATAAAATATTGTTTTTGACAGAATTTGAATATAATTGCACGACATCGTATGGAATTGGTATAATTCGAATCACAAATTACTTATAAATATTCCTATAATTTCTTATATTTATACAGTGAAGTAAAGAAATCAAATCTCATTGCCTACAAGTGATGTGTATTGTCGAAAGTAATTTCACATAATTTGCGATTGTCTTACGTTTTTCATATATCTGAAAAGGAATTAAATAAATATAGAAAACGTTTGTCTAAAATATGAACTAATAACACAAAAGTTTAATTCTCGAGTTATAAATAATATAAAACTACTTACGGAACAAATAAATTGTCAATGATGTGTGAGAGGACAGTTCGGTTTTTGAACGGCCGCGCCAGCTGACTGCTGTCACGACAATGTTGTATAGCTCGAATCCAAATAAATACTTGTTAATGTAGTAAGGGTTTTCCTTGCTCAATTTAATATAAATCGGTTTACCACAAAATTATGGGGATCGTATATTATGGAGATACATAGAATTCTTCCACGCGAATATCCTCCTTTTGAACCACACTGTGGTGTTTGAAAGCCTCCTCCGATCGAAGCGTAGCGCTGATGCGGTTCTGCTTTATGCCGCCCGCTGCTTTCTGCTATCGGGAGATAAGATAAGCCTCACTTAAGTTTCATCTGCAGAGCTAACTGCTTTCTTCGCCGTCTGGTCTCTGGCTCCCGTAGTCCACAACAGGTACATGCAGTCATGATGTGTTGAACTGAAAAAAAGAAAAAAAGGAAGCAAACAACAGTGGCAGACGTAAACTCAAAGTGAGGTAACTTTACTTGGGTTTGCAATATGGCTACGTAACACAAATTGCCGGTATTTACGACTTTAAGCGATATCCGAATAAATACAAATAGTAGTCACAAAAGCGACCATGTGCTGTAACGAAAGACAAGTCAATAACACCACAAGCTCAGACTCAAGGTGCAAAAGACGCTCGCTGCTAAAAAGGAAGAACGGAATACAAGAGCTGCAAGAGATCATTCGAGTGAATTGAATTGAATCGGTGTCAATCCGAGGTTGGCGATAGATTTAAGTTTTCAGACATTCGAATGTTCTGTCAACATAATGCTAGGTACAAATATTATTACTCTTATGGACGATGGCGAAATAAAACTGTTGGCTACACTGTATACAACATCAAGACATTTACTCTGACAATAAATAAATAAATAAATTATTTATTCTCAAGAAAGCAGTTACCATCAGCCGATGTCCACGTTGAGGACAATCTACTGTTGCTACTTTGCAATGAACTAATAAACACAGTTCGTGTTTTTTTCTTAAGTTACACTTTGTTTGAGTTAAGTATCGTGACTTTGAGGATACTTGATCTGCTTTGAGGTACTTCTCACTGATTTTCGGACGAAGAGAGAGAGAGAGAGATGCTGTACATGGAAGCTAACCTCAATTCGTGAACAGCATCCAGGGAAGTTTCTCTTCGTCCTGCACATAACACTGCGTACAGCAGCGAAGATTGTCTTCTGTGTGTATTGAAATGACACGTTGGGGGTCACCACTGCACATGCCCGTTTCGTTTCTCTCCTTTGCAATCGCTGATGGTCATTTCACCCGCTTTAAGGCTCGTCAAATTGTGGTTTACGTTTGGATTTCTTTTCTAGGTTAATTGTACGAATGATAGAAACTAATATCGGCAATCTAATTAGTACCTAACAGTTTTTTCTAAGGAATGTCATAATGTGAGAACTCTCATGACTCCTTAAGTTCTATGGCTTTCACGTGACGTAGATACCGAATTGAAACATTTCTTCAGAATAGCCACGAGAATTACTATAAAATATTTTTATAACTAATATAGATTTTTGAAATAGAGTTTTCAAAAATTCATTTATTAAAATGATTTGAAAAGAAAATTATTTTCTAAAATAGATTTTTTCCGGCGAAATATTTTATCAAAGTATTAAATAGTCTTAATTGACGTGTAATGTGTGTTTTAAAAGCTAAAAATGGAAATATAAATATATCCATTTTATATAAACGTTTAAAGGACTGTTCGTGACGGGCGGGCGGGCGGGCGGGCGGGCGCTGAGGCGTGACGCGGAGTTCGACGTCCGACCGACGCAGTTCACTTACTACTCCCTCGCCGCCACGTCACGTCTCGTCTGGCGGCCGCTCGTTCATTCGGAGGCGCGAGGAAAATGTCGACGCGGGTCAGTGGTCACACGAGGCGAGCGGAACGAAAGGACTTACTCTACCCATACACAACAACAACAACAACAACAACTCGCATTCTGCTGCTGCTCCTGCTTTATACAAATCGAGTTGCCTTCGGACCACAGTCACCACTAGAAGTTCGCCGGACTACTAAATGACTTTTTAAATAATTATTACTTCTGACAAGTTATGGTGAGAGAAATGTCACCTTATTAAAATGTAATGTAAGTAATTAATACTTGCATTTTCTCCTGTTTTCCTTCGTTTACCCGCGGATTTGTTTATTCAGGTTCCCCAGGCGACGTCTATTGAAATAACAAATCTGGAATTTACTGTTATTTAATAATTAAGATTTATAAACAATACTTTCCGAATAATATATAGTTTGATAATACGTACTTTCGAAAAACTGTTTTGTTTTTATTGAGTACCCATTTGTTGTTATTTTGTTAATATTATAACACGTACCGAACTATTTTTTATCGTTAGGAGTATGTTGAAATGTTAAATCCTTAGCCTCTGCCTTAGGGTCCTCGATCGGAATTGATGGGATGGTCCCTTGCTCGCTTCCGGAGAATTAACTAGTTTGTTGTCCTCCGCGTCGTCGTATGCACTTTGTAACTGTTTTTGACAATAAAGTTTATTCTAATATAACAGTTGTATAAATACTTTTAATTCGAGCAAAAATTTGTAAATACCTATTTCATTAATGTAATAACAATCAATAAAATAGTTTTTTTTCTTTAGTTCTTTCATAAGAATGGAATATAATGTTGAGTATTTCATTCAGTACTTCCCTCCATTCTAGTTATCCAAAAAATTTAAGAGACTTATTACTATTTTATTACTTTTTATTCGCGAGTTGTGCATTTTCGTATTATCAGCTGTATTGCATTTTAAAGAAGTATTCAAGAACGCTTAAACTAATGTTCATACAGATAAATTTTTATAACGACGGGGTGTATAATATACTAGTTATTGAATTTATGTCAAACGACCAAAATAACATTTTCAATTTTATATGTTTACTAATTCTTTTATTGTAAGCAGTTGAGGATTGTTGTTCATTAATAATTAAAAGAACAGAAATTTTATATTTTTTATATTTTAAAATAATCTTCGGGATGTACGTTTTCTGACTACAGAGGCATGATTTCTTATAATATTGCATTGTCATCTAACTTCCAATATTTTATGATGATTGTAGAATCCAAAATTCAATTATAACACTTGATTAATGGAATTTCAGGAATTGGAACTATGTTTAAGTCTTTGAAAAGATATTTTCTTGGTTTCAACCAATTGGTAAATCTCTTTTTCTTGTGCTACATTTCAAGTTTGTATTAAGTCTTTGAATTATCTAAGTAATTACCTGATTTCATTTAATGCAAACAAAGAATGAAAGGATATAAAATGACGAAGTGTTTCTGATTATATGTTTGTAACGACAATTATTTCTTGTTAATTCCTGTCAAATGAAGATAAGATGATTTACAGCTTCGTGGCACCAAAAGCAAAGAACGGTTGCGACTTGTAGTAGAACAAGCGCTCAAGTCACACGGTGCGTATTTACCATCACTTGTTTTTCTCTCTCATCATATGAAGATCGAAAAGCCTCTCGTCATCGTTTAACACTGGCAAGTAACAAGAGGATTCACTGGGCTTCCAGCGGTTCCCCCAAAGAACATTGCTGCCGCTACGTAAAATCTCTTATTACTTTTCTATACGACACAATTCATTTCATCTTAAGGTGTATTTTAAAAACACTTGTAATTGTCAGTTAACTCATTGTCCTACAATGAGAAGCAAGCAATATTCGTCTAGGCCTATTTCTAAATTTTATACTTGAGTGTGGCTCTAACGATAAAATTCAGAATTTTTTCAACCCAATTCTTGTTCTGATTTACACGTTTATCTCGAAGAAAAATAGTTTGCTACGTATTACCGTGACATTTTAAATTTTTTTAACCAATTAATACGAAAACGTTACTTTATATCTTGTCTTTTGTTGTTTGGTTCGGTGTTATCTGAGGGTTGTGAAGTTCAATGCATAACGCAGTGAGGAAAATATCTCTTGCTGATGATGTAGCCTTGAAACAGATTTGCATTATATCGAAACGTTGACATAACAAAAAACATATTGAAGTATTACTTGACGTAAATGCAAAAATATCCCTATTGTTAAATAGTTGCGTAAGAAAGTTTCAACCGAAAGAAAACCCAGATCGCCCAGATCAGATCTTTCTCAAATCAAAAGATCAGTTCTTCTTAAAAAATCGAAATTATATTTCTGTTTTTCACAAAATATTATTTTCATTTCTTAAAGAGGATGTGCAATTTTTTTCTATTTGATGTACTAATGTTTTTATCTAATTTGTAAAGAATATGTGAAGATTTGCATGCACTCTACACCTGTCTCGGAACAAAAATATTCTCGGGCAAAGGCAATAGACGATGCCTCCATATCATCTCATAAGGCAAGTTAGTGTTTTTCAGCATATGACAGAACAACATTTACAACATTTTTCGCGTGTATATGAGATCATATCACAATTTTCTTGAGTCACTCGAAATTTTATTCGAGCTTCAAAATATTTCTGCGAAGGTTTCCGAAAAATTTTGAGTTTTTTTTCTTTTCGGAAAGATGATATTATTCTTACTACATTAGATTATACGGTGGATTCGCTGTATCTAATTTCGAAAATTTGACTTATACTTAATATCATTTATCTACGGGCATCATTAATAAGATTATTGTCTGGACTTTATAGGCATCGTTATCTTTCATTTGAAAATTGTTTTCTTGGTTTGTTTTAAATTTCAAAATGCTTTGTGTAACCTAAAATGTGTCTCGGACGCAGTAATAATACACCGAGAAATATTTTTAGAAAATTTCAAAAATTTCAACAAATTAAGGAATAAAAGTGTGTATCAGATATCATCCCTAATAATCCGCTCCCCCGCCGATGACCGGGAACTTCGAGTATAGATGATATTGGCAAATATAATATTAGGTATGAATGTCTGTCTGTCCGTCCGCCCGCCCGCCCGTCATTGCCATCAGAAGGAAGGAAGGAAGGTTAGGAGACCTCGTAGCTGAAGGTCATCTCTCTTTGAGGCCACGCCGCGCCGTTCCTCCCCTCGACCCCTCCCTCCAAGCGCCCCCCCGCCATCCCCCGTCCATTGGGCTGCTGCTCCACTCAACCCTTTAGCTGCCGACTAGACGCCCTTCATTTCTCCCTCCCTACTCCTCCTTTTGGGCGACCCACACACACACTGACACAGAGCGCAAGAGGAGGACGTGGAAGTCCGCCTCGGAAGGGGGAAAGGTGAACTTTAGAAAAGAAGTCCAAGGTTTGGGTGGATTGGAAACAGATCCATTCCTCCTACCTACGCTTCAATACAATGTGACCCACAAAACACAAATGAGGAAAGATATTAGTGAATCATTTTTCCGCAATCACATTTTCTTTCACCATTATTCCCGAGAAAAAAAAAAATTCTTCTCTTACTCCTGAAGTATGTTTTTGTTTAANCCCACAAAACACAAATGAGGAAAGATATTAGTGAATCATTTTTCCGCAATCACATTTTCTTTCACCATTATTCCCGAGAAAAAAAAAATTCTTCTCTTACTCCTGAAGTATGTTTTTGTTTAATGTTTTATAAGACGCCGCCGATATTATATTCAATTCTGTGATTATGACATTTGAATTTTTCTTTTCGTGACACGAAATATAAACCATTTAACACATCAGCTGTGTCTCGAAAGTGTAATAGAAAGGGATGGTTCGGTTTACTGCCTTCCACCAACGCGCGGCGAAATACCAATTTTTATGAGCTAGGTGTATTTTATGCTGCGTTCGTCTGTTGTAAGTGCAGATTTTAATGTTCTCATCGCGACTCTTACTTTGATAACTTTTAAAACGAGAGAACTTTTGTGCGACACCGATCGAAACCAAATCTAAACATTTTCCTATGGAAACACACATTTTAATATATTTTATTGACACAAAAATTAGATGATATTTACTAGTTATTTCGTTGGTGGCTGCCTGTAAGACATTAAGATTAGATGCATACTAAACCTATCTTCCTAATTCCCAACAATGTGTTTTTTATACATGACAAAGCGCCCCCTTACAAATCAATAAACAAACGCATATTCTATTGTTGGGAGTAAGTCATTTTTTGACATGTTTTACGCCAAAATATAAATGGAGGAAGAAAACATAATTCTCTCGGAGATATTTTGAGATAATACTGAAATTTTTGGAAGTTTACCTTTAAAAGCAATGTGTCGAAAAATTATTCAGAAATAACTAGCCAAATTTATAGGTGTTAATTAATAAATATTAGCAATTTTCAATATTTTGGTGCGAAATGTAGAGGTTTGGAAATTAAATTATAATTTGTGATTTGTAACTACCCATTATACAATTTGTATTTTATTTGCATAACAATGAAAATGCTAAATCGTAAATTTCAAATAGAATCTAATTCTTTGTTATATCAATATCCGTTCATTCCTGTGTGTTTATTAAAACTGAATTTAGTTTTGAAGACGAATTTCTCTCGTTTATTCTGTCGGCATTTTCCTCCTCCGCTGAGTATTTCGTAGCTGTGGCGACACCAACGTACGTCGACCTCCTGGAAGCCATAAATCGTCCGTGAACATCCCGATTTCAACACAGAACAGCTAATGTTCTAGTTCCTTCGCAAGGGTGACAGCGGGGATATTTGGAGGGATCTATACCAGAGAGAGTGTTGCTCTAAATACCGTTTGTTATGTCTATAAATGTTTTACTTACTAACTTAGCGATAGTTCGCATGTACTAATCCATTGTATTCTCTGAGTTTCCCCGCCTAAACTATTCAATCTTCTTCTCGTCCCGAAAATTTCTTCACTACATATTTATGATGTGGTTCAGTCGATTTGAATTATGAGTATAATTTTAGTCATCCAGGTACACTCAATTGCATTAATCAAAATTGATACTGAACCCCCGAAATTTGAATGTGGAAAGATGGTCACCCTAAATCGATCTGTTCTGTTAAGTATGATAAGTTGAGTGAGGTGCCAAGTTCGAGAGTGGGAGAGTCTCATTTGGAAGGTGTTAATATATATTTTTTTAAATTAACCTCCACATCAGTCACCGCAGTTCGGAAGTCTTTCTTTAATTTAAACAGAAAATGATTAGTATTAAAGCTTTATTAACTCTAGTTTAGGTTGCAAAATATTCATTGTTTATAACAGCATGTTTATTTTCCGCTCTTTGCAAACAAGCATGATAGGACCTTCATTGAATTTGTCAATACATCACAAGCACCACTTCTTTCCTGAGTTTAGTGGATGTCTCTTCGGTGTATTTTGCTCTCTCTCTCTCTCTCTCTCTCATTTCACCTTTTGACATTTTGTATACACTCAGTCATCTTACTTTGACATTTTGTATACATTCAGTCATCTTACTTTGACATTTTGTATACATTCAGTCATCTTACTTTGACATTTTGTATACATTCAGTCATCATACTTTGACATTTTGTATACACTCAGTCATCTTACTTTGACATTTTGTTATCGTTCTTTGACATTTTGTACACACTCAGTTATCGTACTTTGACATTTTGTACACACTCAGTCATCTTACTTTGCCTCTAAGAGAAAATTGAACTTTAGAAACAAAAATCCTGAACGGAAACAAACGCACTGTGTTCATCAGTTTGTTGCATATTAGTCGCAGTAAATTACTTTCTTTTCCTGAACGTGGTCATTGGTAGTTTGTAACAGCTGTCTTGGCAATAAATTATTTATTTATTGTCTGTCTAAGTGGCTTGGTGTTGGTAAAGAGCTTGTACTCAATGTAGCCAACTCTTTTCCTTCGCCATTGTCCATAAGAGTAATAATATTTTTAACTCTCGTTATGTTGGCAGGACATTCGAATTTCAGAAAACTTAAATCCATCGCCCACCTCGTTCACCAATTAAATTCTCTTGCTCGTGTGGCACTATTCTATTATTTCTGCATCGAGCGTGTGGAACGAATACTATATTTGTTGTGTTATTAACTTGTATTTCTTTATAGGAAATAGTCGCTTTTATGACTATTATTAATATTTATTCGAATATTACTCAAATTCGAAAATGATGGCAATTTGTATTACTTAATCATATTGAATAATTTTGGGTAAAGTTACCTCACTTTGAGCTCCACTGCACTCTTGCGTGTTGTGGATGTCTTTTCGGTTTATTGCTTATTACCGTTTAACCTTCGCATTGCAAAGCTTCGCAACAGCAACTGAGGAGAGCTGAGTTCGTCAGCAACTGAGGGCGATGTGGCGTCCTGTCGCATGAAGCCCTACGAAAGGCGCCCAAAGGGAGATGGATGAGTGACAGCGTGGGAGGATGGAGACAATAAAGTTGCAGTGAGTGGCGCAATACTATTTTGGGAGCAAGGTGATGTATGACGTCACTGTAGCATATCATCATCTGCTACGGATTTGGGCGACAGTAAGTGAACCTCTTCAAGAATATATTCACTTCTTAACTTATACTTTTCAAGATTCCTGCAAGTTTCTCAAATGATTTTTACCAAAAATACATCAGTGTCTTGGCCAATTGAGACATAGTGGATACTGTGGTTTGAATTATAATTCTTCCAATTCAATGGATCCGTCGTAGGCAAGCTGCACTGTGGTCATGTTTCCCTGTTGTTGATTTTTGTTTGTTTTTTATCGATCGGCCGACTCATGCGTGCCTTCAATAGAATTTTTTTTAAATTTATTAAACCTATCTTGAGGATCCTTTCGCTATCATTCGAATTTCTATCCTTCTTCCTCTTCAGCGAAAAGGGAGATTTTCGAATATAGATGATAGAATCTAATGCCAGTTACGTTTGAAATAATTATTCGGAGCTTCCATCTAATGTGTACTGCGCAACACCATATTTTCCAGTATTTCTAAATTACTCTTTGTGTGTGCTCTTTTCCATCCCTTCTGCAGTTTTCCGTGTTTCAAATGTATGTTTTAATTGAATGTTATTTGTATTGATTATTGTTATTCGTATCGAATGTCTGATGAGTAATTAATATTCATTCGGAAAACTCTCGCTTTAAAGGTACTAGGACAGAAAATTTTAAATATTACTACTAGAGACTCTTGATAATCCGACAGATATGGGATCAGTTGTCGGACTATCTATTTATTATGGATCACCGAGGGTACCATTAAAACAATGCTAAAAAACCTACTGGATGAGGATAAACTCAGCTAAACACATTGTAAGTGGGTTAAGAAAAAAAAGATATGTTTTCACTCACAGGTTCTACGTACAGTATTTGATCATGAAGAAGCTCAATGAGAATAAACAATATGAAACGTCCGAGTGAAAAAAGTACATAAAAACAGGAAATATGAGTCGTGGTCAACTGGCCGGATTATCGTGCGTGTCGGTCTATCAAATGTCGGACTAGGGAGATTTCTATTTTTACTTAGTGGATACAATAATTGTGTCCCACTGTACATGAACGAGGTCGACGTGGCGCCTGTGACAGCAGACGAGAGAGAGGGAGAGGGGGCGGTAGCAGCTGTAGCAAGTGGGCTTTCAGGGAGGGAGGCTTTCAGGGAGGGAAAGCCCACACGAGCTGATTCATCACTTGAGTAGCGATGGCAGGGGGAGTGGTTGTGAAATAACGAATTTTCTCCAACTCTTTGTTTTATACTTATGCATGTATTTTCTTAACCGTGTACCCTCTCCACACGTGGAGAAGATTCGTGATAACGTTCGGTCAAGTGAGAATAGCGACAAGACAGGTACGGAACTCTCGCTTTGATCGCGGGGGTGTTGACCACTACAATTCCGCCCAGACCTCGGATCTGGTGTACAGTTGTGGAAGGCGAATGAATGGTGTAGTGGTTAAAACCCGGGCGATCGAAGCGAGAGTTCCGGGTTCCGTACCTGACTCGTCGCCATTCTCACCCGACCGAACGTTGTCACATATCGTTTTTTAGTGTGGTTAGTTAATCAGTTAGCAGGGTTAGGATTTTTAGGTACACATCTCTTTTCTTAAGGAGAGAAAGATACCGCAGTTAAAATTTCGTCTCTAGATGAGAAAAGAGGTATTTTTCTCAGCACTTCTTCCCTTTCTTATCCCCTTCTCTCCCAACCCATAAATACTTCTCCCATCTTTTCTTGCAGTTAAAAAAAAAAAATCTTCCAGAGCTAATCGAATCTTTTTTCAGAGATACGACACGTGAGTTTTAACCACAATTTAAAAATCAGAAATTGAATTAATCTTCTTGATGTTTCCTCAGCTCGCCGTGAGCATGCGCATTGTAAACCTTTCTTTTAAGTGAACGCGGTCACCTGAA
This sequence comes from Laupala kohalensis, assembly GCA_002313205.1. NCBI lineage: Eukaryota > Metazoa > Arthropoda > Insecta > Orthoptera > Trigonidiidae > Laupala > Laupala kohalensis. The sequence continues at coordinate 512,221 of NNCF01130326.1, read as the reverse complement.
TGCGACTACGAAACGATTTGAAGAACAAGTTCTCGAAAATATTAATTTTTCTTCTTCTTCTTCTTCTTCCTCCACCTCCCTCTGCTCCTACCTCATCTCCTCCACCTACCTCCGCTCCTACCTCATCACCATTTCCTCTTCCTATCTCCACACCCATTTCTTCTCCTGTCCCCGTTCTTTCACCTACTGCTTCCTCATCTCCCACGTCAACATCTATTCCTCCTGTCGCCCCCATACACCGTTACAACTTGCGCTCAGGAGTACGATGTGGTACTCGAAGGTGACAATCGCGTTCAGGTGCTGTGTGCGAGCTTCATCCGGAACTAGAAGCTGTACCAATTTCAAATTCCTCTCCACAATCTAACGTCGATTCCATTTCTCGTGAGTCACAAACTCTTTGCGAAAATAAAATAATTATATTTCATCATAATGTCCAATCCCTTTCAAACAAATTGACAGACATTGAAATTCTGGTACACGAAAATCGATTCGATTTGCTATGCCTCACAGAGCATTGGCTTTCAACTAACAACATCAACGATACTGCTATTTCTAATTATTATTTAGCAAGTTCTTACTGTCGGCAAAATTTTAAAGGCAAAAATCCCCACGGAGGTACGTGTATCTACGTTCGTAATGATATTTTATCTTCTCCACTGACAGGCTACGAGAACTTCTGCGTAGATAGTGTGTTCGAAATTTCTGCAGTTGAACTGACCGACACCGGTATTGTTGTTTTGTGTATTTATAGACCTCCTCAATCAGATCTTGACATATTTTTTCGGAACTTCGAAAATGTTTTAGAACATATCGCACATAAATCTACTAAATCTATCGTTATATGTGGTGATTTCAATATCGATTTCTTGAGTACATCCGACTCTGCACATTCACCAGTTAATCGATTCAAGAATCTTATCGACTCCTTCAACCTTATTACTACGATAAATGACCCCACTCGCCTCTCCGGCTCATCTCAAACATTGCTAGATCAAATTATAGTCAACAATGGAATCTCGTATCTCTCTGAAGTGTTTATCGCCGGATACAGTGATCACCTTGCTCAAGTATTGACTATTAATAATACACTAAAACCGCTTAAAATCCTTTACAAATTTACAAGAGAGTTTAATGACATAAATAAATCCATATTCGTAAATTATTTGCGTGAAGAAACATGGAAAGATGTTTACAATTGCCAAAACACCGACGACAAATTCAATGTATTTATCTCAACATTCCTAAAACATTACAACTCTAGTTTTCCCATAAAACGCAAGTTAATTAACACAAAAAAATACAATAGATGGATCACCCTAGGGATAAGAATTTCTTCAAAAAACAAACGCCGTTTATATTATCTTTCAAAACGCTATAACCAGCCACCCGAATTCCATAATTATTTTCGTAAATATAAGACTATTCTCCGAAAAGTAGTCTATGCAGCTAAAGTTATGGAAAACGACAGGCATATACTAAAATCGAACAACCGGATGAAAGCCATGTGGAATATTGTTAACAATTACACGTCAACTTCTGAAAATCGCGAAGAAAATGTTTCTTTACTAAACGATGGCAAGATCGTGTCAAATCCTCAGGACATCGCAAGTTTGTTTAATTCTCACTTCTCAGAAGTTGGTAAAATAACGAACTCAATATATCCAAATCAATGTCCTCCAATTATTACCACCCACATACCCAATTCTATGTTCACTTCCGAAACTAACGCCAGTGAAGTCATGGGAATCATCAGCTCCTTAAAAAACAAATTTTCACGAGGCATAGATGATATACCTGAGTTTATTGTTAAATCTTCGTCCCACGCTATATTAAATCCACTCGTAAATATTTTTAATAGTTCTTTATCGGAAGGGGTGTTTCCCAATATATTTAAGAGAGCTAAAGTGAAACCTTTACACAAGAAAGGAAACAAACTTAATATTGGAAATTACCGACCAATATCTCTACTACCCACTTTCTCAAAAATCCTAGAAAAATTGTTCTATAAGCGTCTTCTAGATTTTTTATCAAAATATAACATTCTCTCTGACGATCAACACGGTTTTAGGAAATCCTTTTCCACTACAAGCGCCATATTTTCCTTCTTAAACGATGTTACCACATCTCTAGACAGTGGAGAAAATCCTCAGGGTGTTTTTCTTGACTTATCCAAAGCATTCGATGTCATCGATCACGGAATTCTCCTTACCAAATTGCATTCTTTAGGCATTCGTGGACTTCCACATCAATGGCTAACTTCTTATTTAAAAGATAGATATCAACAAGTAGAAATATCCTATACTAAAAATAAAATACTTGAGCGTTGTCTTTCAGAAACAAAGCCACTTACTTGCGGAGTACCCCAAGGATCAATTCTCGGCCCTATACTCTTTTTATTGTATGTGAACGACATGTCATCATCCACATCAGATTGCAAAATGGTTCTTTTTGCTGATGACACTAATTTACTATGTAAACACGCCAATGCTCAAAAAGTTTTGTCTAACCTTTCGACTTGGTTCCATGCAAATCGTCTCATTGTAAACACTGACAAAACAGTGTCTATGTCATTTCACAATAGTATCACAAAATCTTTACCCCAGGTTTCTCTTTCTTTAAACGGAACACAATTAAAAACTGTTACAAATACAAAATTCTTAGGTCTCCATATTCAAGACAACCTCAAATGGAATTGTCACATTGACAATCTTAATTCCCAATTAAGCAAATTGTGTTACGCATTCCGAATCTTAGTTAACGCAGTTAGTCCACGTATTTCCCGTTGCGTATATTTTGCAAACGTTTACTCCCATTTACGTTACGGCATTACCTTCTGGGGTAATTCCGGTCAGAGTATTCAAACTTTCAGAATTCAGAAGAGGATAGTTCGGATAATTTGTAAATCTCACCCCCGAAACTCTTGTAAACCTTTATTCAAGGAATTAAATATCTTAACACTTCCCTGCATTTATATTTATGAAACGGTCGTGTTTGTTAAGACCGAATTACTGAAGCACCACCCTTGCTTTATACGAAACAGTCTCGTTCACGAACACTATACACGCAATAGTAGTAATATTCATCGCCCTAGAGTGTCAACCACTCTTTGCCAAAAGGGACCATACCATTCGGGAATCGTTCTATATAATTCCCTGCCCAAGAATATAAAAGATATTATGAAATTGAATATCTTCAAATCCGCGGTTAAAAACTACCTCCTGCACCAGTGCTTCTACACTGTAAAAGAATTTATTGATTTTAACAAAAGTTAAATTCGTCTTGTGCTTTATCACGCCATTGCTGTAGTACTTTTTAAACAACTTATAACAATTTCAAAAACTATTTTCTTGCATGATTGTGTTGTCTTATGGCTCATATTAATTTAGTTTTATGTGTACTCAACATTGGCACGTTTGTGTACATAAATTCTGTAGCCCCATCCTGGCCCGGGTTTTTCTCCGGTTTTCCTTCGGGTAGAGGCGGATTTATCATACAGGTTCTCTAGGCTTTGTCTAGGGGCGGGTCTATTGTAACAATAAATCGTGAATTTAGTGTTATTTCAATTTTTAAGCACTATACTCAGAATAATCTATAGTTCGATAATAACTTACATGTAATTTTTTGCTTAAAATTACAAACATATTGACATTCTATTAGTATTATAACTCGCAGCTAACTTTTTATCTTATCTAGGAATTTTTGCTGAATTTTTTGAATCCGCCTCTGCCTTAGGGCCCTTGATCGGAATTGATGGAATACGTCCCTTGCTTGCTTCCGGAGAGTAAATTAGTTTTGTTTTCCTCCACGTGGTCATACGCAGTTTGTACTGTTTTTTGACAATAAATTTATTTATTTATTATTTATCTTATGAGCGAAGATTTCATGTAATTATGTGTAACTGAATAAATCAGAATAGGAGCAAGATTATTTCTCGGATTAGTTCAGTAAAATATCACCATTTCGTCTCTTTTTATCCTTATTATGGCACCTTTTTTCGTATGAAATTTGCACCCTGGTAATTTGTTTTGTCGTGACATTTACGTCCAGCGAAGTCCGTCGCCGTAATGACAGAGTTACCGAGCTACCTGCAGCGTCTGCCGTAGATAGCATAGAACTTGTTCTTCAACATGTGAATCCATCCGACGTACGCAGCGACCCAGAAATCTTCGCTTGATATGTTTGTCGTCGTATCGTCTGTTCCACTGATGAGGATGTTTGTAAGCGATCAACGCTTTCGATTCCTAACTTTCAATTCTCACTTTGCACAAAATACTCTTCTTTATCGTAAGGATGCTTCAAAAATTGAGAGACGCGGATGATGGGGGAGGGGGCATTTAACCATGTCTAAAACCTTTGACGAAATTCATATTTTACAACAAAATATTATTTTTTTACGTAACGTTTTGAAAAGATGATGTACGTGATTTTTATTATTATTATTATTACTATTATTATTATTAATAATAATAATAAATTTATTGTCAAAATAGCAGTACAAACTGCGTATGACCACGTGGAGGACAATAAACTAATGTACTCTCCGGAAGCAAGCAAGGGACGTATCCCATCAATTCCGATCAAGGGCCCTAAGGCAGAGGCGGATTCGAAAATTTCAGCAAAAGTTCCTACATAAGATAAAAAGTTAGCTGCGAGTTATAAAAGTAATAGAATGTCAATATGTATGTAATTTTACGCAAAAATTTACATGTACAAGTTATTATCGAACTATAGATTATTCTGAGTATAGTGTTTAAAAATCATAAGAGTTGAAAAAACACTAAATTCACGATTTATTGTTACAATAAACACGCCCCTAGACAAAGGCTAGAGAACCTGTATAAGAAATCCACCTCTACCCGAAGGAAAAACCCGGGCCAGGATGGGTATAGTAGTAGTAGTATTTAAGAATATGGATATAGCGCTAGATTTGTTATCTCTGTTCCTCCTTGTTTATTCGAACTATTTGAGATTTGAATTGATTCGGAATGATTAGGGAAATGATAAATGTAGAATAGGTTCTATCTCTATATGGCACAAGCACTGACCTCTATCAATGAATTTCCCAGAACAAGGTAAATGAAAACTGGAAGCGACCTTCAAACGCCTTCATTATACCTCTTACTCTCCATTCGCTGCCCAACCTCAGACAATGTTGTTTTTGTTGCCTAATTGCGAGTCATTCCCAAGAGTTTGGGGAATATGGAAACTCATCCCAAGGTCAAATACATTACGAATGTTTGGTAAATCCTTTTTATATGGAATTACCATTAACGTACTATGTGTATTTATCTTTTTACTGGGAACGTTATTTCATCCGTAATGTTGGTGACCTCTTTTTCCACAAAATATTAGAGGAGGATACTCATCGTAGCGATACTTAGAAAGTGGCCTCCGAAAAGACACGTACTCGGATATTTCATTCGAAGCGTGTCCAGACTTCTCGCCGAAACTTTATTAACGTCAATTGCCCGTAAAGTATCGTAGATTTGTTCAATTTTAATTTAACGTCGTTATTTAATAAATATTGTGTCGTACAAATGGAGAAGTTCATTACGATATAAAAATTTTGGCCGCCACTCCATCCCTACCCACCCATCGACATGCCTGCCTCCAGAGAGAGTATATCGAAGTGCAACTCCATAGCTTGTCTCTAGCTTCTTTTCATCATTTTAATATGCACGAGATAATATTTTATCGGTATGACCCGCAATTGAAACGGACTTTCTGATAAATGTGTTAACTTTCTCATATACATAGTAATAATGGACACACAATTAACTACAGTGCAACGCGAAGTCACCGGTTAAACGGCGATTGAACCGTCTCCCCAGCAAACGGCGAACGTGTGTCCGAGTACAGTAAAAGTGAACATGGCCCACTCTTCAGTACGTCCATAGTATAGTCCATATAATGTGAGCGAATGTATTAAATCCGTTACCCTCACTGTCACGTGATGATCATCTGTCTACATTCGCTTTGCAGTAGAGGGAAATTAAACGTAAAAAAGTCAAGTTATGATGTAATCGGTAAATAGGATTTAAAAAAATATTTTTGTCATTACATATGATAAGACGAAGTCAAAACAATTTTTTTTTTGCAAAATCGGAGTAAAGCTTCGCGAAAAAATAGCATAAATGTGCATTTTTGACGCATTTTTAGTGCGTCGCTACACTATTATTTTGATATCTCAGTTTCTAATGGTTGTAAACATTTCGTCGGTATAGTGCAAAAAAGTATGGTAAAATGTAGTGTTAAAAATGTAGTAGTTAAAGTATATTTGTTTCATAAAATATTGCTTAAAAACTTTTTTATTAAAAAGTTGGCCAATAAAATGTTTTATGGTAAAAAATGGAAAAAAAAATGGCAAAAAAAATTTCAGTTCTAAAATGAGCATTTCAAATAAAGTAGCATATTCTTGCGTATGCTCACAAGAAAGAACATAAAAAAACCTACAAATAAAAAGAAATTCCCCTGCGATTATTTTGCAAAAAATGGTGTCTCCTTTTGGAGACAAGTTGTTGCTACGGGGGGAGGTCAAGAATTGCCCATTTCGGCGAACGTTTTTCATGGATGGCCCTCTAATGTGATGGCACTACGATGTGATAGGAAGAGGTTGAAATGATGCAAGTGTGGCGATGGAAGGGAAGGAAATTGCGTGGGTCGATGTAAGGAGGAAGTACTTGTCGAGATGGGAGGGGGAAAGATGTTTCACCGCTACTTGACGAAGGAGTTCCTTCACGAAGGTGTAACTTCCAAGGTCATCAAAGACGGCGGCGGCGGCGTTTGGATTGGATGAACATGGAAGACTCCGACTTCTACAATTTTCATTCATTTCAATTGGGTGAAAAATCTCAAGAACGCATTTTTCCGATTATATGGAGATTGTATCTTTACGTAAATCTAACATATGATGGAAAACATCCTCTGAACCCAGAAAATATTTTTAAAACTTTTTTTTCACTTCCGTTGTAGTAAATTCATAAATTAGTAAGCTTATATTTTAAATTATTTTATAACTTCCAAGAATTTATGATTTAAATATTTTTTCATATGTATACTTTACAATCATTATTCATATACTATTTGCTTCACTAGTTATTACCGCAATTACAAGAAACGCGAAATTGATTGACACGTGTTTTATTGGGAAATTGTGTGCTCCCAATCATGGGTATTTTAGTGCTTACAGTTATCAGCTCCAGTAATGAACCATGTACTTCACCGATTCAATATGCGACATAATTTTTCTAGTTTCTAACAAATGTACTATTCTTGGACTGTTAACTCGCTGAATGTATGAAAAGTAAATGTCTTTATTACCCGGTATTCTGTACTGTGAGTATTCATATAGTTGATGTGGCACAATCTATATTGGTGGGATCCTATGTTTGGCCAAAGGGCGTTTTCAATAGTATGGAGTTTCGAAGGGACAAGTTTTGGAATTCATTGTATGTGCATTCTCCTGAAATTTATTTATATATGTGTATGATAAATATGGTTCCTTAGAAAAGCAAACGCAATCTCATCTTTTGCAGATGCTGTCTAGCATATCTTGAAAAATTAAATAATATATTTCTTTCTTTTTAGAAAGTATTTTTAATATTTAGAATTGTATTAAAATGTTGTCATATTGTAAAATGTATGAAAGGGCAATTCCGAAATGTGAATTGCGCAAGCCCTGAAAAGAAAAAAAAGTTTGACAGCGCCGGATTTGGAGTGTTAACGAACATAACTCATCAAAAGTATTAAAGAACTAATATGAGTGAAGAATATTTAATCTAGATATCAATGTCGATTTGGAAAGAAAATTTGTGCAGAAATCGTAACGAGTTCCCATGAGTGAAGCTATGGATAACGTATACTCTAAGTCAGGGATCCCCAACCTTTTTGCACTCAAGAGCACATTCTAGAATGCCGGTCGGGCGGCGGGCATCTTGTTCATTTCAAGGTGTGTGTATATGTATATAGTTGGACATAATCAATAATGCATTTAAAGCACAAAAAAATATTTAATTCCAAAATATTATTATAAAATATAGAAATTATTGTTTATATTTTTATGTAAAATAAATAATAAGTAGTGAATAACAGTATAAAAATTCTGGTAATCTGCTTGAATTGGGGCAAATATGCAAGGAATAATTATTTTTAATAGCAACTTTAAAATGTACTTTATAGCTAAAAATTGCAAACAACAGGTTAGAATACGAAAAATTTCAGTTACGGTCTGGACTAAGTTTATTAAGATTTTAAGGCACCAAAAATATTTAATTTTAATTTTAATGTTCTTATCGGCTGATCTTTAAAAAATTTGACCAATCAGAATTGCCTAAGTTCGACCTTATTACGAAAATTCTTTATAAAAAATAGAAATATCAAAGTCAATGTGATCGTTGGCATTGCATTTCATTGACCATTGCTTCGTAATTAGGAGAGTATGGTGATATTCCTGCTCGTAAGCAATCATCAAGATGTTCATCTGTAAGTCGAGATCTGTACTTTGATTTTACGATATTCATTGCTGAAAACAATGGTCAATATACAAATACGTAGAATCGAAAAACGATTTAATTTTGTATGCTGCATTTTTCAAGAAAGGAAATTTGTTTATGTCAACTATATTCCAAAAGTCCTCATCTGATACATTAGATTTTAGGAAAATGTCGTTTTGAAGGTCCAAAATTTCTAGCTCCAGATCTTCTGTCCTTACTTGAATAAGTTCTGCAATATATGCTGCTATTTCGGTTACGTTTACTTGGTATGTAAATGGATTGATGAAAAAAGTGACAATTGGCTCGATGATATTAAACTGTTGAAATCATGTTTCAAACTGGTCTTGAAGTAATTGAAGGATGATAACAAATAATGACAAGTCAATGTCACCGTCGCCTATCATTTTTTTCATATTTGGAAAATGCACAAGTGACTTCTTCTGCAGATGTGATATCCACAAAACCAGTTTAGCTTTAAACGAGTTTACAGACCCTATCATAACAGCTATATGTTTGCCTTTTCCCTGCAGCTCCAAGTTTAAATAATTCAATTTTTCCGTTATGTCTGTGATGAAGCCCAAATCTACCAGCCAGCAGATATTTTTTTATTTCTTCAATTAAATTTACAGATCTTGCAAGAACTTTGCCTTTACTGAGCCAATGTACTTCATTATGTATAATAAGATCAGGATCAGAATTTTCTAATAAGGGCTTGGAAAGACGGTGTTGCAAAGGCGCTGCTCGAACAGATTTTTTTTTGTGGGGCTTTAGGGCTCGTCAACATCGAGGTCATTAGAGCCCTTTGCTCGAAATAGAGTTGACAATTTTTGTGACTATTTTTTTATTACGTGTCCGAAGGGTAGTATTTTACCACACAAAACTTCCTGGTGGATAATACAGTGATACGACAAAAAAAATTGGAAATGATTTATCATTCTTGCACAGAGCAACAAATCCATTGATATTACCAACCATTGCTGGTGCTCCATCAGTGGTTATCGCAGACAACTTGTGCAAAGGCACATCTATTGACTTTGCAAATGTTCTAAATGTGTTATAGATATCCTCACCTGTTGTTCGTCCGTTCATGGGTAATATTTTCAGTAAATCTTCTTTTACAGTAAAATTACTAAATACCATTCTCACCATAACTGCTAAATGCGCTGTGTCTGACATATCTGTAGACTCGTCAAATTGTAGTGAAAACCAGTGTCATATTTCCAAATCATTCTTTAATTGAGTTTTTATGTCCTTTGAAATGGCATGTATTCTTCTTGTGACGGTGTTATCTGACAACTGTAAGTTTTGTATTGCTGACATAATCTCACGTTTGTTAGAAAATGCCTCAAATAAAGAATCAGCGCCAGTCAGAAATGCTTCTTTTAACAATTCACCATATTGGAAAGGCTTTTTCTTCTTTGCGAGCAGGTGAGAAATTTTGAAAGAAGCAATTGTGACCCTTTTAGAATTTACTACAGGCCTAGTGAAAACAGACTGTTGGGCATTCAGGTTTGATTTAAGTTGTATTTTCTTCTTTCTTAATTCTGATTTAAGTGGATAGCTCGTACTAAAAGTTGCATGGACTGTTTGAAAGTGGCGTTCAACATTATGTTTTTTCGGCACTGCAACACTACAAACAAAAGCAATTATTTTTAAAATAGACGAAACAATATGATTCCTCCCAGTCAGTTTGTTTTCGCATATATTTCTCTGTTTAATTAGTAAATATTAATTTTTTTCATAACATTTTATTGTAAACTTAAATAATTTTTTTTATCGTGGTCACACAGCGGCGGGCACACGTAAAACGGACGGCGGGCGCCACGGTGCCCGCGGGCATAGGGTTGGGGGCCACTGCTCTAAGTCATGCAACTGTGCCGAAAATTATTCAATATGGCTGCCTATTACGAATTGCCAACTTTGTGGATTCAAGTTATACCTAGATACATATTATTCCTAGTCACAGAAGCGACTATTGGCTGTAAAGAAATACAATTTGATAACACAACAAACAAAGACACAAAGTATTCGTTCCACACTTTGCTCGATGCACAAAAGAACAGCAACAGCCACAACAACAACTAAGTGCATTGAATCGACGACCGATGTTGGCGATGGATTTATGTTTTCAGAAATTCGAATGTCCTGCCAACATAACGCAAGATACAAATATTATTACTCTTATGGACGATGCCGAAGTAAAAGCGTTGGCTACATTGAGTCAAGCCAATTAGAATGACGATGAATAAATAAATTTTAAAAAAAATCATTGTCAAGTGAGCAGCTGCCTTCGAGGACAGCAAAGTAATTTACTGCGACTACTCGTATACAATAAACTAAAATACACCTAATATACATTTGCGTCCCCAGTTTGTTTCTTCTCCAGTTAAAGCTCTCGAAGCAAAGAAACATGACTGATGTTATGAGATGCAAGCGTATTGTGAGCCATAAACCGAAGTACGTCGTAGCGGTGACAGGTGCCGGTGGCTGGTGGGAGCCACGCCCGATGGGAATGACCTTACCCTGGATTCATATCGCTCGCTATGCTTCAAGGACAACGCTCTGCTCTGCTCTGCTCTGCTCTGCTCACTCAGTCGCTCCATCGGAAGCCGAGGTCGAAGCTAAGAAACAGACTCCACGAACATCGTATACCTTCTCCCGAAAGTAATTCATCTTGTGATGCAGTTCTCTTTTCGTCCTTGAATACATTAATGACAGGCAATACATTGATTTATTGAATAACGAAGTATCGGGCTTCATTCGTGGATTTGCCTGAAAAGTATTATCTCCTTAATCTAATACAACTCCAAAATTATTTGCGTTCCACAAAATTATTTCCTTCACTGCCAGAAATCGTAGACATAAAAATTTTCATAGATCTATCCTCTCGTACAACAGAATCGAGTTCGTGAAACTTTACGCCCTACGATGCAGTATTTTTATGACTGTGTTATTATTTAATATTTTCTTATTACATATATCAAATGGTTTAACGAAATATTTTAAAATACATTTATTTGAAAGAAATTGGCAATCCTAATTTCGTTGTACGCATGGACTATACTGGTTCAGAATCTCCGTGTCTTGGCATTTTCAACTGTGTTCATAGCCAGCCTTTGTTAATTTTAAATTTGATTTCAAAGAAATGTAACACGATCATAAATTAAAAGAAGAACAAATGATATAAATTTACAGTAACCAAGTATTTCTCTCTACGAACATTCGATGTAACGTTTAATTTATTGAAGCTGTACAACGCGCAAATATATTGTTAACAATTATAATCATTACTATTTTTCAAAACGTATTGCAGAAGTGGTACACTTGAAGAGCTATGCAACTTAGAAAACGTTGTTAGTGGAGTCCCTTTTTCTTATTTCAAGGTGTGAAACATTTGTCCCAACCAAACTAATCAGCTAATGGAAGCCATGAACCCTTGAGTAGTGAGTAGTCAGCCATCCACTATCTCCCTTCCTTTCCTTGTATCTGGTGCTTCAGTTGACTGCGTCACGGGTGGTCTGGCATCGCGTTGCATTACTGAGTCACGCGCTCACGTGAGTCAACGGGAACATTCTTGAGCTCTACCAAACAGAGAAGCAGCATATGTTCTGACGAGGTTCATCCTATGACGTGTATTGTTTTATTATACTAAATTTCCGGTACTGCTATCTATTGCCATCTATTGTTCTCCAGATGTGTTGCATTTCATCCTCTATAGTCCACCACTCCACCTCCGCATCCCACCACCGCCATCAGAGTGGAAAAAGGTTCTATAGAGTACTTTGTTAGAGAAAAGCTCTGATAAATTGAGTTAATACGTTGAGTTCGAAACACGCATTATCCGGCGCATAGACAAAAAATAAATAGAAAATAATTCGTGAGATCAATTTGCAGAATATTTCAAAACATTTTAAACCAGAAATTGATTGTAGAATATTTGAAAATATTTATGTCCATGCTATCCAACAAACACACATTCAGCTTTCTGTGGTTGTGATGGAAATATTTGATTCTGAGGTTTTTGTTTGGGAAAAGAGAGAGAGGGAGCCTTCTCACCAAAATATGATTGATGCAAACTTTAAATGTATTTAATAGACATATTTGTATTTGTTATTAAAATAATTTTAAATTTATTAAATTGTTTATTTCGTATTGTTAATAGGGTAGATTTACAATGTTCCATATAGATACTGTAAAGCACTTTCATTACAACATATAATAAATTTCGGAGTAGAGAAAGGGTTCGCGCAATTCTTGTTACAAACTTTTACTTAACGTGTTAGTTTCTGCTATATTTGGGTCAAATCTTGAACAGAATTTTATATCTGCTCCTCCCAACCGATTGAACTGGAATTTGGCACTTGTATATATATTTCTTTTTGGGACCAATTTGGAGACCCCGTGAAGGACGACACCCGGGACGGACCGCCCCTCACGCGCCCGCCTAGCTAGTTATTCTACTGACTTATGGCGTAATCATGAATGAAAAACCGTTTCCCAGCACCGACCTTGTAAGGGCGAGGGATATGTTTTGGCAAGTATTAATTCAATTATATTCAAGTAGAAATTGGATCACTACCTCGTCCCATTCTAAGTCTCTCGTCTGTCTCTTCTGTGATCGTTCTTACTTCAGTTAAAATAAAGTCAAACTCTCCCACAACACCCCAATGGGGGTTGAAGAGGGTAGAGCTCCACAATTTCTTTGGCCGCGGCACTAGGAGGATGAGATGTGGTCAGCATCTCGCTCCGACCTGTGCGATCCCCAGGATGGACCCTGGTACTCATTTTACAGCAGGTTGGGTAGGCCTGGGATTCAGTTAGGTGTGATGAAAAATCCCCACCTCACTGGGAATCGAACCCTGGCTGTCCAGCCAGCAACTCAGCGCTCTACCCACTGAGCCACGCTGACTCCGTTCTTCATTAAGTACTTTTTCTCTTTGTTTTTTTTTTTCGAAAGTTGGGGTACATCTTCAATAGACGCCGTGGAACCCACTTCCGTGGGGTGAAGGATTTCTACCCTCTAAAACCCCTCCCCATACAGCTGTGCTGTCCCACGGAACCACTGCCGGGCATTTCCGGGAGTGTTACCTTCCTCCCAACTTCACGACGTGAGAGCGAGTGGGAAAGTCTGTTCGGAAGCTCAGTGAGCTGATAACAGGAGTTCTTTGCTTCCGAAGATACGAAAATAATGTGAGAAGGTTTGAAAGGAGTCAAGGTCAACAGAGGGAATGCATTCCGAAAAGAAATCTTCATCTCATGAAGACAGGTAGTTCACTCTCGATCCATGGAAGGAGATAACATTTGATGGAGTTTTATTTCATTGTAGTATTTAGTGTAAGTGGGAAAGAAATGTAGCTTAGTGCTATTGAAACTGATCTACATGGGGCGACGGGAGGTAGGAAGAGGGTGGTTGGGGTTATTGTTAGAAACTGGGTTTACCAACAACTTGGTCCACGTGGAGGGGTCTGTAGGAGTGTTTAGTAATAGAGTCATTGATACTAGGAGTAGAAGGAGCAGTGACAGCTAATGAACTTGGGCATTAAGGTGAAAAGCTACAAATTTTCAATGACACCGCCAGGAACTAACCCCGGAGTGCCTCGGTGACGAGCAAGTAAGCCAGCCCCTGAGCATTTGATGGTGTGGGAACACACATAAAGAGATAAAAGGATGGAAAGCGGGTATTACGAAGAGATTTGTGTAGGTAAGAGCGATGAAACACAATTGAAGATGGAAGACACTAAAATTAAAATCTTTGAGGAATAGAACATTATTTTTGCCATTGAAGGTGATAGAAGAATTTTTGACGTGTCGTGGAGACTCTTATCCTAAGAGATTTAAGTTAATTGTGAGCGCTAATCGTCCTTTTGTAAGGAATGGAAAGAGACAGTTCTTCATGTTGTTGTTTTTTATTGCAATTGTGAGATTTATAGTCCAGAAACAGGAGAAAACTTCAGATTTTCAAAGCAAGAAGAGATATTCTGCGTTAGCAATATTACCACTTAAAAAGATATAGATAGTTACCAGAATACGTAATAGATACTAAAGAAATAACAAATACAATAAAGAAGAATTATGAGTCATCCGCTTCTTTGACTTTTCTTAGGGGGAGGGTATTAATTAAAGTCGTGCATTGTCAATTGACTTTTATATTTTTCCCTGTTTCACATTTTGATCTATCATGAACACATGCACGTCTTTTAAGATAAATTATGCTGCAATAAAATCTCAAAATGAAAAAAAATCTTTACTGTGATTCCTGAAGAGCAACTACCACTTTGTTCATTATACAGAGGAGAAATGTACATGGGCAAGTGTTTGCAGTTTTATTTTAGTGAGGATAATTCAAGTTCTTCAGTTGAGAGGTTTTTAGTCGGATATCGGTGAGGCGATACTAGTAATTATTATTATTATTATTATTAAGAATAAATGGAAAATTTATTATTTAATGATTTATTATTCATGGCGATGACACGATTAATGTACATCGGATCGTAATATTGCTGAATTAGACATTAGTTTCGTAGCAATAAACTAAACATGCATTCTATATTGATTCTTTATGAACATTAAACACGCTAAAAACATCCGCTTGCTTATTCATCTAAATATCATCTAAATAACTGAATGAATCTTGACGAAAGGCAGCTTATGGACATATGGTGTAATCAAGAATTGAACATTACAATGCTCTTGGATACGATTGGTTCTGCAGAGTTTGGTTACGTTAGGTAGATACTCAGTGAAAGAAAAATCATGCCTATGTTATATAAAATATTAATTAAATAGATGCGTTCCAAATTATTTGATATCTAATTCGTAAATATGCTTGTTTTTTATGATTATACCAAATAGTCACAAACTTTTAAAAAAAGCGCTGTTGGTCTTACTGTTAAATGAATACTGCAAGACTTACCACCTTTTATGGACGAACAGTATGAATAATAATTAATATAACTATACATTATTTGAACCAACTGACGACGGCGTAAATCCACGTCGAAACGTAGTGAGCTCTTCACAAAAAGTAAAAATATTATTTGTCCATAAGAGGACGTAAATCTTCCAATACTTCATCAATTAGATTTTATATAATGGACGTTAGTTGTGCTTCTCGGTTACCGCCAACCGCACCCCCTACCGAAATTTCGAAATGCCGCTGTAAATTTCAATTCGTGGAATGCAATAATCCATATGTGACCTTCGTATCACGTAGTGCGAGCCAACAGCGAATCAATCCTTATCAGTTTACGACGCTCCACTTTCAAGGGACATCTCCGACGTGCGCCTATAAAAGTTTGCAAATGGTGCTCTTTCAAATGGACATAAAAATATTTCTCCACACCTGAGTACGAAGTGCGTTTTTATCAGGTACCAGTCGTTGTTACTCATTTGGTGGTCGGTATGTAATTGTCCTTTCGAGTAATCAGAAATTGATTGAAATTACCAATGTGTGCCTGGTCCCGGAGATAAGCTACGAATCAACAACAGTCGTAACGTCGTTGAAGGAGGATTGTGTTCTGATTGGAGGAGGAGAGTCGAATGGCTGGAAATGTGAATGACCGACTTCGTACCAAGCACCGAGAACCTCCTCATGTGCGTATAATTCACGCTCCATTCCACGACCGATCGCGTCGTGAATGATCATCGTATTCCTTCCACGTTGATGGATGCAATTTTACTTCCTTTAGACATCAATATAGTTATAATTATTTAACTGCAAATGGGCATATATTACCCGGTGGTAGAATGTATGGAAATTTAATAAAATAACCTTAAAAATTATATATCACACAGAACTGAAATTAATAATTATCAAATACATTATAAAGTAGTATTATATATAAAAACATGCGACCATGAAAGAACTAAGATATTAATCCATTTTTAATCATTATTTATCGCTCATTCCCCCCCCCTCCCATCACTTTACTTTACTACTACTTCTACTACTATATTCACATTTACACTAACTCACGCTTCTCTAACTTACAAAATATTAATAAAAGATAAAACTCATAATTCAAAAAAATATTTTTTAAGTTCGGGGGTCCTTTTTGTAGCAAGTTTTCTGGTCTTCCGAGGAATTCGTTTATTTTAGGCATCGTAACATAATTCTGATTTTAATCGACATTATTAATCGTAAAAGAGATTGTTACAAGTCTTTACCCTTTGATACCTCTTGAACGTCAATTATTAGTTTATTTCACCACTTTCGAAAATCAGCACAACAATCCTCCAGACACGAACCTTGGCAGAAAGNATCAGGTGTCGAAAGGGGCTGCAAAACTATTTTTTGTAAATATCTGAAACACTATGCGAGATATCAGAAAACGTTTAAATGAAAAGTTGTAGCTGACAAAATTTTCAACAAATTTGCTCATCAGAAATAATTTGTTCGTCAGGCTCACAGGAACCGAGATATAAGCGCTCAAAGTTGAGACTATTTTTTTGGAATTCTTTGTTTAAGGTTTTTTTTACGAACATACGAGAAAATAGCATTTTTCAAAATTTAGACTTATTTTTGTGCATTGAATATGAGTATGTGTTTGTGCATGTACTACCATGTATTTAGATGTAAATTTTTGCATGTATGTATTTATGCACACACACATGACAACTACAAAAACGTGCATTGTTTAAGCGTTTCTAGCTGTATACACACACACACACACACACTATCAAATATGAGTTGGAATATATTCATGTATAATATTATACTTGTCTAAATCCAAAAATGGCACACTTATACTGTGGATGAGTTAGTATATAGATTTAAGTTCAAGAAAAAAACTCGTAATTTTTTAAAATTACAATCCATTGCACACCTGCGGCCAGAGCAGGAGGCCCTGGGTTCGAGTCCCGGTTCGTCGCAATTTTCACCTGAGGGCTGTTGACGTTGCAAGGTCCTCGGAAGTTGTGAGATTACATGTACGAATATGGTCTCGTGTATGGAGGATTATGGTCTAGTTAAATTCTTTATTTGTGTATATTTTGTTAGTTATAAAATGATATGTGTGATCAAACTGCATAATAATTTATACTCAACTCCTCCGTTACAACTGATGTGTCCCACCCGCTACAATACATTATCATGCTTCTTTTTTGTTAACCAAAATTCACTTTTAAAATTTGCTGCAAAGAGAAAAATTACTTCTTTGAAAAATGAATTTTTACAATTGAACGAAACAAAATTCTTTAAAACTTTTTACAATTTTATTGAATTGCGAGTTTAATTCACAGAGGCAGGAAAATAGTCCGACCTGTTACATGCATTAAATGATGTGATTTTTCATTCAAAGCGGTTTCATTTTCCAATATAAAAATCAAATCAGAATGATTTGAATGATTGTGTACCCGAATTATTTGTTAATTTCATTTCGAACTTATTTATTAAAGAATACATGTGTCCCTCCCGTTACACATGGAATCGGACTTTTTTTAAATTTAATTTGAAATTAATTGTCTGAAGAGTCCCCTGTGAGAAAATAGTTCGTGCTGGTGCGCTAAAAAGTTCATTTCAAACTGTACGCATTGAGAACGCCCCGAGATCTATCAAGTAGAAAGGAATTTTCAATTGGTTTTTCGTGATACACATTGAAAGAATAATAAGAAGGAAGGATATTTTTTATGAGTGCTATAACAGTCGTGTGTTGTATTAATTATTCTAAAGAATGCAGGTCGCGTACGACGTAATGATCTATGACGTGGGAGTTGGGTGCACTCTAATGACCACTAGGGTAATCTGGTGATTCGAGAAAATCGTTCACACTTTAACAGATATATTTTTTTAGATTTTCAAGAAGTTACGAGGGAACAGAAACAAACACAAAACAGCACTACTCGTATTATTAAAATATATTGTAGGTTAAATATTGAATATTTCTTAAATGTTAAAGAAATTATATGAATAATTCTTCGTTACTTTGTCGAATCTTGTTAACGCACTCGGAGAATCGGTTCGTCAGGAAGTGGACCAAGTTGGATATCACCATTGTCACAATCTGATTTTTTGTATTGCATCACCCTCACATAGAGCAAGTGAATATATTAAACTGTGCTTCTGAGCGTCTGAGCGTGTTTCTTTCAATCTGTGAGAAATTCATTTTAGGTGGAAGTAGCCATCACTCGAAGTCAGTCAAATCACGGAGATGTATAATTGTTTTCTTTATTTTTATTCTAATTGTTATAAAACACAACAATATGAGTGATAATGATTGAGAAACATGATTTAATTTCTAACTATCAGTTAATAATACATTACAAATAATATTCAGAAACTCGTTTGAAATGCACAAGAGCATGAGAAAACATGGCGACCGAGCGCAACGGTTTCGTGATTCATGCCTCGTCTCACCTCTTTGGAAAAAGTGAAATATACTACGAAAAATTTACTACAAATAAAAGTTAACTTCCATCACTTTCCTGATTTAAAAGTTTTTGTGGAAATATGTATTTTTTCTCCATAAGACGCAATGTATTACACTATCAGTTATAATTGCAGTTATCTCATTTAAATGTACGTTGAGGTTATGTTTCTCAAGTTGAAATCACAATAAGTACACGGTACTCTGTTTCTCTAAGCCGATTTAAGAAATCTTAGTGATTTAAGTCTACCTTATCTGAAGGAAATCTTCCAACAGTTTGGAATGGAACTCTTTAAAGGTGAAGTATGCAATGAAAACTAGAATGCTTCTTATCTCGCTTATCCTGGACGATTCAGTCATTACTCCTTTGTCTTGTGATTCTTCGTCATGGACGATATGATCATCAGGAAGAGTAACATATGCCTACATACCAAAAGCGAGATATGCGATAATGCGTAGTAAATGGTTTCGACTGAATAGATATGTCGTAGGATTTATGACTGGCCATGGTATTTATAATAAATATTTCAAAAAACGGAAGATGAAGAGATGGGATTGTGAAGAGGCTGGATATTTAAGGCGATTAAAGAGAGAAAGAATTAGTGACAAAAGCAAAGAGGAAGAATTAATAAAAACAAGGACGCGGTATCAAGACTCTATTGTATTATAAGAGATATATTGAAAAAAGAACTAGAAAAGAGTTGAATATAAAGAATGTTAACTGAGGGAGAAAGAGACTAGAAGAAA
This sequence comes from Laupala kohalensis, assembly GCA_002313205.1. Classification (NCBI taxonomy): domain Eukaryota; kingdom Metazoa; phylum Arthropoda; class Insecta; order Orthoptera; family Trigonidiidae; genus Laupala; species Laupala kohalensis. Next base: position 492,618 of record NNCF01130326.1, on the reverse strand, counting down.
AGAATAACCAGAAGAATGAGGCGACACAGATTGTGAGATGTGAAACGGGACAACAAACTGAAATACATAAGGACTGGATACTACATCATGTATGTTGTAATATTGTTAAGAAAAGAAGTGAAAAGGAATGAAGGAGCTGTACAATGACCTTATTGGAGGCAGAGCGGTCATAGCGAATATTGACCAATTAAAATGTAAATAAATAAAAATATCATTCCCATCAATTTTTTGCTGTTTTCAGAAATCAATTATGCTTTTTTTTTGTTAAAACTAAAATATAATTCCTAAAAACTACATAAACCCTACTGATGATATTAAGGAGGGACTCCAAGATACTGCTATCACTCGGAAATATAACTGTATTTAATATTTTCATTGTAGTTGATCTATATAATTATGAAAACACATGATATAAGTTCTATCAGTTCTACATATCATATGTAAATCATATAGTGAAGGTAAAAGTAAATTTTTTCTTTATTTCAGTGACTACTACTCTAGTACTACGTTAAGTCGATACCGTGTTTCGAAACAATTCCACGATCGTCTACATTCGGCTGCAGTCTCTTAAAGGTAGTACTAGTGCAGGTAGAATTAAGTCACTGACATAAATAAGCAAAAACGTAACCTTTTGTTCGAAATTACCCCGTCGTACATTAATACGAAAACATATTAGAATATATCGAAATTTGAAAATACTTAAAAAAATAAAGAAATATACTATTTCATTTTTCCAGCTACAAATGATATAAATTTTTTGACTATAATCAAAATATTACGACACAAATAAATAAATATGACCCATTAGTTTTATTAACCGAACAACTTTTTACCAAATCCAATCCTGTGCTGACCCGATCGGTCGAAAGTGTATAGAAAATGGCCCGCGGACTAAAGTAAGTTGGACAGTGTTGGACTAGATCAATTAAAAGCAAATTAGAATTACGATTGTTGGAATACGGCGTTAAGTAAGAGAATGTTGATATTAGATGTAATGGTACAATTACTTTGTAATGTAGAGAATAGAGCAAACATAATTATTACGTCATAAATCAGACAATTGAATGTTCGCAAGGAACAGAAAACATTTCCGGTTATGATTACATACTCCAGATTTCCAAAATGTAAATCAAAATAAAACAAGTTAAGGGTACATTTTTCTGTGGATATTACGTTTCTCTTAATTACACTCTAGTATTCAAAATGAGCAATTTTGTGCATTGGAGAAAAAAGTGAAACTAAACCCTTTGTGAGGAATTCCCAACGTATGCTGTTCGGTCAAGGCTACGCTGTGGTTGGACAGTTAACGACCAAAGCTTCCATCCATCCAGTATAATTGGTGTAACTGTTTCTAGGAAAATTTGTACATGTTTATCTGTTTATCCTTGAAAATTTCGTGTGTCCATCTTTGGATTATCGATACTTACAGTGTCTTTGAATATGTACTTTTCTTCAAATCCAAATTTTTTTCAAATTCAATATTGGATGACGCCACAAAGTAGTCGAAATTTTTACAAAAGTTTGCGAGTAAGAAATACTTGGACCCCTGCAATCGGTATGTTTACTAAAAAGTTCTCAATTTCGAAAGGGCATGCTTTTACGATCAATCAAAAATACGAATTTATTTTATAAATCTATGAGTCGATTTGATCCGTCAGGCTCCGCCTACTCATGTATCTATGCTTTTTGTTCTTTTTGTTATTTCTTTACAAAGTTTAATTCAGTAGTCTTGAACACGTGAGGCGTATTGATGCTCATTTGCAGTGCATATAAATTATTATTATTATTATTATTATTATTATTATTATTATTATTATTATTATTATTATTATTATTATTATTATTATTACAAATAGTGTACAGCACTAGATATTCAAGAGCAAATATTTCATTACTTCTTTTGTGTTGGGGCAGTATCGGGGTGATTTTATATATTTATAGAAGTATAGTCAGGTATGAATGAAAATTGACTTTGCACGCCATTCAGTCAAGAGCTGCATAGTGAAACAATTTTTTGATATTAAGAGTGCATTAAACACCCTAAAGGTGTTTGACTAAATGAGGATTTTGCCTTTTTATTACGCACTAACTGAGATAATGTATGAGGGAGAATTAATAAAAGTGTCAGTAAATACTTATTTTGGTAAAAAATGCATATGAGAAAGGTGCGTTTATTACGTGCCTAAAGCTTTCACGAAAGAAAAGCAAAAAGAACGTGAATTTTCAGTGGAGAGGTGAGAGGTGATTTGGAAGAGTGCGTTCTACAGCTACGTTTACCGGGTTGCATATCTCGAATATAGACCACTGTGATAAGTCTGTTCTTTAATACCTCTCTATTTTGTTATCAAATAATTTAAAAAACGCTTCAAACGTTAACCTCGCCTCTATTTTATGTTGGATGATTGTAATCCATGTGGAAGAAATGCTAAGTGTGCTGTCGTTTTAGTTTTTACCATCACAGATAACAAATATACAAACAAAATTTAATTTATTTGCGTCGTTGTTATTAAATAAACACTTTTTCCGGGTAATCCATAGATCGATAGTACGTACTAAATAATAAATTGTTAAATAATAAATATAATAATAATTGATTATAATACATTTTTAATACAAATTTGTTGAAATTCCATTGATATTATAACACAACTAAGTATCTCATGTAAGGAGCGTGCTGAAATTTTCAATCCGCCTCTGTCTTAGGATAATCCTTGATCGGAATTGATGGGATGGGACTCTCCTCGCTTGCTCCCGGAGAGTAAATTAAGTTTATGCCTTTGCTTCTTTAGCTTCCTTCAGAAGAGTGTCCTTCTTTCACCTGGAGGCGAAGGGGCGTTCGTCCGCGCGCAGTGAAGTAGCCCAGATTCCGCGATCGCGTGCGCAGAAGGAAGGACACTCAGTTGCGCCACGAAAGAACTCGATCACGAGGACAAAAACTTCACTAAAACGCTAGAGTCATCTCTTCATATACGTTGAAAAAGAAGAGCTAAAGCAGGCTTCTAGAGCACCTGCCACGGTGAAGGAAGGGCTTCCATGTCACTTGACTTGGCTCCCGTTCCCCCCCCCCAGGGGACTTACATCTAGTAAGTACGTGTTTGGCGAACACGGGGACCCGAGCTCAGTCTGGCATTACTCCCACTTACTTGTGCTAGGCTCCTTCCTGTCTCTTTCCTGACCTCCCTTGGTCACCTCTTGTTCTTTTCGATCCCGACCCTATCAAGGCTAGGGTATCTTTCATTTTCCTCATTCCCCTCATTTTCTGTCCTACCCCTCATGTTATGTACCCCCTTATTCTTTGTCCCCCTTCATGTTATGTGCCCCCCTCATTGTACCCCCCCCCCACTTGATGTATGTTGTGAGATATGTTTTTGGTGTGTTGTAGATCAGGAGGGGTTTTGGTGGATAGGGTTGAATCATTCGACGTGTCCCACACGCGGGGGGAGTCATGTTGGCTCTCCCTAGTGCGTAACTGCATTTTCTCTACCTGTACAAGTTTTTCGGGCTCCAATGACCTTTGATGTCGACATGAGCCGTAAAGCCCCACAAAAAAAATTGGCTCCCGTTCCGTAACGTATTATGTCCACTTTCACTGAACTCCAGTTATCAACTACTAGCTGATTACCAGGCGTTAGACCAACGAACCCACTCACCGGAAGGCACTCAATGCATCGCAGGTCGCTTCCGATGCAAAATACAACTGCGGCAGCGAGGTTGCGCCATTTCATTAAAACGCTTATAAAATTCTAAACCATTCGTCCAAACTTTACGATTTACAGATGATTTGCCATCTGGGACGCGACTACAGTTTTAGCAGACACCAATTCTTCCTTAGTGGAATTGGAGGTAGTATTTGGGTGAGGCGTAAAAGAAAATTATGTTTACGCTGGCATGTCTTACAATAGAAGGTTTACTTACGTAGAAGATTAGTATGGCGAGCTTTAAGGCAGTTTGTGCATAATTTATTATCTTTGGAATATTTCCATCGATTCTCTTGATTGCATTCAAGAAACGTGGAACACTGGTACAAAAGATGCTCCTTTTTGCATCTGATACAAGTGATTGATTTGGCGTCATCAAGTACATTATGAAATAACTATCTATTATCCTTATCCGTGTACGCATGTCTTCATAACCTCATTTTCCTTTATACTTAGGCGGTGTCTGTCCCAAGGATGTCTCTGAACGTTTATGTGTATAAATAATCCATTGAAGAATCAAATTAACTACAACTCAACAGTAATGAAAGTTTGAAAACGATAAAAATAATAAAGAATGAAACAAAACGGCGTGTATTAACGATATGTCTACTTCCTAATATGCTCTCGCCTTTCGGTCTTGCGAAGTACGGAGCTCTGAATTTTGGCAGCACGACCCAACACGTTCCGTGTTCATTGAACAAGTTCCATATTCTTGAAGTACTTTGGGGACCTTCGACATGTTTCGTATTGACAATCCTCTTATGTTGAACACCCAATTAAGACTGTGACGTATTGACTATTGACATTCAGCGTGTGAGGGACGTTGTAAGCATATCTAAACAGGAACGTCGAGATGCACCTTGCCATAGTTATGGAAGGGCAAGATCAGTTCTACCTTTTTAAGGGTCAGGCGTAAAAATATTCTCACGAGGGAAATGGGAATTGTAGCTAAGTGCTATTGAAGCTTATCTTCGTGGAGCGATCGGAATTAGGAGGGTAGAATGGTAGGACTATAGGTGGGCCGCTTAGCTGGGTTTACCTTCAACTTGGCCCACGTGGAGGGGTTAGTAGAAGTAGTTAGTAATAGCTAAGGGTTAGTGATGCTAGGAGGAGCTGGATAGAGTGAGGAAGATTTGCCATTCAGTAGTCACAGCTATAGAAACTGGGACATGAGAGTGAAAAGGGCACTGAAGACCAAAATGCAAAAGAGGTGGAAGACTTCCAAGATATCTGCCTCCTCTGCCAAGCGTTGTCTCTGATTGAAAGGAATCGCAGATTGACGCACTTGAATCGTAAATAAAAATTATGTAAAGTGGTACTAAACACGACATTATTACGTTGAAGAAGAGAATGGCCATTTTAAGAATTGCAACATCTTTACATTTTTGGCGTTAAGTTTTCCTCTGTCACGTGAGTACAACCCTTTTTCTGTCTTTAATGTTGCAATTCTTTTCCTCTCAATCATTCGATAAATTTGATAAAATCATTTCTCGTGTCCCTCGAACACTTAAAGGAAATTCATCCCAAGAAACGCGAAAATTGTTTTTTAGAAATCGTACAGTAACTGCTATCTCTTCGGATACACAATAAATGAGCAAGATTCTTCTAGAAGCCAGTACTAAAGCGTATCGGAGCGTGCAATCAAATGTCGTGTGGATTTTGCCTGATCACTTACGAAACATAAAACTATTGAAGCGTAAAGAAGTGTAAAATCGTGCATGGTCGAGGTCAATGTGGGTCCGAATGATCTGGAAAATGATTCCGATCTAAGAGGGCAAGGTTCCTTCGCGTGCTTCAGAATAGGGAAATGTATTAAGGACATTATATTTACTGCTTGCCTTCTCCGATATTCCTGATAGTGGATCATAATGTTTCCACAATTTATCTTGAGTAGAGGTATATTAGTTCAACACTTGCCTCAAAGATGGATTTTTACTTTCCAACAAATATCCCCTGGGCATATTGGTCTTGCACAAAATGATATAATAATATTAATATTATGTATGATATATAATATTCGATGCAAGGCCAAGACTAAGAACAAGACGCAGTAACTAGAACATGTCTGCAAAATTTGGAGAAGCTGCAAAACTCGTGTAAAAATCACCCTCGTTACGAGGTTTATCAACCTGGGAAAGCCACTTCACTACAATCTAGTGAAGACTAGATCAGACTTTGGACTATTTATTCATTGATTAATTAATTAATCACTACAAAATGATATTTGACCTTAAATGTGTATAACAATTTCATGTGTGCAGTTTTTGTGAAGTACTGTAAGTCTGAGGATAATTGATAGAAAAGTTTTCTACGTATTTTTTTACTTAACATTTTCTAGATTAACAATTTCGCTCTTTAGCTTTGTGTGTAAATTACTCGGATTCAGATTTTTCATTTCCAGGAATAACTTTAATCGAATTCAATATACAAAGCAGAGCATATTTTTGTTTCTTCAAATAATAATAATAATAATATTGCGCAATTTCGTTAGGTAAGCGAGTCCAGACGTTCTTTAATACCAACTAATCCCTCCCTTCGTGTAGGAATGCTCTTCCGTGCTGCATCCCTGCGGCTTCCGAAGTAAAACTGCGCCGTAGCAGCCAGTCAGCCACAGCCCTCGGACGTGTCCATATATGGTCACTTTTGGGAGTCTCTGCTGCATGAAGAAACCCTAAAAGAATTCGCGTCTACTCAACGTTCCTCGTCTTCCGGTTCCCCCGCCCCTAGCTTCTTCTTCTGTTTCGTAACGCTCTGTGTCTCTTCATTTTCTTTCGTAACGCAGGGTCACGTCCTTGCATCAACCGTGCGTGTCGTTTCAAACAATATCCCCCATCCTGGCCCATAATAATGACCCACATCCTTGCCCGGATTTTTCTCCGGTTTTCCTTCAGGTAGAGGTGGATTTTTCATAGAGACTTCTAGGGGCCGCATCTATGGAAATAATAAATCTCGAATCGAGTGTTATTTAATAGTTACTATTTACTAACAATACCTTCCGAATTATATTTAGTTTGATAATACGTACTTGTAAAATGACTTTTTTGTATTTTATTAAATACGATATTTTATTAAATATGATATTCTATTAATATTATAACACGTAGCGAACTATTTTTATTGTTCGGTTCGTTCTTAATGTTAAATCTTTAGCATCTGCCTTAGGGCCCTTCATCGGAATTGATGGGACGGTCCCTTGCTGCTTCCGGAGAGTACATTAGATTATTGCCCTTCACACGGCCGTACCCAGTGTGTAACGGGTGTTTTTGACAATCAAATTTATTATTTATAATACACCGTGTGTCAAAAATTCTTTAGGGTTACTTTATAACCCCTCTTAACCGGCCTCGTATTAACCGTCTTGTATTACCATATAACAGATTTTCTTTCTCTACACGTTTATACGTTTAAATATATCTTCGTAATGTTTAATTGTTTCATGTTCCTTTCGTGTATTGTTGAAATGATGAGATGAAATTTTGAGGACTTCGAGTACGAAAATCGGTTTTTCACGAGAACGGATTAACCGGCCAGGGTCTCAGTCCCAACCAGACCGGTTAAGAAAGGTTCTACTGTAATCAGAAACTCATAAATGAAACAAAGTGCAGTATAATCTTTTTCTTATCAATTATTCCATATAGTAAATGTAATCGGTTGTGGAGTCGATCGGTGTCTCGTTTTGCGGTGAATTGTGTCGACATCGTCAAATCGTGTCCCTCTGTGCTTCAATTTCCACTGTGGAAATACGAAGTAACCCTCCTGTTACGTCACACCGCAAACCCAGATGCGATGTGGGTATTTTTTGGGTAGAAGCGGGATTCAACCATAAACCACAACCTTTATGATAGAGTTCGCTGCCACCAGCTTGGTTTCCCCAAGCAATCAAACACACGTGTAATAACAATAAAATATTCCTTTAATGCAAGTCAAATTGAAATCTGCGTATTTACAAATTTGAACGAACTCTCAAATCATAAATACAAGTTTGAATTTGTTATTACAGAGTTATTGCTATCTGAAAGCAACAATTACACACAGATATAAATACTGGTGTTATCAATTAACTCGGAAATCTACCCAGATTATCCGAATCTCAAAAATTTACAAGTTGCTATCCCGAAATAACTAACTGTTCCAAGTTACGTCATTCGCGCCTAATAGCAATGTAACAGAATTACCGCAGCAATTCTCTGTGGTCTGACGACCAAAAAGAACGAAGTCACGTCTCAAATAACCTGGGTACTTCCATACACTTCCGCAGAAAGTCTGAAAAGTCTCTGAAGATCTTCAATCCTCCCAATATATACAGAAGCGGAGGTCACGTGATCACGCCCTCGCTAACGTACTGAGCATTCTACATCCGCTGTAAATATTCCATTCACACTCGCCACGCGCTTCTGCAACATTCTTCTGAGGGCATTCCTACTCAATTTTCAGAAGTAGATGGAAACTGTTCAGCCTCTACACAATGAACGGGAAGGCTTAGTGGCGGGTATTTTTCCTTATTTGGCGGCGACTGGCCCGACCCTTAATCTCCTTAGGAATTTCCGGCTAGCAAAATGCTTGAAAATGTTAATATTTCAAAATCTATAGACTGCACTGGTCCTGATGTTACACCTCCACTCCCAAAAGCATCGCCATTTTAGCCCCCCCCCTCCCTCTATTACTCAAATGACGATGTCTCTTCTCCAAACACATTCGTCGTGCTGCTTCTCCTTCTTCTTTGTTTCGTTGTCAGTGAAAGTAGAACAGAAAGTAACTCACAAATTCTTTCTTTCTTTCATAGTTCCCTACAATTTCCTTTTTCTACAAATTGTCTGTGCTTTATAATCATTTTACTGTTTCAAGAGTCCTTAAAACTAATACCAATCCATATCATACAATATTCAATTACTTTTGTAACTTTAGTATTTACAAAGTAATCACACGTATGGTTGAAGACTTAGAAACGTATTTGTTTGCGTACAATAATATTGCATCACTATTCTTTCGCAATTGTTTGTATTACATTTATATTTCCTGTTCGTCGTGAACATTTGTATTTGTTGCTCTATACAATTTATTTCGTAACAGTAGAGAACAATTTTTAATACACGTATAAGCGATTGACCTTGATAAAAAGAAATCCATTGTTTATATTAACTAGATCAGTATGTACTTGGTTGTTTTATCATACAATTTACAATAAACTGTCCATTCAATGTTTTATAATTTCTTAACTATCGTGCGTCATCTGCCGTCGAAACCCAACGAAGCAAATGAAGAACGTGCTGCACTTTAATGAGAGGACGTGTCAATTAACTTCATTAACTCCTATTACGATGCGTATTCCTAACGTGCTTTGTGCCTTTTCCAGATACACTTCATATACATCCTCTCATTAATATTGTCTTCTAGCGTGGAAATAATTGAGGCCGCAGTTTTGTGTTTGCTTGCTACTAAATGTAAGTGATTCCCCGCGCGTTTGGTTAATTGCATGTTTCTTGACTATTTTAGTTGCAGTCTTTGTTCCAGCGTTTAAATTATTTCAGTTTATGACTTATTGTCAGTAAATTCGGTAAATGATGATTTGAATTGCATTAATATGCAGAACTTTACCTTTTCTTCTCAATTTATTTCTTCAAAAGGAGTTGCTTTATGAGCTGGTTTATATGAGAAGTCTTTGTGACATATATTTGGCAGTTGTAGGAAGTTGGCAAAGAATGGTAAACTATAGTAATAATATTCATCGGCCTAAAGTGTCAACCACTCTTAGCCAAAAAGGACCGCATCATTCGGGAATCGTTCTATATAATTCCCTGCTCAAGAATATACAAGATAATATGAAATTGAATATCTTCAAATCCGCGGTTAAAAACTACCTCCTGCGCCAGTGCTTCTACACTGTAAAAGAATTTATTGATTTTAATAAAAGTTAAATCCATCTTGTACTTTATCACGCCATTGCTGTAGCACTTTTTAAACAACTTATAACAATTTCAAAAACTATTTTCTTGCATGATTGTGTTGTCTTATGACTCATATTAATTTAGTTTTATGTGTACTCAACTTTGGCACGGTTGTGTACGTTAATTCTGTAGCCCCATCCTGGCCCGGGTTTTTCTCCGTTTTTCCTTCGGGTAGAGGCGGATTTATTATACAGGTTCTCTAGGCTTTGTCTAGGGGCGTGTTTTAATAATCTATAGTTCGATAATAACTTGTACATGTGAATTTACAAACATATTTGCGTTAAATTACAAACATATTGAC
>NNCF01130326.1:449764-468214 GCA_002313205.1 Laupala kohalensis | reverse complement strand
CTGCTCCTAGTATCACTAACTCTAACTACTCCTACTAACCCCTCCGCGTGGGCCACGGTCTTCGTAAATCCAGCTAACCTACAACCCAACCTACCACTCACCTCCTATTCCTCCATGAAGATAAGCTTCAAGAGCACGCTTCAAAGACTTGAATAACAAAAATTATCGTAGCGTTTGTACTATAAGATTAACCGATAGACTGAAATTAAATCATAGTCTTTCATGATTATTATTCATATTGTTGTGTTTCATGACAGTTACGATAATAATAAAGAAAACATTTGTATATCTCAGTGATTTGACTAGGGCAATTCCCACCTTAAGAAATACGTTTTAAGATGTCGCTGAATTCACTCTTGAAGACGTATTTTTATTATAATTTGCACTCTCATTAGAAATAGGTCTAGGAATAAACCGTAATTTAAAAAACAAAACTTGATTGAAAACGATGGTCACATCCTGGCCCGGATTTTTCTCCGGTATTCTTTCGGGTAAAGGCGGATTTTTTATATTCTCTTCTTGTGTATGGACGGCGGTCTACTGCAATAATTCATCTCGAATTTTGTATTATTTAATAGTTACGATTTATAAACAATACCATCCGAATAATCTATAGTTTAATAAAATATTGTTAATTTATAATTATGTTAATATTATAACACGTACCGAAGAATTTCTATTCTTGTCTTGGGAGTGTGTTGCAATGTTAAATTCGCCCGAGGGCCCTTGATAGGAATTGACGGAATACGTCCCTCGCCTGCTTTTCGAGTGTACACTAATTTATTGTCCTCCGCGTAGTCATACGACGCAAATTGTAACTGCTTTCTTGACAATAAAACAAATTATAATTTATGTTAAGTATTGGAATATTCCATTAACGAATAAGAATCGTATAACTTCTTAAGAATAACGAGTTGTACAATAATTTTATGAAAAATTCGTGGTTGGAACCGAAAAATAATTAGTAAGTTACGACTGTTTGTAAATGTGTTTGTTTCTATATTTATGTTTATACCATGTTCGTTTGTCCTGTTGTTATGTTGTTATTACTTGATCACCTGACGACGACTTAAATCCACGTCGAAAGGTTGTGAGCTCTTCACTGAAAATATAAATATTATTCAAAGTCCATAAAATGTCGTAAGTTTTTAATTATTTATTTAATTAGATTATACAATGGGCGTTAATAGAAGTAGAAGTTGCAACCGATAGCTTCTGGAAATTGTAATCCGTGTTAAGGAAACAAGAATGAAATTATCTTCCACAATTTAAATTAACACATTTTATTACAAAACAGTCGTGTTTTGGGGAGCTTTCCTCGTCATCTTTGTTCCAAGTAACATGGGATCAACATACAATATATTCGGTCTCAATTAAATATGAATTGATATGTCTTGAATCAATCAGAGTATTCATAATAAAATTCTGAATCGAGTATTTTTCAAATGCATATTTTGAACCTTTTTGGAGCATATTTCCTGTTTTATTCCTGCATATCGATCAGAATGCTTTGTTAATATTTTGTAGAAAATTGAACGACGCATTAAGGTTTCACGTAACGAATTTTTTTTACGTATGCGTACATTACATATCTATCTCGGGGGGATAATAATGTAGAAACGAGAATAAACACAGTATTATTATATCACATAGATTATTCAGACTCCTTTTTAAAAATTATCAAACGTTACATTAAATGTTGTTATAAATTGTCCATGCAAGTTTGTAAATTAAGAGCCTTATAGAAATGGTCACCGCAATGAGGGGTGATAACCTTAAAGTATACGAAACGAAGGAAAACCCGCGATTTTAATACGGAGTAACGGAAAATTTACCAGTGGTGGACAGCGTAGAATACACAATGTCACCAAATTGATGTACCGTAAAGCTATTACAGTTGTAATCGTAGTATATTCAAGGAGGATGAACTGTAGAAATATCCGAAAATTTCGCCAGATAAGTAACAGGTTTTCACAGTATCACCTATAACACAACTGTGGGGAAAATGAATATGTTACAACGGGAGGGACATCATGATCTAACGTGTAATGTGAATTTAAAGTTAGATCACTCTGGAACTCCACTTCAAGGTTTTTCCTAAAAAAATGGAGTTTCAAATGTAAAGCTTACATGAGGAAAAGAACGATAGAGCTATAAATTTCTGGGATTATTTTTTGAGATAAATTGAATAAATAATAAGTGGGATATTTTTCTACTGTGACATCCATGGACAGTCGAGTATTTTGGTTGAATTTTAAAAAAATTAATGGGAAAGTCGAAAGAGGTTACACCTTTCATTTTGTAATAAAATAGGATCGCTAATCCATTCACCGCTATCTGGGATCAGTGAACTGACTTCTGGGCAGCGTAGCGTATCAGATGATTTTTTTTTTGTCTACACACAATGTTTGAAGTCAACAAGTACTGTAGTATATTACTAGTAAAGATCTAAAAGAATACGAATGTTGTATAAATATTTGATATGCTTCGTTCTTATATCTTAGCTCAAGTTTAAATATTAAAAGAATTATAATGCGCTAATTTGATTGTGAAAATGGGTGGGGGAGAAAATGATTCACCGGCGAAATATCGCGTTGGTAAATAAATAAATAAATAAACTTTATATTCAAAAAAGCAAAAGTTACAAACAGCGAATGACCATGAGGAGGACCATACACTAATTTACTCTCTGAAAGCAATCAAGAGACCATCCCATCAATTCCGATCAAGGACCCTAAGGCAGAGGCGGATTCAAAAATTGTGGCTAAACTAAACATCCGTTATGAATCCCCATTTGCCCCATCCTGGCCCGGGTTTTTCTCCGTTTTTCCTTCGGGTAGAGGCGGATTTCTTATACAGGTTCTCTAGGCTTTGTCTAGGGGCGTGTTTATTGTAACAATAAATCGTGAATTTAGTGTTTTTTCAACTCTTATGATTTTTAAACAATATACTCAGAATAATCTATAGTTCCATAATAACTTGAACATGTAAATTTACAAACATATTTGCGTTAAATTACAAACATATTGACATTCTATTAGTATCATAACTCGCAGCCAACTTTTTATTTTAACTAGGAACTTTTGCTGAATATTTTTGAATCCGCCTCTGCCTTAGGGCCCTTGATCGGAATTGATGGAATACGTCCCTTGCTTGCTTCCGGAGAGTAAATTAGTTTATTGTCCTCCACGTGGTCACACGCAGTTTGTACTGTTTTTTGACAATAAATTTATTATTATTAAACTATAGATTATTCGGATAACATGGATTATAAATCGTAGGCATTAAATAACACGGAATTGGAGATTTATTATTTCAATAGATGCCGCCTAGATAACTCGCTAATCGTCAAGCATAAACCAGAATATGAAATCATTATACCGTCATCTATCTTCCAACCGTCCCCGTCACCGATCGTCACCTTCGACCAACCCGCAATACGAGCGAGCACGTGTCCTCGCTATTCCCTCCACGGCACACGCGCCGCTCCGTGTGTTTCAAGGCGGCCGGCGTTCGGACGAATAACCTCCGACGAGCGCTTATTCACGGCCACCTTCATCTACGTGTGGAGGCGGTTGGTGGTGGGGTGAGGGGGGGAGGTGGAGGTGGAACAATTGGGGGTGGGGGGGACCGTGGTGGTGGAGGACGCGCTGCGCCGCCGCCGCCGCCACCGCTGTGTAGATTCTCAGAGACGATTTAGCCGTTTGCGGTTCTACATCGGTCGCGGAACGAGTGAAGCAGACCGTGACTCGACTGTTCTCGGGATCTCGCTACTTCCGAGACCTTGTAGCGGAGACTCGGAAGCGATTCCGCGTTGTTGGCGAAATGAGGTTTGAAGTTTTGGGGCGATAATTGGTACACAAGTGTAGAACGTTTTTTCTGTCAATCTTTTTTCTTTAAAATTTTAATTTTTTTTCATTACGAGCAATGCACTTTCCCTTAGACCAGTTTCCAACTTTTATTAGAGCGCGGGCCATTTTCTATACACTTTCTATCGCATGGGATGGGGTTTGGCGAAATATCGCCCGACGAATAAGTAATGGATCATTTTTTTATTCATAACGCGATATTTTGATTCTCATCAACAAATTTGCTTTATTTCAAACTGGAAAAACTAAATATTACCTTTCTGTAGCTATTTAAAATTATTTTTGACATTTAGTATTATAATTTTATTCGTGTTGACGGGGTAATTCCGAACAAACTCCGTTTTCTCTCGCCTCATGACTCGTCAAGTGTTAAGTCTGACAGTACAGGTTTATATCACGAAGTTGATGGAAAAATTTATGTAAAATGCACTGCAGTAAAAAAAACGTTCTCGTTCCCCTAATTGCAGAGCACTGCTTTATAAAAATATTCAGGATGAACCTAGTTTGACAAATAAATTTGATCGTATATGGACTTGGGATTGTGAAAACATAAAATAGAATGTTCAAAGTTATTTAAAAAAGTGTGGCACTAGGAAAGAGTGTTATATGAGCATATACGTTTTACACATGATCATAGTTCAACTATTATCAATGTCTGTGCATTACACGATCGTATGTTTCATTTTTTTTTTAAATAATCGATGTCTTAGAAATGTCATTTTGTAATTCTGACCTTAGGCTCGTGGGAAATTATTTCACCGTGATTAAATCCCACTCTTTCATTTGCACATAAATTTCAAGTTCTTGCCATCGTTGTATCTTATTCAAGCGCGTGTTTCAATGCTTGCTTTATTAGGTTCTAAGAGATCAGTGAATTCATTCAGATATCAACGATATTCAATTTCAGTAGCATATGCAATGTTTCAATCGATTTATGTACCTTTTAGAACTCACGGAATCATGAAGTGTATTTGTTGTTGGAGCCACTAAATATCAACGAACGTGATGATCTTTTCAATACTTCTGCGACCATTCTGTATTCCGAGTTGAAAGAAAATGGGTTCAAGTAGACTTTAACATCAATGATCTGAGAAATATCGATAAATTTTCAGGTAGAGTTCACACAAGGAAAAAAAACATCCTAGCAATTTTAGTTCGGTTCTGAAAAGAATAAGTGTTATCATTCGATCTTGATATTTACGGTAAAGTCTTTGCCTCAGGGCGCCCCGCTTATGTTGCACTTGTGAAGACTGACATAAGCGCGACTGACCTGCGCAGCGTTTTATTTTAATATTTCCTTCATAATTTTTCGTACTAGTGAAAGCGTTGCACTGAATTAGTTTATAAAAAATTATCTAAAATATTGTTGGTTCACGCGTGAATTTAGAGGCATTGGTGGGGGAAGCATGACTCGAGAAAGACACGGCTTGGGATCTTTTTCCATGGAGGGGTCTACATGGTTTGTTCACATTAATTTTATTCTCGTCTTTCATATCCGTATTTAGCACTGAGAATACGGACGTCGCTGAAAATGCTACCACTCATACACAAAAACTGACAAAAAAGTGAAAAGATTCCGCACAGTTTTTTTAATTTTTTTAAATAAATAACTAGATGATTTTACCAGCTTTTCTCGAGTCATAAATGATTCAAATGAGAACGTATGAATGTGTAAAGAATTATATTACTAAAAATATTTGTATATCAATTGAGTATTTATTTTTATTGTAATTACCATTACAAATTGAATCTCTCATCTGGCGTTGAGGGCTCTAATGACCTACATGTTGTTGAGCCCTAACACCCCGTAAATAATATTATGCATAGAGTTTAAAGGAAAAATCCGTGAATCCATTAACATCGAGTAAAAACTATAAAAAAACTTACGGTCCTTTCTCGTACGGCGTTTTCACACATTTCACAGGTACGACTCATCGCTCTTGCCATACAAATCGAGACGTAACGACTGTATCACTTGAAGTTTCAGCCAGAGAAGATTTTTTAATATCAGATTAAATGAATGTGAAGCAATTTATCAGGATGATAACGTTATACAGCTATGTTTAACAGGTTGCATATTTAGAAAATAGCATACGTTAATATGAGTCTTCTCGGATATTTTACTATTTTGGAACTAAATAACTTTTAACATTTTTAATCGAACCTAGATGTTGATTTTTTCGCTTCCATATGGAAGAAACTCGAAGTCTGCAACTTTTGACGATCTTAGGTAACAAATTAACGTACAAAATTTCATATTAGTATGATGTAATAATAGGATCGAAAGTTTGCCGCCAATATATATTCCAGGTAGAGGTATTAAATGTAGGTAGAAGAAAATGACCAATAATTTCGGAAAGTTATACATTTTTGTCTGAATATCAGACGGTTAATGTAATAAAATGTCCAATAAAACAACCATTTCATGTTTTTCGGACGAACTGATACGTGACGTACAAAAATAAATTCCGGCAAGGAGACACGAACTTGAAAAATGTTTCCTTTTTAATTAACTTTATCTTTCAAGGAAGTAATTACTCCTAGGTCATTGCCGGAGTTATGTAAGTTTCTTGGCTAATTTTAAATGAAATTACATGAAATACATCATTGTCATATTCCAACAGTATTCGATACCGTTGATAAATAAATAAATTATTGTCAAAATGCATATTACATTTGCGCATTAACGCGTAGGGGGACAAGAAACAAAGTTACTTTCCGGAAGTTAGCTAGGCACCATCCCATCAATTACGATGAAAAAATCGAAAGGGAATCTGGTCACAAAATCGAAAGAGACATATTGGGACTGCTGAGGTCATGTTCAAAACCAACCGAAGATTTGGATCCAAATTGAAGCATTATAAAATAAACCAGAAGAAATTGTAATTATATACGTGACTTGGATAGTGAAGGAAGACATGAGAGCGACGGTCTGCACAGAAATAGTTCTAATTCTTCCGAACACAGTTCCATAAATCTGCATCGTGTAGAGGAACTTACCAGAGCGAAGAAACGCATATTCATTCTTTGGAAGTGAAGACCGAACCACAATGTAACGGTAACATTCGCATTTCGCTGTCATTTCTTTCTACTTCGTTCTTCGTAATAGAGGGGAGTAGATTCGGTTACAACATCAAACGAGGTTTTTGTGTCGAACATATTACATTAGGTTAGGAACACCATCAACCTTGAAAACACAAAATTTGTTTTTATAGTAAAAAATAGACACAATGGAGTGTAATAAGATAAAACATCTGAGAATTGACATGTATAATTTTCGCGAAAAATCTTACCAACAATTGATTCTCTGAGTGTGTGTGTGTTTTTTAACTAAAGTGATGAAGAGTCGTATCTGAACTTCAAGTGTTCTATGCAACTCGTCCAATTTGTTGTCAGCAATTTCATTGAAAGCAAGTCACGCAAATTTCTTCAAATGTTAAATGCAATGTCGTCTCTTCTCCTGTTACCACGACGGTTGCCACGCACACGGTGATGCCTTGTTGTCACCATTTTTCTTTCCACGTCTGTTTCATCGAAATCAGCAACAAAGCATTACTTCCACTTACTTGTGCCACGCTCCTTCCTTTCTCTTTTCAGTCCTTCCTTGGTCACCTCTTGTTCTTTTCGATCCCGACGCTATTAAGGCTAGGGTATCTTTCATTTTCCTCATTCCTCTCATTTTTTGTCCCCCCTCATGTTATGTGCCCCCCTCATTGTAGCCCCCCTCCATTTGATGTATGTTGTGAGATATGATTTTGGTGTGTTGTAGATCCGGAGGGTTTTAGTGGGTATATGGTTGAATCATTCGACGAGTCGCACACGCGGGGAGAGTCATGTTGGCTCTCCCTAGTGCGTAACTGCATTTTCCCTACCTGAACGAGGTTTTCGGGCTCCAATGATCTTTGATGTCGACATGAGCCGTAAACCACCACCCCCCTCCCAAAAAAAGCAACAAAGAAATCCGTATGCAACCACTGCTCTGATGGTTCCACTAAAGCTACCATTCATTCATTATAACAACGCTGTCCTACGTATCTCATCCCGCGGGTCGTTTTCTATACTCTTCCGAGGCCCGGAATAGGGATCGCCAAACTACTGCAGCGCCAATTAAACTAAGACGTGATCTTTAATCATTTGATACGCTATTTCTCATCCACAAAATATTGCTTAAGTGTGGAAAAATAAAATAGTATGTTTCTTTATTTTTAGGAAGTGTTTTTTAAAATATTTTATTAAAATGTTTTCATATTGTAATGTATGACGGGGTAATTCGGAACATCATTTTGTATTTTCTCTCACCGGATTCACTGCGTCGAATGTTAATTCTGACAGCACTGATTTATAACACTAAGTTGAACCTGCGAAGTTTTCATGGAAAATTTGATGTCATATGTACCATTACTCGCGGCCCACAGAAAAAGCTGCTTCGTGGGTTGCAAACGGCTAGCTGGAAAGCGCTGCGTAACATAATAGAATTAACGTATAACAATTAGATTGTGAATAATATTATTTTATTCGCTATGCAAGTGAGGTTATAATTTACTTTCGAGCTTACAAATAGATTTCAACAATGTTTGTTCAATGGCAACTCTATTTAGAAAACATGATCTTAAAATAGCAGTTGTACTATTTTCCTTCTTCTTGTGCCGTTCTTGTTCTCCCCGTGTCCCGTACGAAAGGCTTTATATACTCAAAGTCATGTAACTTTCCCGAAAATTATGCAATATGTCTGCCAAACACAACAAGTTCATATCACAAGAAGGTAACATTCGCTCGATGCAGAAGGAAGAAGAGAATATGTTGGCGAAGGATATAAGTTTTGATACATTCGAAGGTCCTGCCAACCTAATGCGAGGAACAAATATCATTACTCTCATGGACGATGGCGAAGTAAAAGTGTTGGCTACACTGAGCACAAGCCGTATACCAACATCGCACCAGACTTACAAAAAACAAATTAATTTATTAATAGTTTATTGTCAAGGGAGCTGTTACAAACTGGTTATGATCGTTTTGAGGTCAACAAAGTAATTTACTGCGACTAATGTACAATAAACTAATAAAGACAATGCATGTTTTTTTTCTTGTTATGTTACATTTTGTCGAAGCAAAGTAACATGACTCAAGAGTATGTGAAAAGCCTCAGCGTCATTATGCGTCGACGGGACACGACCCGGCGACCTCCTCCGGAACATGTCCTCCCCCCCTCACCACCACCACACCCTCAAGGTGAGCAGAGCGCTAATCCTTGCTTCCTTCCTTCCTTCCGACTGCAATGCAATTGACCAAAGCGTCGTCGTGGCTTTTACCACTGCTTCCTTATAAGGTTGTTCCATGGTTGTGACCAATGTCCTTCGTGTACGCGGCTGTCCTCGTGGGATGGATATAGCTCCAATAGGAAGTAGAATCGTGTTTCTTACAGTCCTCTTTCCGGTTCAAATGACCTTCCCATCCACTTGAGCCCTTGAGAGAGTTGAATTATTCATCTCGTCGGGTTCAAGAGGAAGTGCTGGCTCTTACATGACACATTTCGTGTTGTTATAATTTCTGCGCAGAGTTTAAAGGAGACAAGTCGAAGGCTTTGTTAAAAATAAACTTGGATGTAACTTTAAAGGAAATACTGCATCGGTGCTGAGTCCTTGAATGCGCCTCGTCCTATTAAGAAAGTCGCGTATTCGTAAAGGAGCGACCAGAGTTTAAAGGTCGAAGTAGTGTCCTTGGGATTTTCTTGAAGCTAAGTGATCGAAGGACAAACACAGTCTTCCTGTGTCATCGTGTCCACTTGGGAAGATAGAATCCTTTCTAGGCTTCGTCCTTGCAAATGTGTGATGTACTATTGTTCTGGAATTACGAAATCCTTATTCATTAAGAACTATAGCAGAACGTCATTTAAAAAGAAACTTAAAACAAGCGTTAGATTCGATACTGGGCGTTGTGGAATTAAAACACACGTCAACCGGTCTGGATTTTTTAACTCACTTTGCTCGGCGTTACCCGGAGATCTTATATAATGTCCTATATTCTTTTGTAAGCTTCTATATATCTCTTCCTTCTTGTAATTAAATTTTCAATTTTTCAAAACCTCATTATTACATATATTCGCAGTGTCTTTTGCTTTTGCAAATGGGATTACGCATTATTTTACAATCCAAGCAGAAGGGAATATACGCAATATTTTATTCGAGTTCTTTGGTTTTCTTTTCTCTCTTAGCTTCTGCACTTGAAACCGATGTTCTTCGCGTCGACTTTTAGATCACGTAGTTTTCACGTCCAGAGGATTCGATGTCCTTCCGCCTGACGTAACGCAATCGAACTCTGGAGTAAACAGTTATGCGCGTGAAGATTCACATCGACAGATTAGCAGCCAATTTTAATTGCTTTTCTGCTCTTGTGATTCATCAATATTAACCACACTTTTCTGTTTTTCTTGCTACACGCTTTGAGAAGAGTCTTATAAAATTTCAAATAGTTTCATAGATTAGTTTTTCCGATTTCCATACCGCAGACCGAATTCCAAATAATTCACTTTCATTCATAAAGATTACGTAAATACACAAAATAAATATTTTCTGGCAGTAGGGAAGAATGTATGAAGCTTTCGGAATAGGAACGACGGGACAATTCAGTCTTTCGCATAGACCAATTTTTCCACAAGTTGGCGCCTAAACTAACAGAATGTTTGGGAAAATAAATAATTAGATGCGCACGACTTCCACACTAACTCTAGTGAAGTGGTGCGTATTGAACCATGCTTTCCCTTCATCCTAATTCTTAAAACTGTTACGAAACAATTAGAAATAAATTAAAGGAAATAATAAATATTTCTCAGTAATTTGTGGAACTTTGCTCCCTACTTCACACTCGAATAAATATTTGGGATTGTTCTATTGACTCTTCTGTTTTATATACTGTTGCGTATAATCGTTTCAAGTAATTTTTCCTGACAATATTTCTCTTCCACCAAACTCATCATTTTGTCCATCAGTGCGGAATGCAGCAAAACACTCATCGGCGAAAGGTGTCTTTTGTAATTTTTTTGTCAAGTAATGTCGACTTTCCTTGATCTGCACTCTCTTTCAGTCAAAAAAAAAAAAAACGTCAACTAGTACCGATCGTTTGTTTAGTTTGCCAAATCGTGATAACGGAACTTGCATACAACTAGAAGATATGGAGGAACGTACTATCTGCCATATTACTTAGGTAATTAAAACAGACTAGGTACACTAAGGTGAGCTAGTCGAATCACAGAGATGCATAATTGTGTCCATTATTGTTTTAAAACACAACAATATGCGGGGAAAACATTATTTCATTTGAATATCTATGAGTGTGTTTGACTCGTTTGAAAAAATATTGACGAACTCGCTTGACTCGTTTGAAATGAAGCGCAAGAGAAGCAATAAGTACAAACATGGATTCGTGATGTGTGCATTTCAGCTCAGAAGAAGTGAAATATATTTTTGTAATGTTCGATGATCTATAGATAAGTGATGTAAAAATAGCGAAACTTACCACAAACCATAGTAAACTTGCATCACTTTTGTGATTTAAAAGTTGGTGTGTTTTCTCCATAAAACGCAATGTATTTCGACATCAATTCTAATTGCAATTACTCCATTTCAATGATCGGTTGGGAATGTTTTTCAATATAAAATCACAATAAGTACACGTTACTCTGTTTATTTATGCCGATTTCAGATACTTTAGTGATATAATTCTTGCTACCCTTCCTTAAAGTGAACTTTTTCACGGAGAATATAAGTTCGATTCGATTTTGAAAATAGCTTCAATCACGCGGGTTCCTCTCGTTCTTCTCGAAGGGTGAAGCAAACTACTTATACGTCTCAAAAAGAAAAATTCTCGAATCGAGACCAAACTTTTCTTATACTCAATTCCAACCACTATGCGTCACTTAACTCGTAATATTTCCCACAAATACTTCCCAGCTATTATCATTGAAGCAAAGATGTCGTGTTCTGCATCCCAGTTTTAAAACTCATTAGCTAGTTCCCTTCACACCGGAAATGTCACTGTGAAGTGAAGAATAAAGCCGTAAAAAGACCGCGAATAATGGATGTGGAAAGGAAGGTGGCTATTCATTGTTAACCTTTCCTTCCCGTAGACCAATATTAACTCGAGTGTTGTTTTATGGTCGCGCAAAAAAGAAAATAAGGAACAGAGTGGACTTGGATATAGTAGGTCACGGACAGCGAGAGCTTCGCCCTCACTCGGATGGAAAGGGAATCACACAAGAGGTCACAGATTCACTTTCATCTCTTCACTCGTTCCAAAGGAGGCACGTGACCCCCCCCCGTCCCCCCCCCCACACACAAAAAAAGATGGGAATAATAATAATAACCATACATTCGTAAAGGAGCAACTAACCGAGGAATTTGAAGATCGAGTCGAGAAATTAATGCATACAGATTTAAATGACCGAAATTCAACAAAAGCAATTGACTCATTTGCCATTTCTATCCTCACGTATTCATTTGGAGAAGTTTCAAGGACACTAACAGATATAGAAAACCTCCTGCGAAAAGTCAGGACCATCATGACGAAAGAAGGAGCAAGGGGCATGAACCATCTCAAGAACCTACATAGTTCACAAATAAAGCAACTCCGAGCTTTCTTTCACCGGAGGAAGGAAGAATATAACTTTTACTGGACCATTTGTGCATGTGACATGAAATATACTGCTTTAAATTTAACTGATCACTCTCCACAACCAAATGAAATTAACGTTGAAATCAGTCAGAGAATTAGTCAATGGAAATCTAAACTCATTTCATGGTAGACATCCTCATGATCTAGATGAGCCTCATGTCGACAAAGCTGCGTCGAACGCCTGGCTTACAAAAGAGATCTATACTCGGAAACGGAGGGATTTCTCATGGCAATTCAAGACCAAGTAATAAGCACAAAGAACTACAGAAAATTTATACTTCAACACACAGACGTAGCAGATTACAAATGTAGAGATGTGGAGGTGGACAATTAAACCAGAAAATATTCGACACATCACAGGAGGATGCACTCTACACCCACAGACACAATCAGGTTGCTAGTATTATCCATCAGAAACTCCGCGGGAAGTATGGACTAATAGATGACACTGTCTCGTAGTACAAATACTGCCCAAAATCAATTTCAGAGAACAGCAGGTACGAAATTTATTTTGATAGATCAATCCTCACCGACAAGACAATCCATCATAACAGACTAAATATTATTCTAATAGACAAGCTCAAGAAAGTCACACAGATAATAGATATTGCAACCAATACCCACAACCTACAAACTACTTACATTGATAAAATTCAAGAATATGAAGATTTGAAAACCGAGATTCTTCGTTTATGGAATATGGAGCGTGTACGATGGAGTATGTATAGTTCCTATAGTCCTGTTCACCACTGGAGTCATCCCTCACAGTCTGCATCTGAGCATCAATCGGTTTCATCTCCCAAAAAAACATATTTCTAACTTTTCAAAAAGCAGCCGTCCTTAACATCTGTAGAGTAGTCAGAATAGAGGGGAGGATGCTTGGTGTAGTCAAGTTATCGAGAGTTTGGACACCGAAAGAACAAAGATAGCGGACTCAGGGCAGCCACCACCAACATTTTAGAACAAAATCCCCACACTCGTTAAGACTTGGACGGCCTGTGATTGTCGTTTGATATTAAAATCATCGTTTGGTAGAACTTGCAGTACCTTCCGGGTGTACCAACGCTATGGAAACAATACAGAGACTACCGTAAAATGAATTTCGTTGAAAGTAGATTAAAAAATTAAAATTTCTTGGGTAATTTATGCAATGTATTTTATTAATAGGAATATTAATTTTGTGTTACTCTACAAACGATAATAAACGAGTAACTTGTATTTTTTTTAAGTTTGGTGGTAGTGAATACAACGTATAATATGAAAATATCACCAAGTCGAGTGATGTACGACATAGGAGGAATCAATTGAGTAGGTTGGCAGTTCTCCCGACTTTGGTAACTTTTCGTGCGGCAGCTAGACTTTATACGCCGCACCTCACCAGAATCCAACTACAAGTTTGTGAAAATAGTACATGAAAATAAATAAATAATAACAATAAAAGGAAGGATTTTTACAGAATGAAAAGCTGAAAGCAAAGAAAGATCACGTAAAACTTCTCTTCAAAAGAGGACGACAAACATGACTTGGCTTTTATAGAATTCCACTGCCATGTGGATACATGAAAGCGATCCCTGTTTCTGGCGTACTCGCACTCCACCGAAATTCCGTGCGACTTATCTAATAGAAAATGACCTAGATAAAATTTACAGAAGAAAGAACGCCCGAAACAAAAATTTACTTAAAAACACGATTTATTTCAAACACGTCATTCCTTCAGTTAAAAAAAAAGAAAAGAAAAGTGCAATTTAAGACTATGCTTTATTTATGTAAAGGAATGTCTTAAATTACTTTCCATTTTTTAAATACATGAAAAGAAGGATAAAAAATTAAGTTGAAAATAAATGTCGATGAAATCGGAGGAAAAAATCGGCCATGCCTAAACGGTTAGAGATGGATCACAACTATGAGTAGCAATATTGTTCGACTCGAAGAGTTCTAGAAATCAGTCTGCGACAGCATATGTCTATCTACTAAGGTTAATTTAAATTATCGAAAAAACGTTATGGAAAATTAAAGTGTTGAAATTCTTTAATTATAGAGAGTAATTTAAGAAGAAGAAAATCAATCTTCATCAAATTTAATGGGTTCTTTGTTTTGTGCATTTAAGAAAGATTAAAAAATCTTTAAATCGGTAAATTTGGACAAACGGTTTAGAATTTTATAAACGTTGTAATGAAATGGCGCCACCGCGCTGCCGCAGTTGTATCTTGCATCGGAATCAAAAATTCGACCTGCGATGCATTGAGTGGGTTCGTTGGTCTACCGAGTAAAAAAAAAAAGAACTCCGGACAACGCCGAGTAATCAGCTAGTTTGAAATAAGTTAATAAATAATATTAAAGAAAACAATTATACATCTCTGTGATTTGACTAACTTGGAGTAGAGGTCTGAGGGAAAGGAGTGGATATTTTCTCCATGCAATGGGTTGCATCTAAAGCATGGTATCCCCGTGTAGATCGTGAAATGAAAAATCTTTCCCAATATTTGAGACGCAGTATCGCGATCAAGAGGCCAAGGCCACTCCTCGAGTCTATTTTCTTCAGCTCGAAGCTCATTTGGGGCAAAGTGTCAACATTTGAGGAGTCGGATTCTGTTTCCGTCGCAGTTCAGAAATATCCCTGAATCACGATGACACGTTGCATCATTGGCGACGGCGTCTTAACAATGCGTCTTAACAATGCTTTTCCCGTCACGTCCCGTCTACGTACACGCTGTCTTTTTTTCTTTCTTTTTTCTCGTAGTGGTAGTATGCAGGAAGAATACTAATAATATTGAGGGTTTTGTCATAAAGTAGAAGATTAATTAACAATGCCAACGTTTCGGTTAGTTTAAATGACCATAATCAAGGGTATAAAAGATATAACAGTTTCAATTACCATTAGTTTCTATAGATACTATACGAGAATAAAGAGAAAAAATTTCACATTAAACAACATCATCATCGAAATCAATTTTTACTATAAAACTATCTACAATATAGCTCTTACAATATATAATATACCTTTCCGAAACGTTGGCGTAGTTAATAAATCTTGTGATAATATTGAGGGCTTGGTCATGAATTACGTTGGTGTGGTCAAGAATTCTGAAGATAAAGGTTAATCTTAATTTTCCGCTAAAAACGAAAAACAATTAGACTTGTAAATTTTACAGTGTTTCTGATTTTTTAAAAATTTGTACTACATCTAACGTTCGTAGACAAGCCTCAACTAAATTTTTCTTTCAATGTAATTGGATGAATCGGTCTCCAGTTTTTTTTTCTTTTTTTTTTTTTCTAACATGAGTCTATTTCACAAAATCACTGACGCCAACAAAGAAAAGTGAAATTGGGGGAGGGGGGGACAAAGGTCTCGAGGTTCGAGCGCTAAAGGGGATTTTTAACTTCCCCTTCCCCCTTTCATCGTATTTATACCTGGTTTCTAGCACCATTTCCAATTTTATGGTAACTGGAATTATATAATAATACACGAAGCATTGGCAGACCATTGTGAAAGTAATGCATTAAAGAAATATTTCAAGTCTTTTGCGGGGTGACCTGAAACCTTCTTATCCTTCTCAGGTCGGCACCAGTGCCCAGATAGTTGTTTTTTTTTCTATTACGTGACATTGCTCAATAATGCATCGTGTCTCCTTTTCCACCCTTATGTGGGCAACCAACACCTCTGGCGTGGCAGTATACGTATGCATTGGCGTTCCTACGCTCATCATGTAAGAAGCCTCCAAATGGATCACCGAATACCATTTAAACTTGAAAATAGAACCTGGAACATTTTTAACGCCTTAAAACCAATGAAGGATGAACTTATCAATAAATAAAATTCAAATTTCAATTATTTTTTATTCATCAGAGCGTTGGATATGTGTACTAGTAAGCATGCAACCATGATTGCGTATTTGGCCACCATAAACCTCCAAAACTAGTCCCACCCCTTGCCTCATACGGCTTAATACGACTAATTCGAACTCAAGGGATATAGGGAATTATTTTCTTTCTTGTCGCCTGCTACATCCCTCCAGAGTTGCGAGGAGTACTACTCATGGGCCGAGCGGGTACTACCTCAATACCTCAAGTTCTTGAGGGCTCCGATAATTTAATTATTATAATAAACGAATGACCAATTATCCTTAAAATTATATATAAAGGACATCATGTAAAACACTTCTCACAATAAGAAATAGCTTCATAATTAAGTCTTTGTTCTACTACAAACTATTACAACACAAATACCAAACTCCATCACAAGAAACAGATCTATATCGCAATACAACAAGTGAGATTACTGCAATTAATTTTTTAAAAATTCTTTGCCAAATTACTTGAAAATCATAAATACAGAAAGTAAGAGAATTATAAAAGAAAAATTACTGACATGGTAACTTGCCAATGAGCAATTATATGCAAATATATTTCCAATATTGTTTTGAAGTTGGATGAATAAAAATGTTATTAAGAATAAATATTTTATTTATAATATAATTTGGTATAAGGTAAATATTAGTGTATAAGTTTGAATTTCCAATTTTATGTATAAGCCATGCTTATGCACTGGTAGCACTTACGTGTCTACCTCTATAGGTTGTAGGTAAATAAATAAATAAGTAAATAAATTATTTTTAACTCAAATATTTCCAATATGTAAAAAGAACGATAAAAAATTACCAGTACTCCTAAATAAAATTAAGGTAAAAATGAACATAAATCGCATTTATTGTTGATTTTTAATAATCCTGTTCCAAAATATCTATCTAAACTATGTTTTTAGCAAATTCTAATTAGAGGGTTAACAAGTTATAGGTTAGGTTAGGTTCGATGTAGGCGAAGTGAAGGAGACAGGAGGTAGTGTAGCAACCTTGCGACCTTCACAAACGTGACCTAAACGTTAAGAGCCGCCTGCAGGCGGAAGGGTAGAGATTTCGTGAACATCGCTCGAGTTCAAACAGATGCGACAATGTAGACCCAAAGAGAAAAATACGATAAGTCCTGTTGAACCGAAGACTACCGTAACACGATTACATGGGTACGTAAGGAATCAATATTTGTCAAAGCTCCAATCAGACATTGCGTTCAGATACGACACCTGTAAAATATGTGCACAAGATCATCCTTCGTCCTTATGCTGTCTGGGAGCGACGGAGTCAATGGCAATCGAAATGAAATGGGACATAAGTAACAAGGTCATGTACTGTGCAGATAACATTTGCCATTTCTTCCAAATAAACGTCTTTAACTTTCAAAAATTTATTGATACTAAGATCAGAATGACGTATCGTGTAATGCTTAGAAAAGCAATTACCCATTTTCCATCGTACTAAGTTGTAGCATAAAAAAAGGAATAAAAAGATTTTCTGAATTTCCATCTTTTATTCACAGTATCTTTAAAACATTTGAGTATTAAAAACATGAACTATTCCAAATGATAACTTTGTACATAAGTATTAAAAAACAAATATATTGTAAAAAGAAGCTGTAACAAACTGCGTAGGACTGCGGGGAGGACAAACTAATTTATTCAAAGACCATTAAATGAGGAAGTGAGAGGAAAACTGGCCAAAGATATCAGTGTAAAATATTTTTAATGCTGCAGAAAATATGTGCATCTGCTGTCATATCACTCGCCTTAAAAAGAAAATAATTTCCACACAAATGACGATGTGAACGTTGTAACGTGGGAAATGAGAAGAAAAACATTTCCTGGGAGGATGTAGCCTCGACTTGTTTAAGGATTAATTTCATTACAGTGTATACCAAATAAATAATAAATAAATAAATAAATAAATAAATTTATTGTCAAAAAACAGTACAAACTGCGTATGACCACGTGGAGGGAAAAAAACTAATTTACTCTCCGGAAGCAAGCAAGGGACCATCCCATCAATTCCGATCAAGGGCCCTAAGGCAGAGGCGGATTCAAAAA
>NNCF01130326.1:435390-449644 GCA_002313205.1 Laupala kohalensis | reverse complement strand
TGACCATGTGAGGGATACTAAACTAAGTTACTCTCCGGAAACAAGTAAGGGACCATCCCATCAATTCCGATCAAGGGCCCAAGGGCAATGGCGGATTTAATACTTAAAATGTTTTAAAATATAAATACGTACTGTTATTATTTATTAATCCAAAATGAATTGTACGTATAATGTGCAATCCAAATTCGAGATTAATAATAAGAAAAATATTAAATGACATTCGCTCCCGCCTTATTATACGATACCCGTACAATAATTACATTATTTCGTTCAGAAGGAGAGGAAGCAGATGCGAGAGGTCAGCAAGAGTTCATCGAACTCGAACGTCTCAGTTCTCGAGCTCTGATAACTCCAACTACGTGTTCCTCGTAAAGCAGCAGCTCCCACCTCTTTAAGATGTTTCCTCGCTCCAGCGCGAGAGGCGGTAGTGTAGCTCCGTTCTTTGCCACCTGCCGAGTGGCACAAGCAGCGTAGGAGAGTGGCGCCATCACCCAAGCGACGTGAAAATTCGGTACTCTGACGACGAAAGGCGACATTCGCGAATGGTGGCGATCGGAGACATTACCATCGTGTACGTACTTCTTTTAATTTCTTAACTAATGACATCTGTATTACCGCGCTAATTTCTTTGTATTTGTTGAGCATAAATAAGGAGAAAAAATGATTCGAAGAAACTACACCATGATTAGAAAGTCACAATCTGAAGAAAAATTATCTATAAAAATAAATTATGTTATCATACAAATAACTGAAGTTTTGCATTTTTATATTCATACATTTATTATACGTTTTAAAATGTATGTTGTATTATGCACAAATTCGTACAAGAATAGATGCGTTCACATTTGAATTTAATGTATATCATTTTATTTTCTTATATTAAGCAGTTCTATTTTCTCTTAAATATTTACCTTTCTGTTACAAAATTCTTCTTTCATAAGCGACTTTTTTAGAAATATATTAAAAAATATAACGTAAAATATTTATTGTGAGTGATTTCTTCGTCCCCCCCCCCCCAGGGGACTTACATCTAGTAAGTACGTGTTTGGCAAACACGGGGCCCCGAGCTGAGTCTGGTATTACTTCCACTTACTAGAGAAGGCTCCTTCCTTTCTCTTTCCTGACCTTCCTTGGTCACCTCTTAAAGCTAGGGTATCTTTCATTTTCATCTCTTTTTCCTTCCCTCTCATTTTTTGTCCTACCACTCATTTTTTGTCTCCCCTTATTCTTTGTCCCCCCTCATGTTATGTGCCCCCCTCCATTTGATGTATGTTGTGAGATATGTTTTGGTATGTTGTAGATCAGGAGGGTTTTTAGTGGGTAGGGTTGAATCATTCGACGAGTCTCACACGCGGGGAGAGTCATGTTGGCTCTCCCTAGTGCGTAGCTGCCTTGTTCCCTACCTGTACAAGTTTTTCGGGCACCAATGACCTTTGATGTCGACATGAGCCGTAAAGCCCCACAAAAAAAATTCTTCGTAACGGACTGAAGAGGTCTTCTCCCAAGAAAAAGGACTATTTGAATTTAAAGCAACTATTTTCATTTTGTCGTCCAGCGTAGACACGTGAAGGCCCACATCATCGAAATTCGAGTCACGCGTTCTCCAGGGTGGGTCCAAGTGTACTGCTTAGTGATATTTTCCAAATTCGATTTATTTATTTTTTTAATTTAAAGTCTTCCGTACATATAAGAATACCGAATTTATGAATAATTAGGATAAAACAGTACACAGCTAAGTAAAACGGGTTGCGTCTCAAGAAACCCAAGGAAAAATGCTATCTTATCCATTAGTGGTTCTGTATCTTATCAGACTATAATATGTTATAATAACTTAAAATTTCGTTTCGTATAAATTACTGGTTTCAGAAAAAAATTCTCATTTATCGTGTACGTGAAAATAAGGGATTAAAGATACTTCTGAACATTACACACTGATTGAATCATAAAGTATTCATGAAAAATATATATTAATTCAATGGAAATGATTTAGAAAGAATAATTGAACAAGAATCAAAAAATCCATTCGAGCAAAGCTGCTGGTCTTTAGCTAAATTGATTATAAAGCAACAGTTAATGCGTGTGAAGCGGGAGAGGGGGGGTGTTGCGAACCCTTTGTAGAGGCGATGCTATTTCAGTTGGGGGAGCCAGAAAGGGTTCCACTACTAACTTTTTGCAAATATCGTCTCAGTGTCAGGCATTATTAAAAACATCTCACTTTCTCTCACATGTCGTAGCTGGTCGTCGACTGGGGCTGACCCCACCACGTGAGCCAACTGCATCGACATATTTTCGCTGAGCTTATCTCTTACAGGTGTTTGATGACATATTAGAGAGTTTTTGCATGACGTACGCGTATCATACATGGTGCAATCGTTGCATTTTGCATAGCGTACCTTCGAGCCAAATCACAATAAAAATTGCAAACCCAAACAAAATACTTCTATGCAAGCGTACACAATTGAAGTGTACACAACCAACAAATCTCTCGCATACCTTCTCAGATGTCAACATAACCTCAAATTCAGACCACAATCCGCCACGACTTCGCTCACTAGCTTACCACTAACCTCGTAAGCAAACAGAGGCTTTGTAACGTAGTACGCAAGGAGGATTAGCGTACCACTAACTTGTGATCGTGCGCAGAAGTAACTTGCATGTGGATAGCGTATACGATAGCTCGGAGGTACGCTGCACAAAAACTCCCTATTGCCAACCTCTAGATTGAACGGGGACGTTTGTCGTCGCTCGGAGCAGCGCATGTGGACTGATCAGCCTTCCAGGAATTCAGATCTCCTTTCTGAGATTTTTGCGCAAGTACGAGAGCAGTGAAGAGAGCGTGAGAAGGTCGTCTCCGGAGTGTGACCTGATTGAGAGACGTCGTGTGACTCATAAATAGGAGAGCGCTCCGATGTTTTCCATCATCTGCTCTATGTAATTTATTTCCATCTCGTGAAATGGAACCTTTTTTATAGAAAATAAATAAATAAATGTGTTGTGGGAAAAGGAGTTACAAACTGCCATGTATGACCACTTAGAGGACAATACACTAATTTACTCTCCAGAAGCAAGCAAGGGACCATCCCATCAATTCCGATCAAGGACCCCGAGGCAGAAGCGGATTCAATAATTTCAGCACATTCCCAAGATAAAAATAAAAATAGTTCGGTACGTGTAATAATTTTTACAGAATACATACAAAATTGTATTTAATAAAACACAACAACAAAAATTCACAAGGACGTATGTTTCATCGAAGTACAGAAAATTCGGTAAATATTGTTATAAATCGTAACTGTTAAAGGAACTCTAAGTTCGAAATTAATTCTCACAATACACCACCGCCTCTATGCAAGAGTTAAGATAGCCTCTATAGAGAAATCTTTGAGCTTCGAAACTGGTACGCAGGTACCTTAAGGTGGGTCCCACCACCCATCGATTTTTTTCGAAATTCAATTTATATATTTTTTATTGAACGTTTTGTTTCTTTAGCGCAGAACCTTCGATTCCTAGAATATCGAAATAAAGCCGGGGTCGATCCCTGCGAACACCCGAACGATGTATCAAGAAGAATTCTAGATTAATAAAAACAATAGTATTAATGACATTGACGCTCCCATAGTCACGTGTGTGGTAAACCTTAATACTATAATTCTGTGTCTAACAATCTTAGTGTTATCTATGAAATGGGATTTCGTTATGTAATTTAACCATTATTATTAATAATAATTTATTGAAACACATGGATCGTTACAATGATGTATGGCGAGTCATAATACTAACAGTAGTTGCAATAAGAATACATTTTCGTATAAAATAACAACAGTATAGTAATATTAAATACATTTAACTAAGTCGAAGTAGAAGTTAGCGTAAAGATAAACAGAAATATTATTTTCTAGAGAATATTAATAATTCTTAGGCGAGTGTTATTACATATCTATGAAAGGTTTTTTATTATTGTTTTACTTTTACTTCATTAATTTATGTGAAAATCTTTGTTTGTACGAAAGCAGCGTATTCTTCTTTATCTGCATCGAGGGCCTCCTTGTTCTAATGATTTTCCTGCAACAGATTCTGTACATCGTATATTAGATATTGTCAGTGAACAATTCTTGTTTACCGTAGTAGAGTTTCTGTTGTAAAAATCGTATAATTTTTTTTTTAATGGATCCCGTGCATTGATGTTTTTGAGGTTAGATAATTAAGTTCAACGTATGGATAAAGTTAATGACATAGTTAACGTTAACAAGGACTCTAATGACCTCGATGTTGGCGAGCCCTAAAACCCCAATTTAAAAAAGTTGTTAACGTAATAATTCTAATCGATCTCCCCTCGTCAGCCGCCTTCTGTTGTGATGGGAGTCGCGCTGTGGTCATGGCGACCGACACGACGCTGGTCGCTGGATTCATCGTCGCAAGTGGTCGACAGCCAAAGACAACAGAAGACTCGGTTCACAGTTGCTACGGAAACAATTCCAATGAATCATTTCATTCGTCGAAATAATTTTACACGGCTGAGTTATAACCTGCTACAGGCACGAACACGAGAATCTCTACTAGGCACGCGTCGGGGTGTTATTCATCTTTTAAAGTGCCGGGTTCATATTAATACTTAATGGTAACAAGCGTGTTCGAATATGAATTCCCCACAAAATATTATTAGATAAGAGAAGGTAAAACTAAACACACTATAAAAAATCATATACACGTGGATACAATTTTAAAAGGCACACGTCCTTTAATGTGCGCAGACTGAGAACGAGAAACGTACATGACAAGGTACATGAAATAATATACACGGTCATTCTGTCATAGGTCTCCTAGTGATGATTCAAACAATTCCTGATGGGACATAAATCACTGTAGATTACTCACATGCAGTACATATATAAAGTCCGTTGAAATCTGAGAAAGTCACTGAATAATAACACTTGGCTCGAGTAATAATTCGGCGAGCAAATAGTTCAGACGCCGAGTTGTACTTGGCACTGATTTTAAACGTTGATGGTGTACGTGGGCATTGAGAACCCGTACTAGAACGCGATGTCACTCCCGTGAGGAAGAGCGGTAGACTGATGTCACTCGTAGTGAAGCGCGCAGTAGACTGATATTCTAGTTTATAAATCAACAAGTCCCGTTGCTAGGTTCTAACAGTCGACCAGGTCTCCTTGTAGTGATGGGAGTCAAGTTCGTGAGTTGGCTTTGACGACTATTAGTGAATGTCACTATGTAGCGAGTCGCTACACACGTATTGACGTAGTAATGATACAAAATAACTTTATATCAAAATATGTTTTCCATAATTGTTTTTTATTACCATTGAAAATTAATGCAAGTCGTATACTTAGCCCAGATTTTTGGTGTTGTTAAAAGTTATTATCAAAACATAATTTGTCCGGTGTTACGTGTTTTAAATCTTAAAAACATTTGATAAATGATTGAGTCATTTACTAGCGTCAATAAAATAGTTATTTCAATGACATTAATCTCTCTTATATGTAAAACGTTTCGTAGCAGTTCACATCTGACAGGTGTATGCGGGACCCTTCCTGGTCAGAGCACACTTGATCACACTCCTGGGAAATCCTAGAGGGGTCGGTCAGAAGAGAAGAATTACATGAAATACGGCAGGTGAGCCAAAAGTGGTTCTTCTACAGAAGCCCATTTTATTATTCTTATTAGTTGGCCTACCAGTCGTCAAATGTTCGCTCATCCTTAAACGTAGTCGTATTATATAGGTGTTTTTGAAAACTGACATATGAGTAAAGTCAGCGAGAAGACTGCAGACAGCTGTTATTGTCATGTGTGCACCGTCAGTGTAACAGATGTGACACTGTAACAAATAGTTGCCCCTACGTGCACAAACAGAGCGACGGACATACGAAAAAAGATAAAATTCCCTATTTTAAGCATTTATTTTGCATGGATATGCAATATAGTTTGAAATTACAGTTCATTTAAAAAGCTATTGTTAATGGTGATTGTGATTATTCAATAACAAATATTTATTGTGATTATTCAATAACAAATATTTTTATGCTTTTAAATGGTAGATTATTAAGTTTCGAAATAAATTAATTATATATAATACTTACATCCGTGGGCCACCTTGGGTATTACTTGAGGACCGGTTTTGGTATACCCCGTTCCGAAGATGACGCAATGTCAAAATAATTTAATTGAATTATTTAATAATGAAACAAATTATATTCAAATTATTAATGCAGATAATTCTACTTGTAACACACTTTTTGTGAATGCCCACTTTTCGGACCGGAAAGGTATAGTGAGACGATTGGGGAAGGCAATTATCGATATACAGATGAAGTGTTAAAGAAATAAATGCGGTAGACGGTAGAATACCGCCCTTCTCCCGGCAGATAGGGGATGGATCCCACATAGGGTGGTGAAACAGCGTAGACAGGAGGAAACGGGGTCAATCCATACTTCCAGGGCACGTCGCCGCACCCGCTCAGAAAAAAATTCATCTTTTGTGTGTTGTTTCTAGTATTATTGGAGAGTTGAGAAACATAATTTTTTTTTAAAATTTAACATGTCTGGTTTAAAAATGGCGGCCACTTTCGTTCTTCCGCGCGCACAGTTTTTGGTCTTTTAAGCGTTCACGTAAGCTTCTTTAATATCTCAAGATTGGTTCGGTTTATCGCCTTAAAATGACTGACATTGTGTTTAGCACATTATACGCTACAGTTTAAACATATATTTAACTTCTATAGCTACCTGCGTCTACTTGATTTTGCGTCTTGAATTAGACGTTTGAAAATGAATCAATTTGAGTTTTCGAAGGTAATTTTCTAAAGGAAGGGATAAAGTCTCAGACTTAAATATTTTTGTACATTCACACGCGTATACGTAGATAATATGTATAGAATTTATTCCTTGAGACATGTCTCCATTCCAGGTCACCTTCCAAAAATCGTTCTTTTTTTAAAAAAAAATTTCCGTTGTTTTTTTTAAGTTTATAAATGTTGGGGAACCTAGTAAAAATATGATTTTTGCAGGATTCAACGATCTCCATGATAATAAACTACAATTTTGATATTTCTCTGGAAGCAAATATATTATTTTCCAAACTTTGCTAAAACGTTTCGTTTTGGTCCACATGAATAGTCACACTTAAACACTAGAAACGCAACAAAATGCTCTTATAAAATATAAATAATAATTTAGCAACTAAGTATCAAATATAAGACATGAAATTGTTATCAAAATAAGCTTGATAATTTTTTATAATTTTATTGACAAATTACAAGCGTGCTCACAATGTATCAGTGGTACTTATACTACAGTAAGCATATTTTGACAAAAAGCTCTCATGAAACATATTTATTTCGAGGTTACGGTCATTATTTTTATGCTATTAAATAACATAAACATTAACCACACGTTGGGGCACATGATTCAGCAGTATCCCTGTTAGCAGATCCTTGTCAACAGAATCCGAATGTTTAATAACTGATAATAGTTATAAAAAATACCGTACTCATTCTCTTACACTAGTACTTAATTAATCGTTATGATATTTACCCAAGAAGCTTAAATAAAATATTGTAATAATTAGTTAGTTTTGTGAGCTTCATCACATTTAATTTTCCAAAAATGTCTTAAATCATTTGTCATCGGACCACTGATGAGATCTTTTTCATGCTTCATAAATTCTACTACAATTAACGCCCATTATATAATCAAATTAAGTAGATAATCAAAGACTTACGACCTCTTATGGACTTTGAATAATATTTATTATATTCTGTGATTAAAAACTCGCAACGTTGCGACTGTCGGTTTAAGTCGTCGTCAGGTGGAAGAAATTATAAGAAAAATGGGATTTTAATTTTACGCAAGAGTCTCAGAAAAGCTATGTGATATTTACGATACAATATTATAACATGTTTGTGTAGTTTCTTTTTTGTAAATATATTTTGACTTTATATGTGTAATAACATGTTCAATTATTCTGTTGTTAATTTCTACCTTTGCCTTACGACGACTTCAACCGACAGTCGCAACGTTGTGAGTTTTTAATCACAGAATATAATAAATATTATTCAAAGTCCATAAGAGGTCGTCAGTATTGAATTATTCATTTAACTTCATAAATTAAATTTTTAGTCCATTATGCATTAAAAACACAATATGCTTGTGTCTATTTTCATCTCTGGATCCATTGTAGTACCTCTATAATGCTGGAAGGTTCAAAAATGAAAATCGATCATTTCTTCACTTTTTTACGCAATCATACGCGATTACTTTGATCTTATAGATAAATCAATGTATTACCTTCTTATGGACATTTGCAAAATATATTTTGAGTTTCTTAAATTCACATTTCGACTCGTGGTTTGAGTTGCTGTCGTCAGGTGATAAATTGTCACAAGAGCAACTGAACATTTGGACATGATATTAAATGTAAATTTAATGTCTAATAATAATAATAAATTTATTGTCAAAAAACAGTACAAACTGCGTATGACCACGTGGAGGACAATAAACTAATTTACACTCCGGAAGCAAGCAAAGGACGTATTCCATCAATTCCGATCAAGGGCAATTCCTAAGGCAGAGGCGGATTCAAAAATTTCAGCAAAAGTTCCGAGATAAGGTAAAATGTTAGCTGCGAGTTATAATACATATATAATGTCAATATGTTTGTAATTTAACGCAAATATGTTTGTAAATTTACATGTACAAGTTATTATCGAACTATAGATTATTCTGAGTATAGTGTTTAAAAATCATAAGAGTTGAAAAAAAAACCCACTAAATTCACGATTTATTGTTACAATAAACACGCCCCTAGACAAAGCCTAGAGAAACTGTATAAGAAATCCGCCTCTACCCATTATTTCTATTTCCACATTAAATTATCACGCTGTTTAAAAAATTGCATACCTCATACTCTGGTCTAGTGGTGCTAATTATGCTAGTAACGTCCATTATATATTCAAGATATAAGATTTCGCCACAGTTCGCTTCGTGGTGTCACCTATTCGATAGAAGGTATAACTTTCGTGACAATGCAAAACAATTCCTCTCAATGCGAAATCCAAAACTTCCAACACAAAAAATTACGACACACATTAAGAACATATTATATTGCTCTGACATTTATTATCTTTTCTTATGAGATGTGGTTAGATAAAGAACTTTAAAGAATAAATTACTGGTATCTTATGTTCTAAATGATCAAGTTATTTCTAATCAACGTGTCCTATTCTTTATTATAGTAAACTAACGGGAGTACTTTCCNTTTCTAATCAACGTGTCCTATTCTTTATTATAGTAAACTAACGGGAGTACTTTCCTGTTAGTTATCCTCATGAAAGGTTTGAAGTTCGTCGGTGGGAACTAAACAATAGTTATAATATAATAATATATTTATTTACTGCAATTGGCAAGATCTTACCCGGTGGCAGTATATAAAGAAATACAATACAAAAATACATATCACAGAGCACATAAATCAAAAATTGTTAAGTAAATCATAAAACTACATGATTCAACTAATATTAAAGTATTAAATATAAAAATATTTTACTCTGAAACATCTAAATAATTGATGAAAAGAACCTATTGCACATTTTATTTCACTGAGTACCCCTTCGTACACTTCACTTCACATTTCTCTTCCCATCTTTTCTAAATCACTTATTTCCCTCGTATCACTTCACTTCACTACAAACTATCACTCCACTAGCTTCCCATCTACACTAACGTACCCTTTCTTCCCGATCTTGCCTAATCCTTTCTATTTGTCTATTCCCCTTTTCTTAGAGCGTTTTTGAATTCAAGAGAGGTTGCTGAGCCCGATTGCGCTCCCACGACATCCGCAGGCAAATTGTTCCAGTCCCTGATTGAGAAATGAGTATTTTCCTACGTCTGTTTTTTGTTTCCTTTCACGAATTTTGAAGAAGTGATCTTGGCTACCCGATCTAGTCGGTTTTTCTAAACGCTCTTTGACATCTCGCCAAGCTGGTTCGTTTTTAAGTGAACTGAACAAACATTACAGTCGCGCTCTTTTTCTACGAATTTGGAGAGGTTCTATTTTTATATAATTATTCGCATTATTTCCCATGTGTATGAATTTAATCGCTTTTTTCTGAATTTTTTCTAATTCTCCTATTTGATATTTTTTATAAGGATCCCATCCTGCCGATGTATATTCCGATAGAGGCCTAACAAGGGTTGTGTATGCTAACTCTTTTGTTGTCGGATTGCTACCTTTCTTTAAAATTGGTTGGAATTTCTTTAAAATTCTGTGCAACGCTGTTAACCTGATCAGATTACTCCAAGTTATTCTTAAACATGATATCCAAATATTTTCATGAAATTACTTCCGGTATTGGATATGAACTGATTTCATAGGACCACTTTTGTCTTAAGCGGGTACGAGTGAAACATATAGCTTTACTCTTCTTTGAATTTTTTTTTCATTTGATTTATAGTTACCCATTTGTGGATTTCATCAAGGTCTCGTTGCAATGTTATCCTGTCTTCCGGGTTGTTTATTGTTCGGTAAATTATACAGTCATCCGCGAATAATCTAATATTTGAACTTATTTTCTCAGACAGGTCGTTGATAAATGCTATAAATAATAAAGGTCCGAGAACGCTGCCTTGTGCCACCCCTGATGTGACGTCTACTTCTTCCGAAAATATTTCCGAAACCTTAAACCTTTGCTTCCGATTATGTAGAAATTCACGGATCCACTCTATCTATGCCAGTATTTGATATTTTCTGAATTAATAGATTATGAGGTACCAAATCAAACGCTTTTGAAAAATCTATGCTCTGTCCCTTGTCTAACGTGTCTGCGATGTCCTGACATAACGCATAATCTATTAATTGATAATCTATTAATTTGGCTTTCACACGAGTACCCTGGTCGGAACCCATGTTGTTTGTCATGTAACAGCGCCGTTTTGCTCTACTCTTCTCTTAAATGATTTGCTATTAAGTGTCCCATTATCTTACATACAACCGATGTTAAGCTCACAGGTCTGTAATTTGATATTGGAGTTTTACTACCTGATTTGTGTATCGGAACTATGATCGTATTCTTCCAGTCTTGTGGTATTTGCGTATTATTAATAGAGATTTCAAAAATTCGAGCTAGATATGATACTATCGCTTCCCCTCCTAACTTTAAAATATCCGTCTGACCCTACCGATTTTTTATTCTTTAAGTTTCTTAGACGTTTTCTGATAGGACGCCCCGACTCTAAAGGAATTATATTCTTAGTTACATTCTATCGTTGTGACTTCAGAATTATCAATAAACACTGACGCGAAGTATTTATGGAATAGATTAGTTTTATCTTCAGGTTTGTATACTTTTGAGTTGTTATTTTCCGAATCTTTCAAGAAAGGCACTTCTTCTTTCCTTCCCCTAAGGTTTCTGGCATATCGGTAAAACCTCTGTTTACCGTCCTTTTTCCTGCCTAAAAAGACCACTAAGAAACTTATTTCGAGCTGAGATTTTTTCCTTATTTAATTATTTAGATAAACTTTTGAATTTACTTTGTAGAGTTACGTTCGCCTTGCGTTGCGCCCCAACCCTTGTAGCTTTTCTTTTCAGTTTCCTAATTTTTGGGGTGTAAAATTCTGGATCTGAGTTCGATTTAATTCTTTTGATTGGAACGAATAGTTTTGTTGCGTCAGTGATTAACAATTTAAAGTTTCTCCTTATTTCTTCAATGTTCTCCCCTTCTAACGACCACTTAGTGTAATTAAAATATAAAAATTATTGAATTGCATGTATGTTTGCTTTCCCCTATTGAATTACTTTCCTAGTCACTGTGGAATTTGGTTTTAAGCGAGTCGCCCATTGTAATTCTAGTAGAACTGCTTTGTTATCTAAATACTTTTGCAATTATATCATCATTCCACATCATAGATGTTTTTTATCGATCAAAAATTTAGATTCTAATTTTGCAGTCATGACTCTGCGTACTTTGCAGGTAATATTCAAGACTTTGTATCTTGCTGTTATCACTACTAAAAGTGCGAGCACAGCATTTTCACACATATTATTATTTATTATAGAACTTATTGAGTTTTAATGACAAGGATCTGCTGATAGGATACAGCTTACTCATGTACCAAAGGTTTATGTTATTTAATAGCATAAGAATAATTACTCTAACTTCGAAATAAATATATGTCATGAACGTTTTCTGCCAAAATATCCCTACTGTATTATAAGTACCACTGGTACAGAGTGAGTTCATTGTGAGCACGCCCGTAATTTGTAATACAATTATAAACAATT
This sequence comes from Laupala kohalensis, assembly GCA_002313205.1. NCBI lineage: Eukaryota > Metazoa > Arthropoda > Insecta > Orthoptera > Trigonidiidae > Laupala > Laupala kohalensis. The sequence goes on along the minus strand of NNCF01130326.1, from coordinate 437,354 downwards.
ATCAAGCTTATTTTTATAACAATTTTATTTATTATATTTGATACTTAGTTGATACGATGTTAATGTACTTAGCACTTGTAAACACTGCTTTTTCATTAAATTCTTAAACTAATTAAATTGACATTAGAATCGCATCATGGCTTACCTAAATCTCTCTGAAATAACCTATGTGTATCCTTATGTATTTAACATCATACATTAACCTATGTATTTAACCTATGTATTTAACATCATACATTTAAATATTTGATAAACCAATACATTTGCATAATGGATTGTGCGTACTACCTTGGAACTATAGTTTTTTCATTAAATAGCATCTCAAGGATGTAAACCGGGGGTCCCCACTTTTCATTTCACGCAAGATTCATCTTTTCTATCTGCGCGGCGGGGGGTCAAGCTTTGGTGATGTAGTTGGTAGTCTGCAGGGTTGGACAAGGAAAAAGACTAAAATTTACAGACTACCGTCGCCGTCAACGTGTGGCCCTTGTAAAGAAATATGAGAGTAATTTCACTAGACATGCAACACCTTATTCATATTTCCTTCACCGTAGGAACAGTCAATCTACGATAATAAATATATTTTCAAATATTTTGATATTTCTTTGGTAAGAAACACTCATTATTCTTCGATTCAAAAATAATTGAGAACCTGACAATAATTTTTGTAACTATTAACTTATTTCTGACCTTGTATACTCCAAATATCATTTTCTGCATTATAAAACCAAACCAGAAGACATTCGTTCACCACCAGTTGAAAATATAAATTCCATAATAATGTTCGAAAATTTGGAAAACTTTGTTGCGGTTTTTACCTATATCCTGCTACACACGAGCAACAACCCGTCAAGAAGTTCATGGCTCTATTACTCATTCTCTGCTTTTGATGAATGAGAAAGTCAAGGAGCAAAACATTTCTACTTTTGTTCAACCGCTCACGCAGAGGGAATTTAAGACATGGAATATGCGAAAGATTTGTTGAAGTGTAGTTTGAATGCTTAAGGAGAGAAACATATTTTATTTACAGCAACTTCAAGAAAACCCATTCGTCTTCAGGATCAATATGGTTACATGAGTCATTAATTCACGCAAATGATGAAATTATGAATATCTAACTTTCCCATACAACTGGTATCCAGCATTATATTTTCGTGCATATACACAGTGGTTGCTCGCAAGTATGTCACTCCTGGACCGCACCTACTAATCACTAAAAGGAATGCAATGAACACTGTTAAGATTAAATTAAATGGACTCGGCGAATAACAGCTGATAGCGAATGAATAGTTTGCCTCCCTTGAACGGTCTCTTTTTCTAACATTCCTTCAAATACAGAATTTCTCACTTTTCTGACGAGCCAATTCTACATTATCATATTTCCATGTAAATTAATTTACCACTTTTTGTTCATGTGGTTTTAGATGTTGATACACTTATGTTGTGAGAGAGTTCCTTTTTTATCTTTCTTTCTTATTTTTGAAGCATTTGTCCAAATCGGAAGTATTTTTGCGGAGAAAAGGGAATAGATTTGAAGATTTCATTCTCTTAAAGTGGTGAAAATCATATTATAAATCTAACAGAAGTTTTCTTATGTTTTGTTTTTATTTGCTCTTTCATATTGTTTTTCAAAAAGTTCATATAGTTTTTTGAGTATGTGTAACATTTGAACTATTGAATTTTGGTTTCACTATGAAATGGATGAAGATGGATTTATTATGTCATTTTGTTTTTATTCTGGAAGGACTTCATTCGTTTTATGAGAGAAAATAATTTAAAAGATAAGAATTTGAGAACGTCATTTAACTTTATATTTTCGTAATTTCTGTACATACTACGTCGTTGTGTCTGATCGATTGACTTGCTGATTCATCAACACAGAGAATTAGTACTAGAGCCATGAACTTCTTGACGGGTTGTTGCTGTTGTATAGGAGAATATAGGCGAAAAGCAACATTTTTTTT
>NNCF01130326.1:422588-435015 GCA_002313205.1 Laupala kohalensis | reverse complement strand
GAAATCATGCACTGTGTTTATCAGGTTTTTTGTATGTTACTCGACCTAAATTACTTTGCAGTCCACACCGTGATCTTGGGCAGTTTGTAACAGATTTCTTGAGAATAAATTGCTTCCTTATTTCTTTATTTATTGTATGTCTGATTGGTTTGATGTTGGTACAGAGCTTGTGCTGAAAGTAGTCAACACTCTTACTTTCCGTTCGTCCGCAAGAGTAATGGTAAGGGTACTTCACGTTATGTTGGCAGGACATTCAAAATACTGAAAAGTTAAATCCTTCGCCAACCTCTGACACCAATTCAGTTCACGGCTCTTGTGGCGGTGTTTTCTACTTTCTGCATCGAACGTGTGGAACGAATAGTATGTGCTATGCTCCTTCCTTTCTCTTTCCTGACCTTCCTGGGTCACCTCTTGTTCTCTTCGATCCCGACGCTATTAAGGCTAGGGTATCTTTCATTTTCCTCATTCTTCTCATTTTTGTCCCCCCTCATTTTTTGCCCCTCCCTCCATTTTTGTTTTGATGTATGTTGTGAGATATGATTTTGGTGTGTTGTAGATCCGGAGGGTTTTTAGTGGGTAGGGTTGAATCATTCATCACACGCGGGGAGAGTCATGTTGGCTCTCCCTAGTGCGTAACTGCGTTTTCCCTACCTGTACAAGTTTTTCGGGCTCCAATGACCTTTGATGTCGACATGAGGCGTAAAGCCCCACAAAAAAAATTTGTTTGTTGTTTTATTAACTAGTATTTTTTTTACAGCAAATAAGTCGCTTTTGTGACTATTATTAATATTTATTTGGATATCATATGAATTCGTAGAAGTTGGCAATTCGTGTTAGGTAGCCATATTGAATAATTTTCGTCAAAGTTACATGACTTGGAGTATAGCATCTTAAGGTCTAACGGTTCTCTCCCTTCGCCTTCTTTTCGTCGCGTCTCACGTGGACGGCTGCGTGATGCGATGTTTAGGCGTCAGTGCGTCCAAAGGTGAAGAAAGACACAATGAGATCCGATATGCCCCTCGCGCGCTTCCGCAAGAGTTTCCTCGTAACGCGACCACGTAATATGTAAGAGATCGTTTTTATCTCTCTTCTCTAACTTGCTACACGTCTGGAGAATCTTTCCTCTAGCTGAACACTTTGGAGAATTCTACGCGCTCTTTTGTAGTTCTCGCCACTATCGAAATTGTGAGGGTACCGTTCGAACGTCGTTGAAGCACCGCGGAAAGTGCTTCTTTCTGGAACCCGTTTTTAGGGACAGAAGAAGTTGTTAAAATTACCCGTTGCGTGAGAGTTTGAAACGAAAGTATACGGTTCGCAGTTATCGCGCGAATACGATCGTTTAAAAAAAGAGAGGATAGAAAGGAATTATCCTTAGTAATAGAAAAGTTGTCTAAAACTATTCCGTACTATTGGTGACTAACATACTTCTATAAATTAAATAATTAATGAAAGATGGACGATAAACTATGGTTTTTCTTTTTATAACTAAAAACACATTATTTATAAACACATTCGGGTAGAGGCGGAATTCTTATACAGGTTCTCTAGGCTTTGTCTAGGGGCGTGTTTTTGTAACAATAAATCGTGAATTTAGTGGGGTTTTTTTTTCCAACTCTTATGATTTTTAAACACTATACTCAGAATAATCTATAGTTCGATAATAACTTGTACATTGAAATTTACAAACATATTTGCGTTAAATTACAAACATATTGATATTATATATGTATTATAACTCGCAGCTAACTTTTTATCTTATCTACGAATTTTTGCTGAAATTTTTTTAATCCGCCTCTGCCTTAGGGCCCTTGATCGGAATTGATGGGATGGTCCCTTGTTTACTTCCGGAGAGTAAAATTAGCTTATTGTCCTCCACGCGGTCATACGCAGTTTTTACTGCTTTTTTACAATAAATTTATGTATTATTTATTATATATAAAATTTGCGTTGTAAAGCCATAATTTTTAAATAAAAATGCTCCCCGATTAGCCCCCCTCCCTCTGGATTACGGTGTAGATCCGCCACTCCCTGTGAGAGGTGCATTTACATCCAGACCCACCGGCCAATGGAGGACGCGTAATAAATAGTATTTGTTAATGTGGTAGTACTGTGAGTGATTCTCTTATGATTAGGTCACGTGTCGCTTGCAAAACTCTTTTACGACTCGAGTCATAGTATATTTTACATCAAAATTTTCATCAAACAACTTTGTGTTATAAATCTATGCTGTCAGAATTCATATTTGGCGAGGGGGAGGGGGCTTGTGTGGTGAGAGAAAATAGTGTTCGGAATTACCCCGTTGTATATTACTACATGAAAACGTTATATTATATTAATATAAAAAATATTTTTTTAAATAAAGAAACATAATATTTAATTTTTCCAGCTTCGTATGATATGAATTTNCAGCTTCCAATGATATGAATTTATTGACGAGAATCAAAATAAGTAAAAATGAGCCATTAGTTTTGATCGTTTGGAAAACCCCCATTCCCATCCCGTTAAGATAAGAGGGACAGCGATGGGTTCACTCTACAAATCTCTGCAAGTACCTGGCTATTTTCCTTAGTCCCAGTTAAACTTCTAGAGCTTAGGTTATAATGGTATCATGAGCCTAGAAGAGAAGACAAGTATTAAACACTTAAAACAAATTCCAATAGTTTATCTAGCATCTTACTCGGACTGTCTTAACCACTGGGATAAACTAGAAACTCATTTTAGAGCAGGCTGAATGGGTCTCGGAACCAGTCTGAACGTCGAGGAAAAATATTTCAAATCTTCTCCGAGATTCGAACCCTGACCCTAGTGAAATGTTCTTTCACGAAACGCTCATAGAACTTTGTCTAGCGACATGTTTATTGCAATAATAAATCGTGAATTTAGTGTTATTTCAATTCTTATGATTTTTAAACACTATACTCAGATAATCTATAGTTTGATAATAATTTGTACATTTAATTTTTTTTGTTAAATTACAAACATAGTGACATTCTATTACTATTATAACTCGTAGCTAACTTCTTATCTTATCTAGGAATTTTTGCTGAAATTCTTCAATCCGTCTCTGCCTTAGGGCCCTTGATCGGAATTGATGGGATGGTCCCTTGCCTCCTTCCGGAGAGTAAATTAGTTTATTGTCCTCCACGTGGTCATACGCAGTTTGTAACTGCTCTTTTTGACAATAAACTTATTTATGTTTAACCAGTGAAATAATTCCTCGTTCCATCTTGGAACACAAGAACACGATGGGTGAAACAGACGAATCCTCTGCATCATCATGAATCATTGTGGAGCAGCACTTGGCCAATGACGTGATCAACACTGGTATCACAACGGACGTGACCTCACTTCTTACTCTCGGACGATAAATAAGTCGGTTCATCCAGTAGATGATTTGAGTACATATTATGCACGCCAAACCTGCAGACGACGGATCCATGTTATATTTCAACTTCATTTTTTACTAAAACAATGAAGATGACTTTTATTAGTTTTTTCATTGTCTTTGTGTTATCAACGACTCAATTTGTTTTGTCGGGTATTAATTAAGTTACTGCTGAATAATTTTCATAATAATGATTTCGGAATTCGTTTCTATAATTTCAATGTTTACAAGTTGGGAAAGTAGGGGTAAAACGTAAAATATAGTGATAAAGGATTTGTATCTGATGATTTTTTTAAAAATATGTTTTATTTTATCTGATTGGTTACTATTTTTTAATCTGATCAATTAAAAATTAAACATATTCACTTGGTTTCGATGTACTGACTTTTACTATTGCCTGTCTCGGCGTGCAGACTGAACAAGTTACGTTAAATTTTAAAATATTTGATTCAAACAATTTAACCGCTTCTGGGACGCACAAATTTATTCCTAACCAACGAACAATCTTATTCTCTATTTCTTACTTTTTAGCGCGTATATTTAATATTTAAGCATTAAACGATTTAGTATATTTTTGTTACTAATTATTTCAATGTACTCGTAACACAGACAATACTATTTTATCTCAAAAAGACACCAAATTCTTCAATATTTTCCACAGAAATAACAGTTCACCTTAACTCTGATATGTTCATATCACTTTCCGACGCCCCCATTTCTTTCTTTGAGTGTCGTAAGCTTTGAAATGGTGAGAACGATAATCCCCCATCGCGAAAAGCATTTTGCAAGTGAGACTCATTATGATAATAATACTTGTTCCTTGTTTCAATTTCAGCAGTTACAGTAATTCTCTTCATTTTTCTATTCAGGGAAAAGGGGCACATATGCGGACTGTTTTTACTATTTACTTTTTCAAATGTTTGTTAAGATTAATAAGGTTTATTGTGAAATCAATTGCTTAGGTTTGTAAATGTGTGTTTATTTATTTATTTATTATCTATGATCAACAGGCTGTAAGCCCAATTTACAATGTAAAATAGAATTATTTACATACCTTATTTAAAGAGGTTAGGATATGGTACATCAACTATTCATTGACGTATAACCTAACCTAACCTAACCTAACCTGACCTTGTTAGAAAAACATTCAACATGACAAACTTTTTGCCTTGTAAAATTGTAAACATATTACTTTTGACCCTAGAAAACACACAAATAAATTGTTAGCTGAAGCTAGGTTTGACCTAAACCATAATTTACTTGAGCAGACACGATAAGTTGTAAGAGTGCAATCAACTGATTTTAAACTGAATCAATTTGTAGCTGCCCACGTGTACTTCTCTCACCTGCTCCACTTCTGCGTGATAAGATACACAGCTCCACCAACTGCATGCGAGTGTCGTTACAAGCAGATAGCGCCGTACGCTCCCCGCGTTCCTTGTTCAATAACCTGTGTAGATTATTTATTCGGTAACTATTGACTAATGGCGTGACTATTTTTGTTATGAGGACAGAAATATCTCGTAATTCCAGTTGGTACACTACGTTAATATTATGTACACTACAATTAATGTGAAAGTACATAAAGTTCATTTCAGAACGTCCATTCAAAAAATTAATTTACTGGATTTTTAATTTTCATTTCCATGTTTATTAGAATTACTCAGTTATTCCCCTAGAATAATAATAACTCTATTAAATTAAATGTTCATGTTGACTTTATTTGTTTTTTTAGTACGTACACATTAAGTTAAAGTAGTGTACATTAGAAATACGTTTCTCACGAGATAACCTAAATTTCAATAATATTATTTCAATTCCAGAAAAACTGAATTTAATGCACGTTATAAATCGTGGCATTGATAACTTACAAGATACTAATTATCATAAATAACAGTGGTGAAAGAGTGGAAAAACCCGGGTCAAAATGGGGATACAGAGAAATGGTACGCAACGCAGCCGAGGTGGAGTACAGCTGAAATAGTATGTTATGAATAAAATAAAACACTAAAGAGCATTAAATAATTTCTTTTTCAAAGTACTAGTGCAATGGCACGATAAAGTACACAAGGAATGTAACAGTTGTTGATTTTATTATTAACCTGGTTTTTTTTTGTTGTAATATGCGATTAATTTATTTTATTGTAATCGATATATTTTAGCATTGTAGAAACAACGATCCTTTTAACCGTGGATATTTTCATATTTATACAGAACAATTCCCGTATGTTAAAGCCCTAAAGAAACCCGTCATTGCTAAATATAAGTCGTGCATGAACCCTAGCGGTGTTCGCGGAAGGGTGTGATGGGCGTATCTCCGGGCGAAAAATACTCTCCACCAGTAGAGAGAGGGCCTATTCTGGTAGAAGGGGCCTGCCTTGGATGGAAGGTCAGCGACAGGGAGGGCGGGAGGAGCTTCAAGGGCGACCTCTGCGGCAGGAGGAAGGTCACCAGATGATTCTCATACCTTTCCTCTCGAACACGGAATTTTTTCAACAATATTTATTTCTTCTTCAATAATTGGCCCGGGTTTTTCTGAACTTTTCCTTCGGGTACAGGCCTTAACTCTAGGCGGCGGTCTCTTCTAATAACTCATCTCGAATGTATTATTATTTTAATAGTTACGATTTATATTCCGAGTAATCTATAGTTTGATAACATTACGTAACTCTGAACTACTTTCTTGTGTTTTATTCAATACGAACTTGTTGGTATTATAACACTTGTGTAGAACTATTTCTTATCTGAAGCGGTAAATGCACCTCTGCCTTTGGACCCTTGATCGGAATTGTTGGAATACGTCCCTCGCTTCCTTCCGGAGAGTACATTAGTTTATTTTCCTCCACGTTTCCTCAAAAGCAATTAGTAACGACTTTCTTCTCTCCAAAGTGCCAAGCCGTCGTATTCCTCTCCTAATGCAGTTCCCACCGTTGTTCAATCTAAATTAGTGTAAACATATTCTCACATCGCTCTGCCCCGTCGTATTTTTTTAAAGAAAACCTTTCGTAATTATTTAAATATACGAATAAAAATATCTCGCACGGTCCACTGGGCCACCGACAGGATTTCAGGGGACGGGGGATACAATTTGAATTTGGGGCCCCCTCAATTTTCCTCCTCTTTCTCGCCCCCCCCCCCCCCCAAGCACTAGGTTTAAGTAGTAAATAAGCTTCGAAAAATATATAACTTTTTTTATTTATTTTTAATATAAAACTTGTTTATCTCGTCAAATACACATTATGAATAAATGTACGGTTACAGTAATGTTCTACTGCCGATAATAAATTATCAAATTCTATTTTGACAATTAACAATAATTTACCGTTGGGCCGACCTCTCCTCTGAACATAAAATTATAAATTAGTTCTTTTTTTCCGTAGGCCATTTTTTAAATATTTTATACAACAAAATGTTATTCCTCTATGTCTTAGCAACTCCTTGCCCCCACGCCGCTCACCGCGGTGGCGCGGAATATTCATGTCTCACTCGGAGTTGCACTGCTGTCCATATGATTACATTGATGTTTGTACCTTGTTCGTAGTTTTTTCTCTGAGAGCTGCCCGCCCGCCATTGTCATCAACGATGTATAGACTAATAAGGCTAATGCAGGGCTACTGGCAGGCTGTGCTGCTTACGAATGGAGTCGAGTGAGTTCAGAATGTATATATTACGATCATCCACACGAATAAGAGTGTCTGTTGCATGGAAATCCGAGAAAGGGATAAGTGAAATCATTTGAAATTTTGAATGGACTCTTCAGAGTTATTGCAACCCAAATGCGAAGCACGATTAATAGCGAGCGATAATTACAGGAGCAGAAAAGCAATTAAAGTTGCCTGCTGAACAGTAGATGTGAATCTTCAATCGCATGACTTCGCTGCGTGACGCGCGTTACGTGAGGCGGACGATTCAGTGGACGTAGAATCTACATAATGGAATCGCAGAAGCAAAATTATGTCAAGTGCATAACATAAACGTGAAACGAAAACCTAAGAATTCAAACGTCTTAATTACGCGCTTTGTTTATTAAGCTTTCAGTGTAAATTGTATTTTCCTCCTTCCTTGATTTTAAAATGAATCGTAATTACATTCATATTAGCATACAATATTGAAAACCCTGTGGGTTTTTTGTGGGTTTTTTGTGGGTTTTCTTCGAGGATTAAGTTTTTGAAACTAAAAAAAGTGCTAATTTAATATCACGAGAAGAAAACATACGAATTTAGAATGTAGAATAAGAATTCCGGGCAAAATGTACGAAGAAAAATCGAGACCTCTTGGCGGTTGGGGGGGGGGGGTTATACCTCTGTAGGGTAAAATGTGTCAATTGACAGTACCAATTAGTCTCTAAATGTTGGTATAACTTTTTACGTTTGTTTTATATTGAAATTTTATTTATTTATTTGTGAATTGTTTTAAAATGTTGAATGTAATGATTGCTTTAAGTTTCCTTTCAAATTCGGGGCAACGCCGGGTATTAAATAACCTCTGAAACAAATTAGATTGTCGTAACTAGTGACTATTAGGGATTGTCCATGAATTAAGTAACGGACCCTGAGGGGAAGCGGGGTGTGTGCGATTGCGTTACCGGGTAGAGGGAGTATTTCCTACCTGTTTTATACTCTTTAATGTTTAACTCCGTAATCCATGTATTGAACCGCTCAGTGAGACCATAAAGCAATGAGGACCGAACGATGCATTCAGTGTATCAAATGTTCTCCCCACAAAACAGTTTCTCTACTGTAGGGGTGGGGGGTGGGGATTGGAGGGATAAGAAGCATCGTTGCATGTGCGTGATACGGAGAAGAGGTTTATTAACCAGGTCCACTGTGGTATGTGGTATAAATATCTAGATCATACAACGGTAGTAAACAATATTATTAAATAGAATTGAAGGTGATAGCTCCGTAGTGTGTTTTTAACTATTAGAATTATTGACGTACTATTGAAATTACGTTTCATTATTTAGTTGGGTGGAGATAAATGTAGTATTTAGAGTAGCGGTTCTGGATCGTGTTGTGTGGAGCTGGGTGTTACTATACTGATGTTTATTAAATTTAGTAAGTGTTGGAATATCATACATGTTTCTATAATATTTTGTAGACCTGAGGAAGATACCGTTCGCTCTCGACACGTCGACCTAGTTAATAAACCAAGAATTAATTTTACCTTTCAACATCCCGATAATTAAAGAAATGTCGAAATTATCGTGAACGATGCCTTTGCTCCTAAAACTAACAAACAAAATACTTTAAATAAATTGTGGAATGATTTGAGTCCCTATACTTGGCAAAGCGCATCAGCGTCTCCTTCCGGATGCGCGGTCCGTGGCAGAGGAAGCGAACGGACGGACGGACGAGTGGAACTTCGAACGTGGAAGAATAGAAGAATTGGCAACTGTCCAGAGAGGGGAAGGTGCAGGCAAAATGAGACGACTAATATGCATTGACTCACTATACTCCAACTCGTGTAATTTTGCCGAAAACTATGCAATACAACTGTCTAATACAAATTGCCAACTTTTACGAATATCCGAATAAATATTACTACTAGCCACAAAAGTGATTATATTTGCTGTAAATACAATACAAGTCATTAACACAAAAGCACAAGGTAATATTTGTTCCACGCACTTTGATGCAGAAAGAACACAAAAGCGCCAGAAGAGCAAGTGCATTGAATTGGAAACCGATGTCGGCGATAATTTAAGTTTTAAAAATTCCGCCAGTACTGCCAACATAACGCGAGGTACAAATATCGTTATCCTTATGGACCGAGGCGAAGAAAAAGCATTGGCGTCACTGCGTACAAGCCTTGTACCGAAGAGCCAGTTAATAAATAAATAAATTGTTAAGAGAGCAATGACAAACTGCTTTATTGTCCTCAAATTGGTCGTAGGTAATGTACTGAGACTAGTGTATAAAATGATTCCGAATTCACGGAATAAACTTTAAAGGCTGCTCCTTTAGAGGTATATATTTATACAGATTTATCCATCAGCAGAACTTCTATATGTCACAAATTTGAATTGGCAATTACAATATTTAACAAAATAATTATATTTAACAGTTATACTATACTCTTGAATAAATTTGACTGCGATTTACAGAAATTCTATGTCAACAAAAATGTAATCAATCGCCTTTGTCGAGACATAACCGATTATAAATTTGATGACACTATAATTAATATTTATTTGTAGACATTAATGTTAACCACGTCAGATATATACTCTTTTTTACTGCACTTCTTTCATTAACAATGAAATTATTGTAAAAAAGTTTTTTTCCGAAGCTGTTTCCACACGCCTCTCCCGAAAGGACGCCAGCTTTGTTAGATCCAATACGGCGCATGCGAACACTTGTAATTATAGAGCCTTAGTTCCACTGCGTTACATTAGAGGGATGCTCACCTGTATTGAACTTTATTGTCAAAAAAGCAGTTGCAAACTGCATATAACCACGTGGTGGATAATAAACTAAGTTACTCTCCGGAAACAAGCAACGCACTATCCCATCAATTCCAATCCAGGGCCCAAGGGCTACAATGGCGGATTTAATATTTACGAAAGAAATTATATAATAAACGTACTGTTATCCGTTAATTATTCAAAATAAATTGTAGATATTAGCGCAGTAAAATTTCGAGATTAATAAAAACAAATGTATTAATGACATTCCCGCTCAAAGAAAATCCGCCACTACCCGGAGGAAAACCGGAGCAAAACCCGGGCCGGGATGAAAGGGGCTACAGAGATAATGTATACAACCGTGCAAAGGTTGCGTTCAGTTAGAAATAAACTATTAAAAAAACAAAAAGGAGCAAAAACAATATACATGAAAAAGGAATTTAATCAATATCTAGAGTACTATAACAATGGCGCGATCAAGTATGAGAGATAATAACATAAAGTTACATCATCCGAAGTCATGTGGAAAACAATATTTATTAGGAAATTGGAACTCTCATTAACTTATTTTATTAACATCTGTAAATTCTTTCACATTATAAAAACAATAGAACATTAAAAAGCTTTAAAGAGATTCAATTTTTTTACATCTTTTAGATTTTTGGGAACGTGTAACATAACTGAGTTTTATGTGGTACATTTTATATTATAGACACAATGTGGGGTGCTTTTAATCGTAACGTTTGCCTGCTTAACCCCTCAGAGAGAGCACAGAGCAATGAAGAAAAAGGATAACAATGAAGAATGGAGTGTATCAAACTTCGCCCCCACATTTTTCGAAAAGCGACAAAAACTTTACTTACCTTTTGTGGCGAGGGGAGGCATTAACATGTGTAAGTTTTGCACGGCGTAAGTTACGAATGGCCTCTCTGTGGGGAAGAATTGCTCCGATATTAATTAGCCGGTTTGAAATGAAGAGACTGTGACACTTCACTTGGCGTTGCGGACTTTGTGTAATGTCGTCGCAGTATTTGGCAAAATATTTGACGTATTCGTAGATATCACGAACATGTCGTCCACTCCTGGACTGAACGAGCAAATAACTTAACCGTATCGAACATTATTGCTTGTACCAATGATGGACATGCTAACAGCGGAAGCAACATATTTTTTTCTTTAGTTCATATCATTAACACCTATTTCATAGACATAGAGTTACGAAATAAAAAATACGACAGAACTACCAATGAATAATAAAATCTCAAATATTCCAATGATTTGGGATTTTGTAGACGGAGGTATCTTAATTATTTCCATTGTTCATTTTAAATCCCTCTAATGGAAATATAATGGAAGGTAGATTGATATGAAATATTTCAAATTTCAGGAAAAATCTCAATTTATGAATAAAACATGTCTTGGACTCATCTAACATACACTCCTTAATTCGCTTTTAAATATGGAAAATCGTAATGCTGCAATGCGCTTCACTTGGCGTACTTGCGGTATTTGCGTATTCGCTGCATTTGGAAAAATATTTGACGTTCGGAAAAAGCAAATATGTCATCCACACAAACACTGAACAAAAAATACCTCAATCATGTCAAATACGTTTTCCTACACTGACGATGGGCGTGTTCACACATTTTTCTTTCATTCATGTTATTCATATCTATTGCATAAACATAAAGTTACAAAAATAATTCGAGATATCTTAAGGCTGTTTCGTTATTCCAGTCCATAGAGATGTTGTCCATTATTATTTAAAAAAATAGAATAAGAACAGTCAAAAATGTCAACAGTCAAAGAACCAGAATATGAACAAGCCACGATCGCGCGCGTTCTGTAGTGAGCGAAACATGGCAAACCAAGTGTGGACGAAGGTTCACGCCAATGTTTGCTTTATTTGAGTGTTTGATGTGCGGCCAAAAACCGACAAGAGGACGAATACGGGTGTTCGCGTATTCGCCAGAGTAGTTAGATGAGATTGTAGGTGGGTCCAGCTAATGGAAGAACCCCGCACATAGGCCGAAATGACCCTTTGTATCCCTTAGTACAGTTAGGTTTATTCCAACCCCAGGACCTCACTGAAGGACACCAAAGATTGAATTTTAGCCTTCATGATATCCTGAAGGTTCGGGAAATATGAACCAAGACACCGGTATGTGGTTTGGGCAAAAGAGCTTCCGCCATTTCATTTCCCCTGATTCTCATTTCCCCTGGAACCCATCAAAGAGTAACTGGGTTTCGTCCACAGAGCATGTCTAACATCCGTTGCCATAGCCACTCAAGTTTGGGTGGATGTGCCACAGTAGAGCAAATGCAGACAAATAACACATATACACTCGACAAATACACAAATACTCAACCCCCCCCCAGGGGACTTACATCTAGTAAGTACGCATTTGGCGAACACGGGGCCCCGAGCTGAGTCTGGCATTACTCCCACTTACTTGTGCGAGGCTCCTTCCTTTCTCTTTCCTGACCTCCCTTGGTCACCTCTTGTTCTTTTCGATCCCGACGCCATTAGGGCTAGGGTATCTTTCATTTTCCTCATTCTTCTCATTTTTTGTCCTACCCCTCATTTTTTGTCCCCCCTCATGTTATGTGCCCCCCTCATTTTAGCCCCCCCCCCC
>NNCF01130326.1:316222-416358 GCA_002313205.1 Laupala kohalensis | reverse complement strand
TCTTATGATTTTTAAACACTATACTCAGAATAATCTATAGTTCGATAATAACTTACATGTAATTTTTTTTGCTTAAAATTACAAACATATTGACATTCTATTAGTATTATAACTCGCAGCTAACTTGTTATCTTATCTAGGAACTTTTGCTGAAATTTTTGAATTCGCCTCAGCCTTAGGGCCCTTGATCGGAATTGATGGGATGGTCCCTTGCTTAATTCCGGAGAGTAAATTAGTTATTGTCCTCCACGTGGTCACACGCAGTTTGTACTGTTTTTTGACAATAAATTTATTATTATTATTATAGTAGAAGCCAGTTCATAGCGGACTCTCAATCCATGCCACTGCTGTCTCTATATTCCCCGCTTGTTTTAAAAGTCCATAGAGAAAACGACGAGGAGGAAAATATATAATAGATTTGTAAGTCTGATATGGGTATTAAAAAGAAATTATTTACAAGTATTTACCTAACCTGCAAGTATTTTTCTGCGAAGGAGTCTTAGCACGTAGATTGACGTTCCTCACTCCGCCAGTTCTACTCCAAAAGTATGCGATACGTACAAAAACCATTAGTTTCATCTGCACTGTGGTGCTCAATGGTCCTTTGGTGTATTTGAGTTCCCTGCAAAATTATTTATCATCACAGTGAAATTAGTAGACTTATTGTTTCTTGTATTTATAGAAGTGAAATGATTAGTTTTGTGCTTTGTTGTAACGAGTGTCGTTCCTGGAACTTTCTATAGCTTCTAGCGGTTTAATGAGGAATAATACTTTGAAGCGCAGGTACGAATGCAACAAGAAAGAGCCCATCTTCTCTCAAATACAAGAAAGTAAGAAATCGTGCATAAGAATCTCTGCAAAGGGATTGCGTTCGATGTACGACAGACCGGGGTAAAGTGACCATTGACTTGTACTCTCTGCAAACTACTCCAATTTGGTTATGAAACTGTGAACTAACTCGTAAAGAAACCAGTATTGTTCTGTCAAAGCGTTTGCGATTAGTTTATACGATTTCTCCGGCACTGAGGTAAAGTTCAGTTATTTTTTGTTATTTGGTTTTTCACTACTGATCCAATTTGCACAGTGATATTGCTGGAAACTCGGCCTAAGTACCTTCAAAATGCTGTGGCATATCACGAAATAGAATGTTCGACGTCGCAGGTAGTTATGGTTTTCTAAAATGGCGTCCAACGGAGCGAAGTGACCAGGGCCTCCGATCGCTTCTTAAGTCCAATTATTTGTTTATTTAAACATTATTTTGTTGTATGAACTGAAGGTTCAGAGCTTTTATTGAATTCTATGTATTTACAAAATCATTATTTGTAACCAGTTTGAATTCTTTTTTATTTTAAAATTTTAAATTGTAGTGAAGTTAAATACGTTTATAAATTTCATTTCTTTCTTATCATCTTTTAAGATGTCTTCTTGTTCCATGCAACTTAGATATGAGATAAAACAAAAGGTAATAAACAAAATAATAACTGAGCAAGATGGGCGTGCTACTCTATAGTGCGTAGGCAGTGCATTTTCGTAATAACTAGGCTTACGTTACTGTAGGTTTGGACCCCATCAACAAAAACTTCAAAAATATCTTTCAATATATTGTTGATTTATTGCTGACCATTGATTCTACACCAAATTTCATACATATTAAATACACACTTTTTGTAATTTAATTTCCTTCTAATAAGTTCACTGAATAACGTTTTTCCTCAGATTGGCCCAGATATGCAAGATGAGCAGAGCAAGGACAATGTTAAGAAGCGCGAATGTAGCACCCAACTGAATAATTCAATAGATTATTTTTGAATTTATAAAGGGAACGTCCCTGAAAATACGTTCCCATACTAATTTTAAGAAAACATGAAAAAAATCTTATTTTCATGCTTGCTACGTAGTACGTATTCCTTCATAGTATGGGATCGTATGTGGGATTCGCGGGTGGGGTGAAAATAACATAATGACTTTATTTTAATCTAATATTTACAAGACAACAGATAACAAATAGGAAGTATTTCTGACCACTATTCCAGTAGAGTGGTCAGAGCTAGAAACATGAGTTAAAGAAAATGTTACAAAATGATGAATACCTAAAGTCGTCCCCAAGTAATTGGAACGTAACTTAAAATTTTCTACATCTTATGTTACACCGTTCGTTTTAACGGAATTATCTTGTAACTTACGTTTATTCTCTATATTTAGTTTTAATATGATATTATTATTACCTGTTAGTGTAGGAGTTTTTATATGTTATTATTAGCTCAAATTTTGAGCATTGAGTCAACGATTTCAAGGGTACTGAACTGAGGCATTATCCCACTATGAAAAGTTGCGTTTTCAGAAGAGCTCATGAACGCTAGGGAAGCGTTCCATTTTTTCGCACACGATGAGAAATTGGAGTCTTGTAAAAAAACAAACGTAAACCCAATAAAGGAAGTCTGTCTGGCGCCTGTTTCGTCTCGACGTGGGACGCGTGATCGTCAGCCAGCCTCATTTCAAACCCACCTGGGTCGCCCGCCGCAGGAAAATGGGTCAACACTCGCATAATGTGTGCTGCTGCGGCAAGCAGCGTCCGAGCCATGAGCTGTCGTTGCTCCGCCTTGAGCTGGCGGCGCGTCGCCGGCCGTGGCCCGGCCTCCCAGCTGTGGCCTTGTGCGCGTCGCCTCCGCCGATGCCGCCGCGGGCGCCGCCCTCCGGCTGCGAGCGAGCGAGCGAACGAACGAACGAGCAAACGCCCGCACCGCGACGGCAGGCAGACGGCTGCCCATGGCACCCGCGGCGACGACCGCTGCTTCTGCGGCTGCTGCATCACTTTGCGGCGGTGTTGAGCGGCGTGCGTCACGCGCGTGTTGGATGAAGCGTTGCGTTGCTGGGAAAAGCAGCAAACGCTCTTGAAATAAGTGCTTGAAGCAAGCGCTGCGACCCAATGCATTTTTTTCTCACGTAGTTCACATGTCTCCAAAGAACTGAGGTCAAAATGATGACGTCGAAAAATAGTATTTGTTGTTTGGTATGATCGACGTTCCCAAATTCGTTCACTAAAATAAGCTCGCAAATATTCTCGTTTGCACTTCGTTTCCTTCTTGTATACACGTAGCGAGTCACGTTTTCTTAATTGTGATGATTACGATATCCAAACGAGCGCGGTGGTATGGTAACAATGCAAAAATACATCAACTGTTATTATTTGTAAATATTTTCTTAAAATTACGGTGGATAGGTTTCCAACATAACTTTCTTTTGTTGAATATGTCTGTATGAACATTGTAAACACAGTACCTTTATCCTGGTAAAGTAAATACTGAAGACATTTCTTATGATTTTGCCACGTATTTACTATTCGTTTCATTGTTTCTGGAAGTGAGGTGAACCGTGTAGCGCAATGCACCGATGCTGGAATTTCAATCCTCTTACATTGTATGTAGAATATATTACTTTTAATGTAAAAAAATTCTCAATTATTCTTTTCGTTATAATATTTTGTAATTATTTACGTATTTGTTGGAGATTGAGAGATGGAATTTCTTGGATGCTGCCTAGCTCTCACGAGCGCTGCATTGAAGATGCGGCTCTTTCATGTACTTCTTAGTATATGTCACGTGACTTGATTGCGTTTTGAGCGCATTTTGCAGGTACGACTATTATGTGTATTTTCTAGGGTTTAGTTGCTTTGTGGGCTCGAAATAACATTTTTCATTACTTCTTTTGGAAGCAATTGTTGATATTTATTGAAGGCAACCACTTGGATCTTGTTATTGTGTGTAGTTTTGAGAAATTTTCGCTTCGAATTTTGGTGGTTGTCAATAGTAAGCCTAACAAGACTTTGAAATGGCGTCCTCCCCACATGGCTGGAGTTAACCCGGCTTTGTGATTACAAATTACATGCTTCAGAGTTGAAACGCTACGTTGTGTACTTCAATTGTATGTATTTTCATCTCCATTGCTCGAAAGAGTCATACGAAGGAGTCGTTCGTTCATGCGATCGTTCAAAGTTCTCTGGTGTAGTTCGGTAAACGCATTATTTTCGATGTATTCTTTTTTATAAGTGGGTGTTATGTGCTTATTATTTAGTAGAGTTATTAATGTGGATCTTAACACGTGCATTTTCGAAGGTTTTTGTGCTTTGTAACCTCTTTCCTAAAATAGTATTGTAGTCTTATCAGCAAAGTTAACCTTCCTACTCATCTCTTACCTCTCTTCATTTTTGCTTGCTGTTAAACGTCGCTTCTGTTTCATTAAAGTTCTGATATCTAAGACTTAGTACGTTCTTGTCATTGTGAAATCTACTTTGCTCAATCTTCTTTTTATTCCTTTGTGTGTTCTTCTTGGAAAGTAAGGTTAATTTGTATGGAGTTTGAGCTCGTGTACAGTGTGGCCAGCAGTTAATTATGAAACATTTTGTCTTGTATACCTTTAAACTATTATTCTTTTGCTCTATTACTGATGTTTCTTTTGCTCCATTTATTTACATGAAACTGGGTGCTGTTAGTCTTGTTTCTTTGTTTCTAGTAACTACTATTTATGAGGCTTTACACTTTTGTAGAAGTGTTTCATAGTGATTGAATGAATATATACAATGTAGAAACATCATGCTGTACTATATTTTAATTTGTGATAGAAAATTAGTTTAAATGAAATCTTCCTTTTCTTTTCAGAACAAGTTGTAAATAGTTGAGTGTACATAGTGTTTGTAAAGATGAGCTCAGCAAGCCGTTCCACCTCACGTGGTGGGAAAGGTGCTAAACAGGATGCTTCTTTAGCAAATAAACAACAAAAAACAGACACTAAAACAGATACCACTAAAGCATTAGATCACAACCCGAAAATTCAGGTAAATTCACTATTTCATATAGACTTTTTACTGTATAAATACCACCTCAAGTGTAAAGCTATTATGTACATTTTTGTGGTTATAGCCTACTGCAGAGCAGATGAGACTTGCACAAATAATTGACACACGGACAGAAGACCCGGACTTAAGGGACAAAATCAAACAGGTCTGAGTTTTTTCTTCCATCTTATTAGTGAGTAAGAGGTATGACCATACTTATTTGAATGTGTTGTTCTGTAGGTAATGGATGCGACCAGGAAAACGGAAGATGAAGTCTGTACTGCACTCCATGACTGTGATAATGATCCTGATAGGGCTGTGAATTTACTCTTGGAAGGAGCTGGAACTGTATGTTTACGAACTTATGTTTTATATTGCATATGCCATTACCATTTGTTTTATTTGTGAACGAATCCCTATTTTAGGGGGAGTGGGAGACTTCAGGGAAGAAAAAGAAAAATCGTCAGGCCAATACTACAAAATCTGAAACTGTACAAAACAATAGAGATGCAGAGCAGGAGGACTGGGAAAGTGGGCAAGGCTTTAACACTGATCGAGAAAGGTCACGCAACAGAGGTGGCGGCCCTCCCCGCATGCGTGGCCGAGGCTCCCTGGATCACAGAGGATGTAAGTTCTCTTCGTTTTGTTGTTTGTAGTTTCTGTTGTGTTAAACTCTTTCAAAAATGTTTGGATGCTGACTCAGGGCGCGGCAGAGAAAACAAAGAAAATGAAAAGAATTTGGAAGAAGGCAGAGATGGTTATCGCCGAGGAGGGGGTCGGATGATGAATGGTCCACGTTCTGGTAGAGGAGGCCGAGGTGGTAGAGTAGGACCTCGTACATTCCAGAATAGAGATAAGGGTGGTTTCCCAAGATCAATTGAAACCTGGAATAACCCGAGTGTTGAGGAGAACTCTGGGGGAGATGCACTGAAAATGGGTGAGAAAGTTGCATTCCATTTTCTTTATTGAGTTTGAAGCTAGGCTTCAGCAATCATGGTTTCCTTGAATTGATTATTTTATTTGCAGAGAAATGGGGTGATGATTTTCCATCTCCAGAAGACTGGGACAATGAGGAGTATACTGGGTCGTTGGCTGATACCAAAGTGTTTACACCAAGTGCTGCAGTGACTGTTGATCCTGTTGTTAATTCGGAACCCCAACCTGAAGCAACAGTGGGAACTGCGACTGTTGCGGAACTGACTTCTTCTCTAGCTGCTCAGACTTTGTCTAGCAGCGTGGCCTCTAGTTCAAGTCAAATGTCATCTCAGAACCTAGAAATTCATCAGCAAACCAGTCAGTTATCTCAGGTGTGTTCTTGGGAGTTCTTATTTTATCCTACATACATTCATAGGGTGACTGGATACTGTACTATGAAACAGAAGACTATAATGGAGACAAAGACATTTGGGGTAAAAAAAGAGGACGAATTTAACTAGTCACAAAAATGAAGTAAATGCATTATTACCTCCTCTACGACTTATACCTCTCAAGATTCTGTTCGTGTTATTGCCAGCAAAGACCTCGTGTACAATAGCCATACTACATAAAATTCCTTCAATATACTCCGATTTCTCAATTACAAGTAGATTTTAATCATATTATGGTCAGTGAATAAAAAAGAGGACGTCTCGAAACCATATACATTCCTTTCTATTGTGTTTTTTCTTACAATTATGTAAAGGGTATGCATTGAGTTGGAATTGTAATGGATAGATTGTTGTTCTTATTGCAGGTCATCATCTTCACCTTGTTACAATAATTTAGTAGTTTTTTGTGTGTTTTACCCTTTATAAACATTGAATGAAATATTTCACTATTGTTGAAGGCAGAAAGGAAATGCATGGATAATTGTGTAAAATCTTGAAAGTTTTTAAAGCTTTTATTACAACTTAGTAATTACAGGGTTGAAGCTGCTAAATTTGAAGTTCGAATGTTTCAGTGAAGCAGAGATCCAACTTGCACAAATTAAAATTTTTCAGTTCTCAACTTAATTATTTGATAGCTGCAGTGCTTCTGTTTTATGTATTGTATCTGTTCATTTTAGTCCCGAATGATATTCTCTACGATAGTTTTGGTTTGTTTGTATTTAAAATCAGCCTGAAGTATGAGAAAATGTGGATTAAAGTTTTTTTTTGTCTTTCCTCTCTTCTTCCTGCTCCAAACATGGATTAAAGTACTTGTTTTGTTTTCTAACTTGGTGTATTGAAGTTCCTGAACAGAATTTTATTTGCTGTCATATCTAAGCCAAGCTTTGATCATTTTGCAGTGTTTTAACAAAGAACTGTTGTATGTGCTAAACAAAATGTTTTTATTTGTGTTAATTCGTGACTATTCCCTAGATTGTGGATGTTATCCTTTGAGATGTGGATGATTGTGAGTGATTTTTATTATTGCTCTTCTTTTCCTGTTGGACATCATCTCTCTGATATTGCATCAGCATTTCAAAAATTCCTAACATATTACCTGTGTAGCAATCAAGTTTACATAAACATAAGAGTTTAAGTATTTGGGAAACGTCAATATCATCACTGCTTGTTGAGGAGAATGAAAATTAATCTTAAGATTGACAGGATGGAGATTTTCTGAGGCTTAATTTTATTCTGTGCTTGAATTATACTGTCTTCGTATATTAAAGGTGAAGTTGATGTGAAGATAATTTTTTATGTTGAGAAGTGGTGTTTGCTTAGCGATTTCATTAGTTTTAAATGTGTGGAAGTGATGTGCAGGGAATTAATAATTTTGCTGTTCGTAAGAGCAAAAAGAAGTGAAAAAACCCATTATGATGTATGTCTCATAATTTGCCTGCAAGCTTGTGTAATGAAGATTCGAGTTATGTATTGAACAGGTTTTGCATTGTCCAGTACTAGCACAGTCTAGTATATATTAATCACAATGTACCATACAATTTTTTTCACGCTGGCCTTGCAGCGAGTTTACCTAATCCACATTCAAACGATGATTTTCACCCTCACCCTACTTCAAAATAGTTTTTGAATGATAATCAGTAGTATGATGTATTAAGTTGTTTATTGGCAGTTGCCCTGTATGAAATTTCATTTGGTACGATGATACTGATATAATTTGTTTTTATCAGAGTCCAGTTCCTGTTGCGGTCAACACGCTCAATCCTGCTCCGTCTGAGTACCTGAGTCAATTCACGCAGAGTGCTGATAGTTTAAAGGCAGCGGTGGGGATTGGCACGTCCACTCCCGCCTCCGCAACATCTTATGGCACAACCGGCAACAGTTTTCCAGTCACCTCCTCCACGGGATACCAGGCTCCCAGTCCACCTTCAGGCTTTACCTCGACGCCAGGTAGGAAATGTCATTAAAAAGCAACACCACTTGTGGTTATTTATAATAAAGAGATTCTGTTTTTATTTGGTGCATGTTTCAATTTTTGCTCTATTTCCAGCTTCATTTCCCACTTCAAACTATGTAGGCACAACAGCGAATTTCACTGGTCAGATACAGGAACAAACTTTAGACACCACTGCTACCTCCACCACTCAATGTCCTCCTCAGTCAATACCTCAGCGAACAAAAACTGCTAGACCAAGGGTACCTCCACCATCAAAGGTAAAAATTAAGTGCAGCCATATTGTTGTTCCATTTTATTCAAGTGAAGCAAGTATTTAATAACAATTTGCCTGCGCATTGTAGTTTGCTGTCATGTGAATAATTTGTTCTTGCTTCCAGATTCCAGCCACAGCGGTGGAGATGCCCGGTGATGCGATCAATAATATAGGTTATTTAGATGTTCAATTTGGAGGCCTTGAATTTGGAAGTGAAAGTTCTTTCGACGCCACAGCTGAGCCTTCTAAGTTTCCTAACAATACATCAGGATCGGTTCTTGACTCCCTCCCCTCTCCTCGAACGACATCAAATCTGGACCTTAGTGGAAATAACCAGTCTTCTCCTCTAGATGCCTACACTGCTTCTTCCCAAAAACAGTCCCAGCAAAGTTTGAGTTCTTCTCTGGGACAGACTCAAAAGGTAATGTGTTTGTTCTATTTGTGATTAATATAATAAGAATAAAATCTTCAATGTAAACTCCATGTATTGATTTTAGCTTTCAACTGGCGATTCTATATTGCCTACGACTGAACATAAAACAACTCAACCTAGTTTTCCTCAGACTCGGGGTACTGGCTCAGCAGGGTTAGATATGGATAAAAACGAAGTAGGATTGCCTTATTCAACTCCTAGTACAGCGACGTATCCTGCTTCGTACCCTAATCAAAAAACTAGTGGTACATCTTATCCAACCGCTTCTAGTTACACGTCTTCAAATTATTCCTCTACACAGGTAAGTTTAGTGCATTTGCTTTATGGTTACATACTTTTGTACTTGCTTGATACTTCTGTCCTTGTTGGTTCCTTTTGGAAGTTCAGAAGAAAACTCTGATTAAACACTGAATTATTCTTCCCCAAATGGCACACACGAAGAAATGTGTTTACTGTGTCCCAATTAAGACTTATTAGTTGAGGTGTGTGGTTCCATGAAAGTGAGCCTTATTTGATAGAAGGGAATTTTCTCTAAATATTTTTGGTTCCTTTTCAGTACACTTGTTTTGTTAAGAGAAGGATTTTTTGCATTGAACTTATTAAAGAGTGTTGTAGTGCTTATGCACATAGTAAGTACTATTTGTTCAAAAGTATTGAATTTTAAAAACTTCCTAGTTTTGAGTGGTCAAAAGCCCGCATATTTGAAGATAATTTTTATCTCGGTGAAAAATTGGAACATGTTGGTGTTAAATGTGAAACAATTAGATTTAGCGAAAAGACTTCTATAATCTTCATGCTCTTCTGAATTTTTTTCAGTGTGAGACGTGAAATTTCTTTAAAGTATGTGTAATACCAGATTGATTGGAATGTTAGACAACAAAGTATACATTTCTTCAATTGTTATCTACATGTTTTAAATTATTCTGGAAACCAATTTTTCTATTCAGTTGTTAGGTACGCAGCGATACATGACGACGCAACATTTTCTGAATCATCCTAATTTAACGTAAATTACTTCGGGAATTCAGAGTGGAGTCACTACAATAAATTGTTATGTTTCGTCAACCACACACTCCACTTACTTCAATCCTAATTTCCTCAATAATATATTTTCTACACTTTCTTTGAGAAGAGTACTGAGCTTGAAACCATAATTCTGTTGGTAATTGCATCGTCAGTTGGGAGTGAAGGATTTATTGGTTAACCCAGATGAAAAAACAAATTGTTGCAGATATTTGAGAGGAATTCTTCTCAGCATCTCTCTAATGACATAAATTGAAATGTTCATCTCTTACATCCTCACTAAACTCATTCATACTGATGTTTTTGGGAATTGTGCTTGGTTGACAATGAGGGACCTCCTGAATGATTTTTCTCCTGTGAAATGTGTTGCTAACCTTGAGACAAATGTGGAAATTGATTGTGCTGTTAAAAGAGACAATTCTGAGGCTTTTTAAATTTCCTTTGTAGACGGGAATATACACTTGTGATATGAAAACTAAATAAATTAATTTCTTCAACCATTATTATTGTCTTTACATAACACCTGACAAATTGACAAATTTTGAACGAAACATTGCCAAACTTAAAAGTAAAGAAAACAATTATCTTCCAGTATAGACTGTTTTATTCAATGTATATTGAATATAACAACTACATTGATAATTTTGCTACATTATATTTGTTTCAAATATAGTCATAAAATCCTGTGATTGAGAAAAATATATCAAAATCAAATAGAAGTATGTAGAAATTCCACAGTGTGAAATCTTCATATAATTGAGCGATGTCAGTTGCACACTCGACTGGCATTATTTTCTGAGGATGCATTTGGGAAGTCTCTAAATGAAGGTAGCATTATTGTCTTTGCTGACTGAACCTTGGGCATTTCTCAGGTGGCTTACCTCATGAGAAGACACTTCTGAAAACAATGTTGTGTTGATAATTTTATGTTAGTGTAAGTTTCTGTGTGTGGAGTGAAAGCTGTATGTCCGGGACAAACTGCGTCTCAGTAGACAAAACTACCAATGTTTTTGCCCTCCTACTGTGGCCTTAAAGGCAATCTCAGTCGTACACTGCTATTACAATATTAGAATTGTTGGTATTCTGTTTCCATGTCTCGCCTACTTCACAAAGAACCCTTATTGGCTGAATTTGCTAATATGTAACACTGGCTTGTCAAGAGATACTTTACAAATATTTTATTAAACTCTTCAAATGCTGAGGAGACTTCTCTTCTTTTTTACTTCCAAAGTTGACAACATTGTTATTTATTGAGAGATAGTGTAATCCATATTTGTATGTAGATATGTGTATCGATCAGGCCTACGAAAGACTAGTACCAGTAAGGCTCAGTTTTGATTTGAGTTTACTCACTAGACTCGTCGTAATTTTAATAACCGAGATGAGATCGGGCAGCGATTAGATATGATCCAGACCACTGTATTCGAGCATTACAACTGCGGTTGTTAGTCGCAGAGGTCGGTCTCTTTGTACATCACAGCTAATTAAACTGGGACATGGATACAAAGAGCTACAAATTTTATCTTGCCCATATTTGTGATATGTTATCACAAGTAATCCATATTTGTGATAAGTGTTTTTTTATTCTTATGGACAGAAAATAATTTAATTCAAAAATTCAGTACTGTGATGACTTTTTATATTATATTAAGTTTGAAGTATAGCATTCCATTACATACTTCTCTGTAAGCTCGAAATGCCTCGAGTTATCCCTACAGGGTCATTCCCTATATGAAGAATTATTGGTCTAGATTCCAAAAAATTACTTAAATTATATTGAACACTGACTATACGAATTTCCTGTTTGTGTTATCTTCAAACTAATTTCCACTTGGAACACATGAAAACACGTGCAAGTTATGTACAGAACGATATTGCAAGTGGGTAATTAAATGCTTCTTATCATGTTGAGTACTTCTCGAGTAATATTTTATTTCATTTAGTTTATTTCAAGTGCAACCAGTTTGCTGGAAGGAAACTGTTTTATATCCTTGGAGTTTTGTAATGTGGTTTCAAATTAGTCTCGGTCATTTCAATTTTCAAAAAATGTTACTATTATTTATTGTGTTAAGATAGTGTTGTAAAGTGTTTTCAGACATTTCATTAAAGTTTTTATGTGGATGTTTTTCTTCTAGCTCTCCTATAGTGAGAGGATGCTTTGAAGTTGAATGATTTTTTTAATGATAAAATGAATTATACTATACTATTTATAAATAAGTTAATTGCTCCTAAATCAATATTTTGATAAGAACTTGTCAATTATTTTGTTAAAATGACCTATTTATCAATTTTCAAACAATTGTTCCAATGCACTACTATGGCTGACTTCTCAGTATGTCTAAATGTAATGCATCTTTTCTCAAAATACCATTCAGTTGATAGTAGTGATATATAAAGTAAGTACTCTTAAGGCTTGTCCTCATAGCATTTGTGGAATGTGTGGCAGAGAAAACTGTTACAATATTTTATAGATTCGACTTCTCTCAAAGTTTCTGAAGTACTTTTTACCTCATTGTATTTTTCTCTTTTTACAGAATGTTCCTCAGATTTTCTTTCCAAATGTCGTATGATATTTTCTTCTTCTTTTTATTAGGTTACTACTTCAGCTCCTACGTATCCAACTAATCAGTCTCAAATGAATTACACGTCGAGTGGTACAGGTTCAAGTTATAGCAGTCAAACTGCCGCTCCAAGTTCGTATCCCAGTAGTTCGTATTCTCAAGCCTCTGCAGCTGGTGTAACCTACCAAACAGGTCCTACTTCGTATCCTTCCATTACTCAGTCTACCAATTCCTTTCCTAGTGCTAGCCCTGCTTATCAAACCACTGGTCAATCTGTATATGGTGCCTCAACTCTCGGCAGTAGCACAGCGTACGCTGTCTCGGCCGCCACAGCCCAGTATCAAAACAGCTATGGAGCCAATGTAGCGACGACGGCTCAGAATCACACGAAACTGAGCTCTGCCTTGAGTACAGGAACCAAAGAACCACAGGTTAGACGGTTATTCTAAATTAGAATATGGATTTTTACTATGCATTTACTGTGACTTACAGCCTTGTTTAATTTCAGTATGACACAACAACAACAGTTAGTACGAACTTAACCAGCACAAACGCCACAACAACAAATAGTGGTCTCTCTACTGTGAACGCAACTCCGACGTTAGGCCTTGCGGCTGCTAGTAGTAGCCAAACTGTTAATACAACGTCTACCAAAGTTACTAGCTCGACTGGTTCGTAATCGTAATTTCATTTAATGTTGATAATCCTTCTAAACTATTTTCACCTTGCAAAATATTTCAGACGACACTTCTCCCCTCTTAAGTTTTACTATGTTGAGTTGGACAGTGGCATCTAATAAATATTCCTTACTGTTTTAGGCAAAAGTGGTGTGGTTCCTAGTATTCCTCCCGGTGTTCCTCCTATGCTAGGAACACAATACATCATGAGCCAAGGAGGTTTACCGTACTTCCAGCAGCCCATGTACAGTTACGAGGATCTTCAACTATTGCAGCAAAGGATACCTCACATGGTTAATATCGGAGATCAAATTGTTATTTGTGGTAGTGGCAGCTTGTTGAGGGAATAGGCATCACCGATAGTTACGGGCATTTTTCATCAATTTAAAAGTTTAATTTTGTACATTAATTATGTAGGCTCATCCTGGCCTGAGTTTTTCTCCAGTTTTCATTTGGGTTGAGGCTGATGTTTTAAATACAGACTCACTAGGCTCTTGCCTAAAGACAGCTTCAATTAAAATAATAAATCTTGAATTTCGTGTTTTTTAATAGCTACAATTTATAAACAATACTTTCTGAATAATCTATCATTTGATGATAATATGTATTTCTAAAGTAACTTTTTTGTGATTTATTAAATACAAATTGGTTGGTACTATGTTAATATTATGACAGTATTGAACTATTTTTATTGTTAGAAGTGTATTGAAATGTTAAATCCACCTATACCTTTGGTCCCTTTATTGGAATTGATGGGATAGTCCCTTACTTGTTTCCGTAGAGTAAATTAGATTATCGTCCTTCACACAGTCAGACTCAGTTTCTAACTGTTTTTATTTGACAAATCTATTTATTTAAATTTTGTAAACAAGTATTTAGCAAGATGATTAATTTAATCACATTTGTTGAAATTAAGATTAAGTAAATGTCTATATGATATGATTATAGTTCGAAGATATTGGGTCAAAATATCTCAAAACTTCTTGACGTATAGTTTTGGTAGAGCCTTTGTTTAGTTTAGTTTAGTTTAGTTTGTGTTCTTTTTTATTTGTTTGTTTATTTTGATGACCACTGTTCTTACAGGCCACTGGATATTACGATATGGGTTTCCAAGCTCCTACCAGTTTGGCTACGGGAAGGGAAGGTGGCTTAGCTAGTGTTGCTTATTCCATGAGTGATGGAAGGTATACTCGAGCAGACAACAATGCATCCCCGGTGCCATCCACGTTATCTCAGCAGGTCAGTAATCAACAGAGTAGATTTTCCTACAAACAAAGTGATATGAGAAAAATACAATATCCTTGTACATTGTATTTTATGCTTTTAATATTATTGGTGTAGTTAGGACAAAACATGTTCTGCGAAAGAATTTGGCAGAATAATAAATTAAATTATACGCAATTTTTAGTCAAGTATTTAATGAATATCCAGACTTACAAGGAAGGCAACAAGAATTTGGACTTGAGTAATCAATATTACTGGATCATGGATTATATGAGATTAAAACTTAACAAGTTATTCTCTCTACTGTGAAATTTCACTGAAACGTACATAATAGACTTTTTTTGTATACTTTATTTTGAAAAGTTTGTTATACAGAAAACAAGTTTTAGTGAAAAATGTGCTGCACTATTCTGTGTATTATTCTTTTATCTATCCTGCTGTTGGGTTCCAACCCTTGCAGAATGGGCTGAAAAAGAGAAAACCCTGAGTCCTGGATTTTGTACACGGTCTTTATTTCTTGTATGTACCCTACATGTGGAGATGATTTGTAATATATTTCAGTCGGGTGAAAATGGTGAGGAACGTGGAATCGAACCCGGGACTCCTGCAATGATTGCGGGGATGTTAACCACTACACCACTTGTTTGCCTTCCACAACTGTACACCATTTCCACCCTGACCTAAACCTCGGAAAACCTGAGACACATCTCCGTACCTTTTCATGCCATTTTCACCTGACAGAGAGTTATCACATATGACATACAGTTACCCATGGATTTAAATATATATATTGAGTACATTTTATGAAGAGATTTTTTAAAAATTCAATGGTATTAAATCATTCAGAGTCTGGTATTACTCCTACATCTTTCTGCTTGTAAGGTTTTGCTCAGTAGTAGAGCACATTATAATTTATGAGCTTGAAAAAGTAGCATCAGGATAGTAGATGTGCTGCTTACAGAACAGAATTGTATTCACTACACTGATAATAGTTACGGTCCCCTATACACCTATTTAAAATATTCTGAACTTGGTCTCTAGTTCTAAACATAATTGTGTTATTTTTGCCTTAAAGGTAATAATTTCTTTAAATTGTAGTGATCTGTTGTCTGCATTTAATTGGCATGTCCCAGCTAGAATGTCATTAAAAAAATTGTAATTACAGTCAAGTCCACTCTTAACTGACCACGGATCAACCTGCCTACCCCGTGGATAGGCCTGTTTCTTTTTCTATCTTTCAGTGTATAATAGTGGGCAGGTTATTAGTTGTTTGATTGGCCTTTGCTGGAAAGTAAAACGAGGCGACATTGCGTTTGGTGTGTTCATTCATGTATGTATACAGTGCAATAAAATAAGTTGCAGTGATGTCTTATTTGCTTGTTTACTTGTGTGATAACCTGATGAAATTGTACACTCTTGTTGAACAAGAATTGATTATTCATCGGAACCCTGGATTCACTGGCGAGAGGGGGATACCAGCCAGGGTCTCTGTCCCAACTAGACCAATTGAGAGGGGTTTCACTGTATTTTAAAATAACTATTAGGGATATTAATTGCCTATACTGAACTCCTTTTATAAAGTCATCTATAATTTGTAATAACTATAGTGAGTGACTAGATTTACATGTACATACACTTGCTCACGTTTTAAAAAATGGCAAAATTTGAATTAATATATGAATGATGTATGAAGTGATTAATGATTATAATCATATTATATTTCTTTATTGGTCTATACACTATTATTGTGCCATTAAAAAAAATTATATTGTATCATTGGTCTTGTCCTGTTACTAATCAATAAAATCAAAAATTTAAATAAAACATCCAGTTGGTTAGTTTCAGTGCTGCTTGTGTTAACACAAGTGGTTGGTTTGTGTCTGGTACTTGTGTTTTCAACTGAAAATCTTTTTTCTACGTCTGTTATACTTTGTCCTGTTTTTTGAAAGTATATTGTACCTTAAATTCAGTAGGAATAGTAATAAGGCTGTGAATTAAAAAATATCATCTATAGAGATTGTCTGGTATTGAGAAGTGTCAATTAAGGGATGTTTCACTGTAGACACTAGTTTTAACTGGGTAGAAGGGAAATATATTTGCATTTTTATAGGGAATTTGGAATGTGCTATATGAACATTTTGCGATTATATTAAGAGTAAAAAAACTTATCCATTAAAATTTTCTTTTCTTGCGCTACATTGATTACCATGCGTTGTTTCGTGTTTTCATAGTCTTGAACTAACTCAAATAATTGTTTAAAGATTACTTGCTTTGACTCATCAATTAAAATGTGCAGTCCTCTTCATTCATAACATTTTAACCCATTTTTGTGAACTTTCCTTTGTTTGTAATTTAAAAAGAAACTATTGCTTGGCGAGAATTTTGGCGGAAGTGACGGAGGAGAGGTGGCACTTCCTGTTAATAAATTTAAATGATGTGTGAGCCATTTTTGTTTTCTGTTTCATTTTACCTTTCAGATCTCCTGTTTTATGTCAAGTTGATTTATCAGCATTTGATAAAATGAGCATATTTATATTTATTTATTTTTAAGTACTTAAATGACCTGGTACTCAATGTGGGAGTCCAATTCTCTCAATACTTTCATTACTTTCTTCTTTGGTTTCAAATACAGAAATCATGTTTTAATTTTTCTACGTATTAATTATTATAGTTACAGAAAATTATTTGCCAAGAAACAAAGTTTAATTACCTCTTGATGATATTACATTTTATTATTAATTTGTTTTTAATTTTATTGTATTTAATGCTATTTCCTATGATTAATGTGGTGTAGACTGTTGGTATAAATAATATTTTCATTGTGCTCACCATTGAGTCTCTACTCTGGGTGAAACAATTCTTTATTATGGTTTGAGTGTGTTTAAATTATATCCTGAAATCTCAGCACAAAGTGAGATGCTTATAACTTTATTTTAACGGTCAGAATTCTTTTGATGCTTTTATTGGCAGTTGATGGTTTTATTTTGTCTAGAATACCTTTGTTATATGTAGAGACCCCATTTTATTGTCAAGTTGAAATGTCCAATTTGTCATTTTGACATACAGATTGCCATTTTCATTTCCAAGCATTTTTGTCCTAATTTTGAAAGTAAAGTTATTTTCTTGTCTTACATTGTATTTTAATGGAAGTTTAATGTTATTATTTCAACATAGGTAGCGTGTACAATGTTTTGAATCAATATTATATTTTTACTTTATAAGATAAAGAAAAGCATTAACTGGATCTCCTCTCCCAAATAAGATGTATATTTTTTTTCCTCCCCCAATTCATCTCAGTCAATTAATTCTTGAGCAATGTGTTCATTTTTTTATCATTTGCAATTAATGCTAAATGTGTGTCATAATGTAATACATTAAAAACTGAAAAATTTGGTAGGGTTTATTTTCTTCCATTTAGTCAATTTTTGCGTTTTACAAATATACAGTTCTAAATATTAACATAGAAGTATTTCTTTAAAAAATTGAAGCAAAAAATATATAATTTTACATTTGATGAACATGATAAATGTCAAATCGTGTTTAAATGCGCTAAATGTCAAATTTTACAATTTCACGTAAAAAATCCCTTGATCTTGCCATTTTTTGCTCCGCTAAAGTGGGTTGTCGTGAGAAAATAGACCTGTGTTTGAACTCAATCCGATGTGATTTAAAAATTTTCCATCATTTGCGGCTGCAAAATTATGGGTTCTTTAGTAATATGTGAGGAATTGGACCATTAGATTTTGGGTTATTCACGTCATATTTTATGACAGGACTGAACTTGAGAATCATGACTGGCTAAATAATGTTACCGTTTGGTGACAAAGGCCATACTAAAATTTCACTCGTGCAGCACAAAGCAAAATATTTGCTCATAATTCCTCTAGAAGCTTTGCTTGTATTTGTTGAGTATATAAAAACTTTATTTTTGCAGAATGCGACACAAGCTCACCAACAACCCATGTTAAACCCCACTGCTTTGCCTCCTGGTTATGCATATTTCTATGGTGGAGGAATGATGCCTGGTGGCTTTCAGTATGGGACTCCTGCCATTTATCCTGTAAGTATGCATAGAGGACATATAGTTTTAAAGTGTGTAAGTATCGGATGTAAGTTGGGAATATCTATAAAGTAGTAATTATTGTTTAATAGAAGTCCTTACCTTTCTTTGAGATAACTTAGTGAGAATAACGGATAGTCGTTGAAATTACGTTATGTGTTGTTTCTCCGTCGGGATACATTACCTGTTATCATACGAGAGAGACTCGACTCTTTAAGTCACCTTAAAAAGTTACACTTGGAGAATTAAGCTTCTTATAAAAAGAATGGAGTTGTTGCCAAAATCCAAGTTCTGTTATTGTAATTCTTCTTAAGAAAAATTATGCTTGCTAGCCATTATGAAGAAACCTTAAAAACACACAGAATTGGCGGAAGAAAAACTTGAGGAAGAGTCTGTTCAGATACACACTCCGCTTAAGTTGGGGCACATTTGAAATCTTTCAGCCACATTACTGCTGCTGAAATTAATTTTTCTATTAATATGATGACTGATTTGAAAATAGTAAAGACTTTCAAATTGTGGTCAATTACTTGCAACCTACAAATTCCCACTCCTTGGGAAATGACATTTTAAAAGTTTGTATGTGTTAGGTTTTGTTTTTCGAAAGTCTCCAGAATTTCGTAAACAGAGTAACAAGTGATATGTTTATTAGAGGGTGGTTTATCTATGAAAGATATCATTGCTGAAGAAACTACACCTACGTGACATTTTTTGGAAACAGTGATTTTTGTATCTGAGGAAACATGCATTTAGCATGTTATAAGAGCT
Organism: Laupala kohalensis; assembly: GCA_002313205.1. NCBI lineage: Eukaryota > Metazoa > Arthropoda > Insecta > Orthoptera > Trigonidiidae > Laupala > Laupala kohalensis. The sequence goes on along the minus strand of NNCF01130326.1, from coordinate 397,207 downwards.
CTAATGATCTTGATGTTGGCCCTAAAGTCCCAATTTAAAAAAAGAGCATGTGCTCACGACTGAGTTTGTCGAAAATCCAACGGAATAAGCTGATGTGGTCTTTTTCCACTAAACATAACACAGCCTATTTCCACTAAAGATAACTAAATGTAACTTAGTTCAACTAAATGTAACATCAGATGCAGTTTGCAACATTTTTATTTTTACAATAAAGTTTATTTATTAATTTATTTGTAATAATAAAACCGCTGAGGAAAGTTTGCTTTTTGTCACATAGGCTGTGTTGTTTCTTAAGCGACAATACATATCTCGGTAAAAGAAATTTATTCTACATATTTTGATTGTGAATCTTGATTGTATTGTTCAGATGCCTCAAGCAACCAACACCCATGGCAGCACGACGACTACCCAGTATCCGAAACCTGGAAGTTATGGATCTGGCTATGGCTCTGGATACGATGGTCTTTCTCAAAATCAAGACTATAGTAAGACTGGCTACGTCTCTGGGAGTCAGACGCAGACGAAAGCCGGCGTTGGTGCAAACGCTGGAACCACTGGTTCCTCGGCTTCTGATCTCAGTGCTGTGTATGGAAAGTCTCATGTTGCTCTGGGGAAGGTTAATGTAAGTAATTATTTTGTGTTGAACTAAGTATGGTTGTATATTTGTATATTTGGTTCAAGATATGTGTATTCTCATTGATTGGTTACAAGTTGGATAGTTTAAGTTTTAATATTTGTACTTTTTATAAGAGATTGTACTATATGTTTTAGTGTTAAACATAATTACTTCAATGTGATGTTTTCCTTTGTGAATTTTAGACTTTCATGTTTTCTTCAACCTTAGTTTGTTTCTAAATTGTATTACTTTTGGTTGAGTTTGTGAATGTTTCCATGGAAGTATTTCTTGATGTTTTCTTAATTACTCATTACTCATTGATGAGCAGAATGGATAATCTTGTGTAATGGCTGTAATTTGAAAGAATATGCACTGTTGTTTATAATTTTAGAATAAAATCAGTTTTGACTCGCATAAAGTTATTTATGTTATATTCTTTGTGAATGGTGATATGATACTCAATGTGAAATGTGGAAGAATGTGACTTCCATATGTGTTTTCATTGGTGATGACAACAGTCTGTATTTCAATGTGAACAGTGGCTGCCTTAATGAAGATGCGTCTGAATGATGATGATGTATAGAATTTTAATGAAATGTAATTATTGAAACTCATGATTATCCTCACAGAAGGAAACATTGAGAGATCAGTCTTGTGAAACCTTACATATTTGCACTTTTTTCTGTGCAACCATTGTAATTTTTAATGTATTTCTTAAGTTTTAAATACACTTGTTGCATGAAGAATTTTGTGGATTCTTTGCCTTAGGTATCAGTTTCTAAGTGTACACTATTTCACGAGTTGCTTGAGAAAATAAATCTTCGCATTTAGTGATTTGAACACTCTAATTTTCAAAGTCTCTTGAGAAGGACAAACATATCATATGAAAAATTTGCTAAGGATTCCTGACATGGTGTACACGAATTGAATGCCTCCTGAATGTGTTATGCCATTTCTCTTTCCTCTTTGACTGTTGTGGAAGTAACAATGTCCAACACGGAACATTTTGCCTAAATGACTTTACATTCCCGAGTATTAATTTTTGATGAATAATTGCAGCAAACAAATGTGGGAAATTTCTGTTAAAATTGAAATTCTTTTCTCATGAAAAGGATGTAAGAACAAGCAGCGACACGAAACCGTGATGAAAGTTTTTAAAACTGCTCATTCTTACTTCTGTCTTCGCATTCTCAATTCACTTAAAACTCGAGAGTCCTCCTCTCCGAGATTTGTGTAAATTGTTTTCCTTTATTTGCAGTCCTATGAGAAACAAGGATTTCATTCTGGTACTCCTCCACCCTTCAATTTGCCGGGGAGTCAAAACACACCCATGGCTCCCAGTGGGGCGTACGCTCCCCACTTGTTTATTCCCACAATGGCTCCGCATCAGCAGCATCACTCTACTACTTTGATGCATCAGCCACTGCATCAGGTAAGTCTGAGAACGGGAACTTTGTTCAGCTGTGTTTTCATTAATCTGAAGGAAATTTACTCTCTCCAAACCTTGTGACTCTTGCAGTGGTCTTGAGTATCACAAATGGGAAGAAAAATGCAATGAGGAAGGTTTCCGCGTGCATTATCTTCGTTGTTGAGCCCTGTAGTGGTAGTGATAGTGACGGGATGTTTTTGTCTTTCTTCCTTCTTTCCTTACTTACTTTATTTTACTTTGGCTCAGAAAACATGCAGATCAAGGTAATTTGGTTTTTGTTTCATTTACTGGCATGTGTGCTATTTTCCTTTTTTTCTATGTTTTTAGATGGAGATGAGGAATCCTGGGAGGCGATCGGTAAGCTCTGTTTACTTATTACGCTTAAATACGGCTCTTCTCGTCTGTCTCTGCTTGAGTAACAGCGCTTAAAATTTGTAACCTTGGATTTGTAGCAGAATCGTGTTTGGGAGCTAAATAGCTGTAACCTTGAATACCTTGAAGTGGTGGGCTTCGTTGTGTCTGGGCAAATAAGTACTGATTTGGATTAGGAGTATTGGAAAAGTCTTTTTTTTTAATTATTTTTTTAATGATTTGTTGTCAACTTCATCGATAGCGTGCATGATGCCTAACACAAATGATCACATAATGGCCACTAACTATAATTTTCAGATTTGACTTCAGGCTGGTCTTTATAATTTTGTGTAGCACCTCTTAATATTTTTATTGCAGCATCGCTGCTGAACATGCTTAAACTGGGCTCAACAGCTTTCTGTGCGGTTGCATATATATGCCATTAATCATTGCAGAGGCAGTAGACAGTTTCTTTGGAGAGTTTGCTGTATAGATTTGTCGTTGCTAATAATTGTGTTAAATTTTGAACTTGTAATCACTCTGTTTGTGTCCAGATGCAATGTAATAGTTGTTTTTTTCTTTAGGATATTTGTATTTTTTTTAATTGGTAGCTATTGTTTACTTACTGTTGCTAAGAGCTGCATGTGTTGTTTGTTATTTGAAAAATAGACAATTTTTTTTAAACCTGTAATTAAGTAATAAACCAGGACTAGGAGAAAATAAAGCCTTCCATTAATGTTAGCATCTTTTGAGGAAAAGATCTGCATTGTTTTCTGTTGCACAATGATAATTGTTTGAAATTACTATTAGAATTTTTTTCTTCTGATTTTGCATTTCATGGAAATGTATGTGTTTCAGGAAACTGGCAGTAGCTCAAATCAACGTTCACAGTCGTCAACTCAGCCCAATAAGTCGGGTACCAAACAGGGTTACAGTCCATCCTATTGGACCCCCAACTGAACCATTCCCCCCCACCCACACACAGGGCTTTAAGATAAATAAGGCTTGGTGGATGGGAGGAGATGATTTCACAGGTGCTTTGTGGATTATTTACCATTTGTCATAGTACGTGGTGGTACATACTTTGTTCAAATCATGTGTTGTTGATGAATATAAATTTGTCTATATTAATTTTTATTTTAAAATATTTAAATCTGCAATATTTAATTTGCACAAAATATGCCCACCTTTTTGTGCTATTTGAAATAAACTTGAAAATTACGCTCACAATAAACATAAACATTTGATTTATATTTTGTTAAAGACAAATTACTTCATTGTATTTTTTGTTATTTCAGTTTGGTTACGTGAAAGTAATTTTTTGTTTCTGTAACGAGTCGTTCTGCACATGAATTGTGTGTTGTGGTATTTTGTGTTAGCTTGAATAAAGTGTATAGGAAAATGCGTGCTTTGCATTTGTAAAATGAAGGTTAGCCATAAATAATCCCTCTTGTATAGAATGTTTTGATCAAAGATGAATTAAATGAGATGAATAAGAGCTAATTTACGTATTTGTATTTCTTCATGGTATGTCTTGTACATCAACCTCACCATCAAGCCATGTAGCTAGTTAGGAACATCCTCAAATGTATTGTGGGCAATCTTAAGACTTATCTTTGCTAGTTTAGTTTTTTCTTTGTTTCTCTCTGTGGACTTTAAATTCTTCTAAGACGGAAGAGAGTTTTGTATTTGCCGCAATGGCTTTTCAACACCCTCATTGTATGTTAGTACTTTATTGAAGTAGCCTACTTCTTAGTGTATTCTGAGAGATATCTCGAAAATGTGTATTATATGTGTAGCCTAGTATTATTTTGTAAGCAAGATCATCTGCAATTTAACCTGCCACACACTAAATACAATCTTGTATTACTTTCTTTCTGTGTTTTCCATTGGATTTTGTAGATGCATAATTTGCTATCACTGATTTGAATGATGAAAAAATAATAATTTAAAAAAATTCACGAAATTCTAGTGACGATTTAAAAGAGTGACGCAAACAATCCTGATACATACTTTTCCATTCATTGGCCAGTGTGTATAGTATTTAATTTTCAAATGTTAATACAAGGCCAGTAGAGGATGTTTTTAGTGTAAGAGTTTTCTGTACAAAATCAGTACCATTATGAATGGGAGATAGGTCTATTGTTCAGTGTTGAATTTTGGTAAATGTAACATCTTGGTAAATAATTTTTATACTTTCAATGGATGCTTAGTTATGTATATTTAATTTGTTTATGTAGAAATGCAAATGTTGCCTGATGTAGTGTACAGTTGTTGTAGATATGTTTGACCTTTAAATTTTGGAAGGCTGAAATTATGATAGAATATTCATAACAGGATAGTTTGCTGTTGTGTGTATTATTAACAAGAATACTAATTGCTGTTGCAATTATTGTTATACTTTAAATGTCTGGATGTCAATGTACTTCATATGGTAATTTGAGGCCTTGATTATATTTTTCCCTTTAGTTTTTATACGGAGTAATACTTAGAACCTAGAAATGGATAAGAATTCATAAACTTTGATTCAAGGAAATCTAGTGTGGATTGTACATGAAACATATTTTACAACTTCCAAGAAATCTTTTTGAAATTCATGGAATTACTGTTTATGCCCTTTGACCTGTCCTTTCCTGTGTAATAACCACCTTTTATTGACTTTGAAATAATGAGGGATTTTATTATGCTCTTTAGTCCTCACAGATACATGTAATGTGATATTTTTTTTAGATAGATTTTCCTTTTTTATTATTGTCTTCATTAGCTAACTCATGAAGTGCATTTACTAATACTAACTTATATGAATTTTTATAAGCATGAATGACCTTGGAAAGTTTTTAACTTTTCTTGTGAGGGATAAGTTTACAACATGTATTAGTATGTTTCTGTGCATATTATCATAATACACTAAAATGACTTGTTTTAATTTTCTTGTATATCCAGTTGTTACTTAGAGAGTGCACATTTTCTCATCAGGGTATGCTGTAAAATATACAAATGTTACTCTGCTTTGTAAATATTTCTAGATGGGTCATACAGTGTAATGAGTAATTTTTCTGGTACGGCAATGTTATTTCTTCTATGCATGAACATTTTTGAACTTTTTGACCCATCATCTAGATAAGCTTATATAAAAGTGAGTGGGATTTAGGGAAGGGTGAAAGTTTGCTAAGTGTGTTTGTACAATTTTTACCTGACAGCTGCCACAAGTGTAAGTATATTGAAAAAAAACATAGATGTTGATAAAGCTGTAAAAGTACAATTGGTTTAAATACATTGCATTCTTTTAATGAAAATACGAATTATTTCTCCATATTCTCTTTCAGCCTGTCACGAGTCATTGATTCAATGGGTTTTACGTGTAAGAAAGTTGGAAGAAACTATTGTTTTAACGATTAATCAGTACCTTAAACCCTCTTTGACTTGTGAGAAAGTTTCCTACGAGGTTTCAGAAGTTATATTGCGTAACCCATCCGTCATGTTAAGATGAAAGGCGACTATGCAAAGTCTGTGACTGCGTGTTCACTGTTCAATACTGCGCAGACCACCATGTTTGTTTGTTGATATCAACTCAAGATGGCCAATACGCGCGATTTGTATAGTTGGTAAATGAATAGGCTTTATTTAGATTGTCATTTGACAAATTCCGAGGTATGTATTATATACTTAAAAGCTTTCCTTCTTGTAGTTAATTCATTCGCGTGAGTTTCTGTTGTAATTTCTTTCCTTCATTATTCTGGTGTTTCGGGATGTCACCACAATTTCCCCTTCAATTCATTGTTTATCTCATTTTCATGAAATATTAGATCGGACGTCTACGAGGAGGTAACGAAAGAATTGCATTAAGCGTTCGTGTAGTTGGATTTACTTTAAATTTGTATTCAAGTATTTAAGAACAGACGATTCCGAATTTTCAAAAATTCAAGAGTTCATTGTTGCAGTTCTGATGTTAAAGATAAATAACCATCGTTTGTTAATGTTAGTTATGTGGGCATCATGTTATTGTCTACTAATCTTGAATATTCGTAAGAACAGTAGAACATTTTATACATAGTATATTGTTATATAACAAGTTTCCAGGTTAGCTTTCATGTAAACAGCAAGTAGTTTTAGGGATATTTCAATTTATGGTTAAAGAAGATAACAAATATGAATTTCAGCTGATTTGAATTTGTTTCAGAAAATCCATTCTAGCCAAATTTGGTAAAGAGTTCAAGATTATGAAAGGAATACCTGGTAGATACATCAGTGATACAAACCAGTCTCGTGTAATATATCCATCATCTAAGCAAAGTTGGTTTATCCTGCTTCTGATCATAAGTAAATTATTGCATTGTGTGGCCTTCTTTCTTATCTTTGACTTGTTGAAAATAACTGATTGGATCACACTGACATTTTTCCTCAAACTTATGTAAGTATAAATATGTAGTTTTGATAATAGAAGAAAACAAGCTTGTGAAAGGGAGTTGATTCAATAAAATGTGCTATAATATTATTTGACCTTTAATATAATAACCTTTTGCAATCTTGTTTTTTAATAAGTTATTAGTTGTAATCAGTAGTCATTTATTTTCCTCAATATACATGTTTGTATTGAATCAGCTCTCTCTTGTATTGTAGGTGTTGATTTTGAGGAAAATTTGTGCCCCGAAGCTGTTAACGATGAACTCCAGACAAAAACGATCTAGCGGCGGGTATGGTTTACGTCGAAAAGTAGCAAAGAAACATCTGGATGAAGATTTTGAGTATTACTTTTCGAAGGTGGGACCATCTTTTGAAACTAAGTCTGGTAAATGTGACGATAGAACTTTGCAGGAGGAAGTTTTCATGGCTGATGTAAAAACAAATGCAAAAGTTAACATAAAGAATGCAGATTCTCCAGAAAAGAGACCGCGTGGTCGACCTCGGAAAGTACAAGTACTCCCTTCCCAGGAACCGGATATATCCGAATCCAATCTTAAGTTTGTTGATTTGAAAGAAAAAAGGTGTAGGAAATCCAAGATAATATATGTTGACCAGAATGATTCTTCCAAAGAAATGGATGAATTAGTTGAAAAAGTTGACATTATAACTGATGTGGCCTGTGAGGAGGAAGTGGAAGATGAATCTGTGGATAAGAGATTGAAACTTGATGCAGTTCTCTCAGAAGAAATAACTGAATTGAGAGAGGAGGAAGTGAGTTCAATTCCTGAAGGAGAGAAGGAAAACTTACCGGAAGAAGGTGTGAGTTTGGATTCTTATTCTGAAGACCGGATAATAGTACCGATTGGAGTGGAAGTTCAGTATGAGACTGGTGAAGGTGAAGTTGAGTTGTACGACGGTGATGAAATGGGGAAAGGGTTTGCACTAATCCAGAAGTCGAAGCGAAGGTACAGGAGAAACAGATTGAGCCAGGAAACTATTCGGAGGTTGAGTGAACTTAGTCCCGATGATAAGATTGAGTGTAACGAATGTCACAAGCTCTTGAAACCATCCTCTTTCCGTCAACATTTACGTACACACACTGGTGAAAAACCTTTTGGCTGTGAAGTATGCGAGGCGAGGTTTACTCGCAAGGGTGATGTTGAACGTCACGTAAGAATAGTCCATAATAAGCAGAAACCGTTCAAATGCTGTCGATGCCAAAGAGCGTTTGGTGACAAAAAGAATCTACGTTGGCATCTCATGAACCACGATAAAAAACTGTTCTATGTCTGTGAGGTTTGTGGATTTAAGTTTGGGAAGAGGGAGTACTGGGAGAACCACGTGAGGTACATCCATCCTCTCCCGGGTGGAATGGATCCTTCAGAAGCTGCAGCCGAAGAAGTGGACGAAGAGCGATTGCAAGCACTGACCGATTCGCTTCTGGAGGACGAATCGGCCGACGAGCCTTGTCACGACAATGAAAGTTGCGACGGAGAACCAAACGAACACTTTATGTCTGGTGGGGTTGTAGATCCAGTTGAATGTAGGATGATCAAAAGAGAAGGGCTGGGTTCCCTTCCTTTCAAATGTATCCCTGGTCTAGTTAAAATGAGTGAGACGAAGGTGACTGCGATTGAAGACCCCTCGAATGTTTGTGTAGTGAGTCCTGAGAATTCTGGTGTGGAAGCTGTTGTGATCCAAATAAATAATTCACCTGATGACAGTGAAAACAAAAAAATCTCACCTGCGAAAGTATCTGATAAAGTATTTCCTACTAATGTTATTCGTTTAATTGCTCCTAGAAATTCGGGACAATTTAGGCAAGACTCTATTAAATGTGAACAGCCGATAGTCATTGACACTCGAGAAGTTGTGAGTGAGGGGAACGAAGAATCCGCTCGAGCTCAAGTGGTACAAATTTTGGTTCCAGATCAACAGGCTAACAATGAAGTGAATGATGGTTTGGTCAAACAAGAACCTTCAAAAATTATCAGCATTGTGTTAAATGAAGAAGAAGCTCCTAAATTAAACAAGTCTAGTCCTTTGCCTGGAGTGACTTCTTTCCCTTTCAATATAAGATAATTATTTTGGCTTTCTCTATTTAATTCCTTACACAAGGATTGTTTTATTTTCAATGTACATTGAAAGTCTTTCTCCTTTCTAAGTGAACATTCCACTTGATAGAAAACATAAACCTAGTTTATTAACTTTCAAGGGGTAAATATTTAATTTGAACTATTTCTTTTGACATTTGGATATTTACTACATGTCTGTTGATCCATTTTCCACGAGACAATACAAGTACTAGCGATCTGTTAAGAAGTTATCTAACATAAGTTCATTAAGAATGTCTTAGCTTTTAAAACATGTCTCAGAACAGGTGATTTTTGTTTCCAGTTGATTCTAATTATGAACGTGATTATTGATTTTTTAATCATTGTTTGTAATGGGAGTTTTTATTATTTCTTTACATGTGTTCATTAACTATCAGAGTTTAATTTGGTGATGATTATTGAGTCATAAGAAATTTAAAAGGAAATATGTATTGTGAATAGTTGGTGATCTAATAATGGGATTTTAGCAATAAGTTGCTGCGTGTTTTTATTTGTGAGATCTAACATGAAGGAAATGTCTCAGAATTTCCCATTGTCTACCAGATTAATTTTTTGTTCTACCCCCTGCAAATCGTTATTTTATATCACCTTTGTATGTTTAAAAATGTTTTCATCTTCACAATATTCTCCGACTTTGGTTGTGTTGTTTTCATTGTGATAGTAATTTTTCTACTTGAATATTTTCTAAAAGCATATTGCATAAATCATGATAGTTCATAGCTTTTTAGAGTAAGCAGAAAACTCATTTGTGTTATAGTAGTGCAAAAATACTTGATCATTTATAAATAAGTGATGGTTTATTTATTTCCTTAAACAAGTGTCCTTATGAGCTCTTTTTTGGGGGGTTGTACAAAAAGGTTCTTGTAAAGGAAATTGGTGAAAAATCCAGTATGTCGTGTGAACTGCGCAGAAAGGCTTACTTGATTTGTGTCTTTGCATACTAAAAAAGCTTTGGTTTACAGATATGTTTTATCAAATGATATGAGATTTATAGTTCTGTGGACCTATAAGCGAAACATGGTTATTAAATCTGTTTGCCGTGTTTTTGTTTTTTACTCATTAAATTAAATTGAGAAGAATTTGTCATTGTGCCCTTATTTGTCGTCGATTGTTGTAGATCTGAGTGATAACTGAGACTTTTAATTATGTCCTTAATTTACTATAGAAAAATTATTTTATATAGGAACCTGTTTAGACTGTACATACATAAATGTTGTGTTTGGTTATGTATGAAATCATTTCATATATTCTCAAAATGATAAAGTATATCTTTAATCTTTTATTTTCCTTGTTTTGTCGACAAAATACTATAGTGGATATTATGCAGTTGTTTAATGTTCGTTTTTTCACGTATTGACTGAAAAAATAATTAATATTGTTTGTTTTGTTAATTATTTGATTTAGGTTTTGAAATAAAATGTTGTGAAATAAATATTTACAATCTCAATTGAATTGCTTTCTTGTGGAAGTTTGTTTGAGATTCATAATTTCTCATTTCTCGAAGACCTTGCTCTCCTGTTCTCTATATTCATCACACGTTTTTTTACTTATATTTGATGATTTTATGTGTATATTAGTTATTTATTCATTTATCTATTTGTGATAGCACCATACAAAAATGGAAAGGCATAAAAGCTTTGGCTTCTGTCATTCTGTAGGAAAAATGGTATCCCGCCTAGAGATTCTTTTATTTCATTTTAAGGAAAAATGGGGGAAATTTTCAAAGCTAGAGAAGAACATTTTTGAGATGGAAAACTGTATTAAAAAATTATTGCACTGTCTATGACCAAGTGAAAATTGCGACTGACTGGGACTCGAAGCATGACAAGGCAAGCTTCCCTCCCTGAGTACGTACTCACAAGTTGTGTGTTAAAAAATTATTGACACTAGGATCATTGTGTCTTTATACAGCCTATGTTTGTCTATTATAGGAAATGTTCGGCATTTTTTTCCTCTTTGTCACTAACAAAAAATTTATTATGGAATGTTTCTGTTGTAAAATGTTAGTAAATTTACATTGTCATATGATATTGTCATAGTATGTATATTTCAAGATACTTATTCCCTTGACCAAAGCAGATAGCTCTCACTACTTCATCCATTTATTATTTCAAATTAATTGTCGATCTTGGTGGGACTACGAAAGAGAAATTGTACAAAATGATCCAATCCTTTAACGTACTCGTTTTCTTGTAACAAACTGGGGGACAAGGCATGTGTGTAGGTACAGTCTCCTGCAACCCTGAAGAGAAAACGGAGCTTTAGTCCTGTCTCTTCTGTTTCGAGGTGAGTTAGTTTTCAGGGTGCATTGCATCATCCTAGATTTTCTTGGAAAAATTGTCGAGTCTTTATTGAAAGGGTTTTAAGCGCATGACAATAAAATCATTGAAGAAACAAATTTAAACTTAATATCAGGAAAGTAAAATATTTTTGGGTTCTATTCTGTATAACTAATTTTTAAAATTTTCATTACACACCATTAGAGACCTGAATGAAATGATTGTGGTTGTTTCAAATATAAAATAACATTTTGATATTCTTTGTTATGAATCTTTTGTACTATAAAATTAATGAAACTCAATATGGCAAAAACTGTATTAGTGTCTTAAAACACTATTTTGTTTGAGAATGTGTAGTGATAAAGTATCGCAAATAACAGTTCTTATAGGCATTTTTTTTATTATATGAGGGGTGCAAACTGAATTCTTTGTGTGTAATTGTAAAATACGATTCTCTCTGGAACAATTTTAGCCACCAAATTCAGAAGTTTTCTAATGTGCTTTGTGTTGGGCTCATTCTCATCTACTCATACATATGTAAGTAGAATCTTCTTTGGAAAAGTAATACCTAGAAGCCCGGTCTTGTGAGAGATTTCTTCTGTTGTTGCTGGGCTTACCGGTTGGTGCCGCATCTGATAGTAGTTGCTTGACGTTTCGGCTGCCACGCTGCCAACTAGTGACTAGTTCGGTGGTTGCAAGCGTAGTCCGAACTAGTTACTTCTGAAGAAGGCTACATTGTGGCATCCGAAACGTCAAGCAACTACTATCAGATGCGGCACCAACCGGAAAGCCCAGCAACATATGACTCCAGCTGCGGAAGCCTTCGAGAAGATTGTTTCTGTGGTTGGACAGTATTCGCTTGAATCGTTATGAGGTCGTTGCCTCTGAGAGGAATTATGCAACAATAAACGTGTGTACATGTTAGCGAAGAGCTTAACAAACTGAATTATTTTTGTTACTTATGCAAGTCAAAGGTGAGGAAAAGATGGTAATAGTCTTAAATCAGCTGGCCAATCTTAATGTGTCATATCAAATATAAATTCTAATTCGCCACCTCCTAAAAAGGGTTCTAGTTTTGTATAATTCCCTTAAACTTGAAGTGAAGAGGCTGCTTGTATTTGCTTCTTTCCACAACTCATGTGATGAAGTAATCTCAATAAAATATGATAAAAGTAAAGCTGATTTTGAAAAGAAGATTTTTTAATTATATCTTTTCTATTTTTAAGAATTTAATAATTATCTTCTGTAGTTAATAATGGCAGTTTTTGTCAAATGTTTGTACTGAATGGAGGTGGAAAATAGATTTTTAAATCTAAAATTTAATAAGAGAATTTATTTCAATAGATGTTTGTATATTTTTATTTAATATATTCTCACTATTCATTGGTATTAAGAATGTTAAGATTCATTGATAGCTAGTTTATAATTGTATATTTCAGGTGACTTATGCATAGCGTATCTAGGTGGGGCGGTCTTCCCTAGTCTTATCGTGCAAGGGACCTCCAAATTGGTCACCAGATGTTATTTAAACTTCAAAATTTGAATATAAATACTACCTGAAACATTTTTGAAACCGAAAACTAAATTCTAGTTAAGCATTTTAATAAATAAAATGTAAAATTCAATTCTTCTTAATACTTCAGAGCATTGGATATGTAATTCTTAGGAGCATTGTGTACATGATTGTGTATGGGGACCTCCAAAAACTTTAAGTTACGTATGTCCAAAAATACTCCCAGCCCAGACCTCATGAGGTGTAGGTACATCACTGAACTAATGTGCTACAGATCTTAGCTCTGCGAAAAAAAAATTTACAACTTTTCCACACCCAAAAACAGTATCAAATAAAGATACATATGATAATGCAACTTGACTATAATAATATGCCTAACCATATTGAAAATAAGTTTATTTTAATGTATCCTTGAAATATTCCTTCTTTTGTTTTCTCCTTATGTATTAGATATAATATTATCATTTAATGTTCTGGAGACGCAAATGAATGTGCAGTGATAAAATAAGTGTCCATTTCAAAAATTCTTCAATTGAATAGGAAGAGGGCGAACCTGCATTCATTTTACTAGTTGATTTTTGTTTTGCTTTGTGATAATTTTCTGTTGTGGGAGCAGAGGATTGATGAATCGTCCTCATGCGTAAAGGAGCTATTGGAATGATGAATTGATTAGTTCAATATGTTTATGTGAATTTAAAATAATTGTAATTTTAATGTGCTGTTTAAAACTTGTTATCTCTCTCAACATTATATTAAACCTATGTGTTAGGCAGAGAGTTAATATATCATTATTTTATAGTGTGAAAGTGAAAAGACCTCACTCAAGTTTTTTAGATGTTGGTAAAAAATAAGTATCTTCTTGAACAAACCAACGTGTCAATATAAATATCATCATCAAGGCAACAAATAAAAGTTAAGACACATCAATTCAACACACTCCAATAGATAAGAAAACAGGTAGATAAAAAAAATTAATTATAAGAATCACTATAAAAATGACAAATAATTGGTAATAAAATTACAATGAATATATTTTAAGGATTATCCAAATAATTACTGTTGCTTGTTCAATGAGATTCTTATTTTCTGTCCTACATCCAAGATTTTTAAGAAATTTAAAATGAAATTAAATCTTTTTTATTAATTTATGTGATTTCTAGATATCAACATTGGTATTCATTGTGTTAATATTGAATGTTTTGGATGTGAGTAGTTTCTTTCCGCTTAGATGACTTCTACTTTGTTGAGACTCAGTATGTTGAAATGAAATGGAAAGTATCATTCATTCTGATGTGATTGTATTAAGGTTATTGAGATTGCCAAATTGTGTCATGTGGGGAATGTTTCATTTCCTCATTTTTGGTGTTGTTAAGAACCAGCTTTGTGAAATATTCTTCAAAAGGAATAGACAACGGAATTATTCTTTTAATGTCCCTGGTTATTAGAATAGAGCTGAATAAGCCTGTTGTAAATACATGTTTTGGTAAACGTTGAAAGTTTTGGGCTATGATCTAATGATTATTATTGTTGGTTGTGCGAGAATAATTCAATGCTTATCTGTGGTTCATATTTTTATTTTATAATGTTGCTTAGTTGTTTTCTAAGGATTCCTCATCGTTTTTGGTGGATATGATTTGTGTTGTTTTATTTTTGTTATATTGCATCATAATTTTGGGTAATTATTGACTTCTATCAGTTTTTAGTGTATACGTTAATTGTACTGATATTGTACAACAGAACTGATGCTTCAGAAAGATAATAGTTGCCAATTCATTTTGGTTTCATCTGGTAAATGACAGATTTTAAAAATGCTTAAGAGTTAGTCAAACATGGTGATTGTGTTGAATTGCATTGATTTGTGCACCTGTGTCTGTTTTGGATTTCAGATCTGGAATTTTCTATGTATACATTCAGAAACCATTCTCATCCGGTCCTCCTCTATCGCAAACCCAATGGTTTCATACTTGGCAGTATTCAGTTTTGCAAGCTGTACTTACTTTCCTGTGGTTAAATGGAATTTCTCTTTGTGGGCCATTTAGATCTATTCTGGTTACTCAGCATTACGATGTTGTTATTATCACAGCAATTGGTACTTTATTTTCTGGTGAGTTTTTTCTTTTGTGCTCATTACAAAAAAAATCTTCCTTTTAATGAATAATGCTAGTGTCCTTAGGTGCAAAATATTGAATTGAGTTAACAATGTAATACAATCTGTTATATTACTCTGTGTCTTAAAAGCATGTATGAAGGTGGGACCAGCCCTTAATTCAAGTCAATCAGATCACTGAGGAGTATAATTGTTTCCTTTATTTTTATTCTAATTATTTTAAAATACAACAATATGAATAATAATGTACAAAAAACACGATTTTTTTTTGTGGTGCTTTAGGGCTCACCAACGTCAAGTTCATTAGATTTACTTTGTATCTATCAGTTAATAGTACAAAGTACGAACAATATTCAGGAACTCTTTGCTTGAATCGTTTGAAACTGTTTTTTGATTTATGCATTTCAGCTCAGAAAAAGTGAAATATCTTTCTCAAATGTCCAGTGACTTATAGGTAAAAGTGATGCAAAAAAGTACCACAAAAAATTTACTACAAAAAATTGTAATTTTTCATCACTTTCATGATTTCAAAGTTTGTCTCTTTTTGTAAATAAGAAATTAATTCTTTCGGTTGCACAGTCATGGATGTGATTAATATGTTGAGAAAAATTTAACTTATTATCAGTAATAATACCCAGATCTTCAATACATTTCGTTACTATTTTACCAAAAATGATGCTAAAACAAATAATATAAGCCATGAAAGAAACACCATTGATGATAAGAATGAATTCCCAATTGTAGCCAGTCAATCTGAAAGTTTTAGATCTCCACAAAACAAGAGAAATTTATAATGTAATGGACAAATGGATATTATAAATAAATATTAAAAACAATGAGGACTTAAAATGAGTCCCTTGCCCTACACCAGATGTTCCACAAATTGTCACCAGTATAAAACTTTAAATCATGACTTATTGAGGTTCTATTGCTTACAAATGACTTCAAACAATTTAACAAAACACCCGAAAGCACCAGACTTCCCAATCAGCATCACACCAAATTCTGTACCAAAATCAATATAGATCAACAGCATAAATATAGATAAAGAATCAACAGTGTAAGTCATAACATTATCCACAATGTAGTTTAAGAAGCAGTGGAGGATCGAGACCGTTGTCAAGGTGAGGAATCTGGAGAGCATTTCTGTTTGAGAATCGTGGTTTTATGACACATAAAATACGTCAACTCATCAAATAGATCATCAACTATTAACAATATTAAATAGTGACCAGATTTATTAATTGTTTTAAGTTGCAAATACATATTCAAGGATAAGAATTTCGTGACCAAATCAGAATTTCATAAAGATACAAATCAAATAATTCATGAAAATATATTTTTAATGTGCATGTAATACACAGAAATTATGTTACAAATTTGTATTAAGTTTGCATATAACATGTAAATTTAGTGTGTGAAATATCTGGTAACACGATTAAAAAGAACGCCTTTATCTGTCGAGAGTCCAGGTCCAATGGGAGGGGGGAGCCACTATTTTGTAAGTAAACATTCATTTTCGGAGCAGACGATTTACTATTGCTGAACCATCTGCTCCAGGATAATGTGCTTCATTATGCCAGAAATCATCGATGTACAAGATAATAAAAAATTTTAGTTTTAACGCTAAGTTAAGAAATTGACCTATCATTATTCCTATTGTGATAAGAGTAGCATTCTGAAACTTAATTTCCATTGCAATGGAAAACGACGATATCTAAGAGATTCATTAAACAGTTACCTGACGATGGGAACAAGAGTCGCAAAGAAAAGAGAAAGCAGGGAATGGAGTTGACTTGATGCAACATTTTCTCAATCAAGTCGAAGCGCAGTGTTGGAAGCCAACAGAAAATAAATCAGATGCTTTATAACAATTTCCTCTAAGGCTTTTAGCTATTGGGCTTTGTAACTCACTCCACAAAGAAATTTAAGAATATAAACTCAACTGTTGCTTTCTATAAATCTTTAATTTGACCTTTACTACTACTTTATGGTCCTGTTGTTTGGTCATATTAACACTGTCACAAGGTCATAACTCTGGATAGTGTTCAACATAAATCCTTCAGATACATAGCTTAAGAGAAGGGAAATATAATGGCCATTGATGACCATGAATATTATATTCTATTTGGCTAAATCACTAAATCTAGGATCTATTCTCTTCATATTTACAATGACTTATTATTTGTTAAAAAAGTTGAATTAAATCTAATAAATAGGTTATATGTTTCAAATCTGTTGTATAGTTGAAATGTTACATACGAATTGAGGCTTGTGAGAGAATTACGTTAGAAGAAAATATTAGTAGAAATTTTGTAAAGTACTCTTCCATTTATTGATTAAACCTCGAATGTTGCTCATTGGTTATGATATGCCAATAATTAAAATTGCAGGCATTACCAAATGGTTACATTACCGTTTTGTATTTACAAATTTTTCTGATATTTTTTATATCTTGTTATTTATATTTAATCTTTTATAATGGATTTTGTTAAAACATTTTGTACTACTTCTTAAAGGGCTTGTTGCGTGTTGATCTTAAAAAAAAAATTAAAAAAATCCACTGCTGTTTACTACTCGGGGAAGGGGGTAAGTGTTTTCACTGTAACGGTTTTTGTGTTCGTTTGAGAACCCAATGAGAAAAGTATGAGTGAGGTGTGTGGGATCTTAGCTAAAAAAAAATGATGTAATTGTTAATTTGTATTAAATTTTAATTACATTTTTATTGGTGTAATGAAATGTAAAGAAGTTTATCTACGAGAGATATGCATTTATTGTATCTAACGAAGTTGTAACTTGGAAGGTAAAGTTTTAAATGGAAACAGTTTCTTCACGTTTAAAGAACCTATTTGTCATGGTTGTTGGGCTTCAACTAAACTTTATTTTGATTGTATTTTCACACTAAATTTTGCATCAGTGTTGAAGAGAAGAGATGATTCAACTTTTTATTTTTAAATAAACATAATTATTTCTAAATAATATGAAGTAAAATATTTTGGGAACTGCAATAAAATATGAATTGGGTGATGTAATAAATTATAAAAATTACAAAAAAGGTAGTGTCGTAAAACAATTAAACACAAAAATTGACTTATGAATTTTGAAAAATAGTGCAATCCACAAACCAGTTTTTTATGAACTTAATTAAAAACCATTCTAATTAGACTAGTCTATACCCTTCCAGTTCATCGCCACATTTATTAAATAAAATCTAATTCCATTCCAGTTTCTGTATGTTTATTATTAATATTTTGTTATTTAAGATTGTTGATATTGCATTTTTTTTTTAGTTGTATCCAAAAACATTTTGTTGTGAATTGCTGCTGATATTTTCTACTCTTTTACTTTTACTCTTCTACTTGTTGTTTGTATTTCTCTCTATTGGATATTTTTTAAAAAAGAAACCAAATTTATTTTGTGTTGAGCTTGAATTTTAAAAAACAATACTACAAAAAGTAAGATTTATCAGTGAAGCAAGTTTAAGAAACTAATGAGTTGAATACTGGTAGAAATAATTTAAAAAAATTTCTGGGCTGTTCTTTTCAATTATTTTCTTCATAATTAAACCTTTTTTTGATTACTTGTGGATCTATTCCAATTAATCTCGATGTTAAATATTAAAAACATTTTACCTATTTTTAAATTACTCCCAGTGAGGTTTTATGGAGAATACTGGGATATTGCTTTTCTTTATTGGTTTTATTTCATGTCACTTATGGTCAGTGTTGGATCTAGACCATAATCAAGGAAAGCATTTTTGTTTAAAAATTATGGTTTTACAACAAAATTTTATAAATATTACCTTTAAATAAAATGCATCAAGTAAATACTTAACAATCTGCTATTATTAATAACTATAACAATTATTTATTAATGTTGTTAATATGTTATTATTGATGTTATTAATACATTAATCTGTTTTCTGACCATTTCCATACAATAATTACTATGTTATAATTATTAATGGCATGTTATAAATAGAAGTTTTTTATCTATACCACAACACGAAAAAATACTGTAGTAATTATTGTTATTAATATTATTAATATCGTATTATTAATCAGAATAACAATTATTAATCTGGTAACACTTTCACAAAGTATGCCATTCATCAACTTCAATTTTGTCTGTTCAGGTCCCATGGGAGTTCAGGTCCCATGGGGGCTGGAGGACTAGAACCCCCCTAGACCCCCTCTATAGATCTGCCACTGCTTGGTATAGTTTCACAATTTATCTTAATAAAAGTTCAGAATTGTTTGAAGTAAAACAAATTGAAATGATTCTTTTCTACTTGGTACATTGACTTACTCCTGTTTGTTCTTTCCATTTTGATTCCAGGAGTGCAAAGTCCTGCCGTTGTCCGTGGTATAGTACTTTTTTTCTTGGCTATTATTTCTCTACTGTTCCTTGACCATGATGAAAGTCAACAGCACCCGGGAAACAGCCACCTTTCTCTCGGAATGGAATCATGGTTCGATCTTGCTGACCATAAGGTAAGAAAATGAGAGGCAGAGTGGTGTGCTTGGGATGAATATTGCCTTTAGTCATTCACTATCAATTTGGTTTACCTCAGTTGCTTTGGTGCTTGTTTCAATGTCCAGAGTTTTGTTTGGCAATTTATATTTGTGTGCCTTGTTACTAACCATTATGTGTGTTGAGCATAGTGTTATGTTTAGACTTGCTTAACCTGCCATCTTTAAGAGGCCAGAGAAATTATGTTTAATATTTTTGAAAATGCGAGTGGTATTCTTTAATTTCCAAATGTCTTTCTTTGTTCAAATGACCATTATCCTCAGTGCTGAGAGATTGTAATCTTTAATCTCAAAAGAGATGAGACTGCTATTGAAATAGCATGTGTGATTTACTTAAATGTATTTTAGAATTGTGTTTGCTAACATGAGAACTTATCACTGCCCTTGTGGGAGAGAGATTGTTCCCACTATATGCAGGGTGAATACTTTCTCTTATCTGAAGCAAATTACCGAATCTTCTTCTCAAGAACACAATTTTTTTTAATAGAGCAGTTTCTGAAAACCATTGAGACAAATAATTATTTATTGTTGATAGTAAGAAGTGTTTAAATTGTAAAAATCACATATTGTGTCTATGTGCGTGTGCATTTTTAATTTCCAGTACTGTAGTATGATTGAAAACAAAGTATAAGAACATTTATATCCTCCAACACACACACACATACACACAAATAAAAAAATGACCTGTTACGCATTATCGTATCCCATTTTGGCTGATGCAAGAGTATGACCCTGCTTACTGAAGCAGATCACCTTTATTCTATATTAATATTTATAATGGACCTTTTTTTTGTTCCTTCATTTATGTAATATTTTTATAAACAATTTAGTGCAGCACTTGTTGTTAGAATGTCAATGAAAGTATGTACTGAATACAATTAGAATTTTTTCTGGTTTCAGATGGGAGTTATTTTTCTGTGTGGGCTTCTCCCTATTCAAGTTGGAGCCAACATGCTCGGCAAAAGGCTTGGAGCTGACATGGGAAGTCAAAGACGCCTTCATGCCCTCTCCACTGTTTCGGAAGCATTAATGTGTTTACCGTGGGTCGTGTTCAAGCTTTGCACCAAGGTTTGTTGGCTTTTGGTCGTATGATGTGCTTATTTTGTGAGGAACAAGTACAGATTTTGAGCTGATGATTAGTCTATTATTATCCTAGTGGTTTGGAGGGTTGAAACATGATAGATATGGATAATTCTGAAGAGTGACAATTTTTAACTTGTAAGGTTGTTCTTTAGCATGGTTTTTTGTTGTTGTTTTTTTTGCTGGTTCTTAGAGAATCCAGAGTTATAACATTTGTATCACTGTTGAATGAGTTATAGAAGTAATTTACTCCCAACTGAAATGTGACCATTGCTAGAATCCTTTGACCAATATCACTGCTATCAATTTTATGAGGATGAATAACATATGTGAGTGAAATGTATTTTCAGATGCAGTATGCAATTTGATTGAAACACACATGAAACCATCAAAAACCATGAGACTCTTTAAGTTGCAGCTTTCAATATTTTTGCTTTCTGTATGAATTTTCCATACTGTCAAACAAACCTCTTAGGTGTTATGATTCTAAATGTATATCCCTGGTGTTGGATATAAATTTAATATATTATCTGTGACAAAACTTTGATAATTTCTCAACAAACACTTCAATTATCATCAATAATACACCAATACAAAGCGTGCTCAATAAAATCCCAATAAAATCCATTTAGCCAATTTGAATATGATTTGTATTAATTTAGGGTGAACAAACTAAAACATCTACCAATTCTCAGTCACGTTTGAGAAGAAGTCATATTTTTTAAACTGGTAATTCCTCGACACCAAACATTATATAAAAACAGGGTTTTCCTCCGAGTTGTGGCAGATTTTCCATAGGTGGGAATGTCATTTAGTACTTTGGTTATTATTAATCTTGAATTTTGACTGCAGCACATTGTATTTACGATTCATTTTGGAATGATAAGGAGATAACAGTACATATTTTATTACATTTTTTAAAACTCCACTGCCCTTGGGCTCTTGATCAGAATTGATGGGATGGTCCCTTGCTTGTTTCTGGAGAGTAACTTAGTTCATTATCCCTCACGTTTTTTGACAATAAAGTTTATTAAAATAACCATTATTTATTGGTAGCAGAATTCATTGACTTATCAAATATGAATATCATGATTACATTACTTATGGATTAAAAAGATGGTCTGGATTGACAGTTGTATAGAATTGCTCGTGATATTAGGAGTGTGTGCATAATGAAATAGTCAGTGTGCATTAGTTGGCAATTATAAATTATTGTATCTCTTATTGTACATCTATCTCTTTAATAACAAATGAAAACAACCCTATTTTTTAAGAACATATATATTATTTGTGTTATATTTACTCTGAAACACAAATAACATACATGTATGTTCTTAAAAAATAGGGTTGTTTTCATTTGTTATTAATAATATATGCAGATGGAAAATATGACTAAATCTGTCTCTCTTTTTTTGCTATAACTATTTTTTTGACAGTTATATATCTGCCTTGTCAGTCATTTTTCTGATGAAATCATGAACATGCTAAATTGTATATCTAATTGTGAGTAAAACACACAGAACCGCATATAATCTTGATTTTTGTTTTAATGTTTGTAGAGAAGTGAGTTTGAAGTTTCCTTACTTGAGAATGTTTTCATTTGCAGGAGCCTGGGGAATTTTACTCTGTTTCATCTATATTGCCTGTCGTTCTCGCGTCTCTTTTGGGATTTGTGTTTGTGTATTATATTGATTCAGCATGTTCTCTAAGGTATTATGAATGTTTCCTTCTTATCTTCTATAGTAGAACCTCGATTAACCGTGGTGTTCACTCTTCCGATGAAAAAAGGAATTTCAACTACCATTTCTACTATAGAGTAAATTAGTTAGTTGTCCTTCATGTCGTCGTATGCAGTTTGTAATGCGTTTTTTTACAATAAGTGTTTTATCATATATAAACACAACTACTTCCTAATTTCCACAGTTGTACATAGGTTCCTCAAAACGAGACCCTCAGGTACCAATAAAATTTTGACTTCCAGGATGTAATGAATTTGAGAAATATTAGAAATGAAGTAAGGAAAATCATATCAAACTGGGAAGAACAAAGACTGATTAGTTCATATTTCAACCCCTGGTAATGTGACATTATACACACTTGTATGCATGTTTATGTATATAATTCATTAAATAAAGTGTCTCGATTAGCCATGACTTTCATTTATACATGCAACCACCCCCGCCCTCCCATTACCCCGAATAATCGAGGTTCTACTGTATTTAGAAGTTTATATTATTTTTGACCCGATGTGTGTTCTCTTGTGTAGATTTGAAATGTTACGTATTGCTCGTATTGGATCGATATCCATGTCGACTTGGTCCCTGTTTGTTGCCTCTTTATGGATTCCCATGCTGTGGATTCAGGGAAAAGATCACTTTACTTCTACGTTGGATCTACACAGTTTGTCTGGTGGTGGGATATTGGCCTGTGTTGTATTTATATTTGGTAAGTTATGGAAATATTATTCCATTCTATTTAACAAAAGATTATTCGGTTTAAATGCAATACTGTAGAAATCATTCTTGGAGAGGGAAAATGTTTGTCTGCGTGCCTGTACAAAGAAAACAATGACATTGAGAAAATAACACAATGTGAGCAACCTTGACTGTTTCCTTTTTTTTTTTTTTAATTAATTTTTTAATGTACCTGATTATGACGAGACAAATATTGTGGGTACTTAAAAGGTCGTATAAAATTTTTAAGTATTAGTAGACCAGAGTTTGTCAATCTTGATGCTTCATATTCTGGTAAATTACAATAGTTCTTCTTAGGCATATAATCATTCATTCTGTTTTACCTATAAAGGTCAAGTTTTTCTCTTTCTTATATTTTTTCTTTCCTTAATTCCGTAGTTAAATATCCAATCGCATTTCTGTCTCTTTAATATTGATCTTATAATCCATTAATTCAATATTTTTTTTTTTTTTTTGTATTGTAATTTTAAAAATTAGTTAAAATGCAGATCTTTAATTCTACTTTACCAGCACATCCTAGATGTATTAACTAGAAAGCTCCCCAGAAAACCTCTTATCGTCCATAAAAAATAACCATTTTAAGCTCAAGATTTACAGTTAAAATGACATATAACAGTGTTGTTTGTTTTCTTTTATTATTATTATTATTATTATTATTATTATTATTATTATTTTATTATTTTATTTTTAAGTCAAAACAGAAAATGAACTAACTGTAATTGCAGTGTTTATAGAAGTCCACAAAACCCATGATAAATCTATGGTAACCCACAAAACCTATTTCAATTTAATGTTTGTGTTTATACTTTTGTTGTGGTGATTCTGTTCGACCCTTCATTATAAATTAGTTTGGAACATACCGTTAGTTTCAATTAGTCTTACATTCAAGATGAAACTTAAATATTCCAGTAAAAGCAAGTTTAATTTTCTGTCCTCTTCGAAGGATTTGAGTACTAGCTGCTGAAATATGTTAATGATGCCTTAACATGTACTTTATTAGTTACTTTGTAGTTATAGGTTATTAATAAAATGTTGTTGGTTTATTTGTTTATTTATCACTTAAAGCTCTTTGCAAATTAATATATAAAGGGCGTCATCACGCAGCGCTAGTAGTTGTAACACTGAAATAAATATTATGTATAATAAATTTCACATATTATAAAACTAATCACAATATTAAATAATGTTCCAAAAATATCTTACACTCTGTTTAAAACACCAATACAGACTTCACTCCATATATTAGCAGGTAGTGCTTTCCAGGAACAACAGAGTTGTAGAAAAGGTAAGTGAAAATATAAATTGTGTGCAACGGTAAACTCCCTGACCTCCCTAGGGTTGAGTAAGGCATAGTTTGGAGTCCTGATATGCAACATCTGTTTACAGTGAGAAACATGACTAAGTCACACAGTATCTTAAACACGTAAAAATGTTCATAATAAAAGCACCAAAATACTAATATAGGTATGTGAAGGTAGCGGTAGACATCAGTATAATCAAGCTCAAATAAGTGCGTGGGTTGTGATTTTACGTTTTAATGGTGAATTTTTCTTTCAGAGTCTTGTAAATGTTTGTATTATGTTCTAGTCATTTCATTCCTTGACGACATTCTCTCCACTCATTTCTGCTTTCGTTGATGTATGTTTGTCTGTCTTCCTCTCTCTTCCTGCCCCAGCTACGTTGAGTCTTACGACCACAGTGAAGCAGGGCACAAAAGGGTCGTTTGTGGGATATTCCTCAACTGGCCTGCCTCTGTACAACTTCACTAACAGCACCATACACCAGACCTCCAGGTCGATTGTTTTAAATCTCAGCGCTGTTATGAAGCAGATCTTCAGCAACAGAAACAGTCGAAGGATATTTTATTTTCTCTGCTTGAACATTAGTAAGTAACTTTTGCCTACAAAATTAAATATATTAACTCTTCCATTTATGTTTGTTAAGACTCATTACTGACGTATCACCCTTGTTTTATTTTTTAAATTATCTTCTTCATCCAAGGAACTCGCAAAATTAGAATATAATATTCACCGTCCAAGCGTTGCAAGCGCGGGTCATAAAAAAAGATTTTTGGTCCGCTTGTTGGACAGCAGTGTTTTCTACTGCATTATTGCAGTATTATGTTTGGGTATTAACTGATTATTGTAAAAGAAGTAAATATGATGAGTTATTATAAACATTCCTGAAGTAAATTGTGAATTCCCAAAGTAATTTATGTCAAGTTGAATTATTCGAGAAGAAAATTTTTGTGTTGAAGCTCATGTTCAGTACAATAAAGTGGCTTATCAATAATTAAAATTATTTCAGAGTTATTATATTTAATTAATTCTTATTCTATTATTGTAATATTTTTATCTGTACTCGGTCTGTTGTTTGTTGAGTGAATTATTTCTGTAGACACCTCCTGATCCGAGTTTAACTCCAGTTCTACTTTAAGCATTTTTATCGTAATTGATAGTAGGGTCGCTTGTTTATTCTAGAAAGTAAATTATATATTTGTTCTCTGTGTTGTTCTCAGGTTTTGAAGAATTTTTTATCCATTAATTATTACTATTTTTTATTTCCTGGAATGTTTTTGATTCTAGGTTTTACCATTATTGAATTTGTCTATGGAGTGTGGACAAACAGTCTGGGTCTTATTTCTGATGGATTTCATATGCTCTTCGATTGTTCAGCTCTTATTATGGGGCTATTAGCTTCAGTTTTAGCTTGTAGGAAGCCCTCTAAAACATTTTCTTATGGGTATGGTAGTTCTTGCATTTATTGTTGGGGAATATACATCTGTTGATTACAAGTGATTTTTTGTTGTTGTTTTTTTTTTAGGTATGGAAGAATTGAAGATTTATCTGGCTTCATGAACAGTTTATTTCTTCTTGTGATATCCTTTTTCGTTTTCTCTGAAGCTGCCAGTCGATTGCTGGATCCCCCGAAGATAAACACCCATCGGTTGCTTGTTGTGTCTGTGGCTGGTCTCTGTGTTAATTTAATTGGTATTTTTGCATTCAAGTAAGTGTTTAGTTTTACTTCTTTAAAATAGTTAGATGATTGTGTATTCTACTGTCTATTTAACCTGTACACAATCTTTGCAACTGTTGATTCCGTATCAACCCTTTTCAAATTTTTTCGTGAATACGTGAATCAAATTGACGGAGTAGTCTCTTGCTCACTCCCAAATATTAACTTACCTTCCCTATTTTCTCTACATTTCTGTGTGTAATATTGAGTGCTGTTTTCGTTGCAATGAATGATATATTTTCCCCCTTACAAATCGTCTTGCTTTGTGTGCACAGACATGGATCTTCGCATTCACATAGCCAACCAGTCCACGTCCATGGTCACGGTCACAGCCACGGCCATGGTCATATGCATGGCCAATCTATGGGTTTCCACGGCCATACTCATAACGCAAATATGGAAGGTAATGAAATGTTGCTATGCAATGAAATGTTAGTTCTGGTTAGTGTGTAGTGATATTTTTTGGTATTCTATGTTCTTCAGGCATTCTTCATACTACAGTCTTTATATAATCATAAATTACTTGATTACTTTATTTACACCCAAAAACTTTATTAAAACAAAAAATGAAATTTTTCAAAGTACTTTAAAATTCAAGAGATGAGATTAAAGTTTTGGAAATATGTTTATGAATTATACTCCTAATCATGTTTTTTTGCATCTAAGAGAAAATTTAACTTAAGGAAAAAAAAATTCATTAATAGAAATGATGCACTGTGTTTATTAGTTTGTTGTACATTAGTCGCAGTAAATTACTTTGTTGTCCTTAACATGGTCTGAGGCAGTTTGTAACAGCTCTCTTGACAATAAATTGTTAATTTCTTTATTTAATCGGCAGCCTAATTGGCTTGATGTTGGTACAGCGCTTGTGCTCAGTGTAGCCAACGCTTTTACTTCGCCATTGTCCGTAAGAGTAATGGTAAGTGTACCTCGCGTTATGTTGGCAGAACTTTTGTATTTCTATAAACTTAAATTTCTCGCCAACATTAGCCATCAATGCAATTCACTTGCTCTAGTGTCACTATTCTGTTCTTTCTGCATATGAGCGACACGTGGAACAAATATTACTTTGTGTCTTAGTTTGTTGTGTTATTAACTTGTATTCCTTTACAGCAAATAGTCGCTTTTGTGACTTCTATAAATATTTATTCGGATGTAACTTGAATTCGTAGAATTAGGATACGTTATAGGCAAACATATCGCATGATTTTCAGCAAAGTTGCATTGTTATTGGCAAAGTTACATGGCAAGGAGAATAGTAATAACTCTTGCACTGAGTCAAGGCGGCTGAATAGGCAAGAGCACTAAACTGAGATTTGAATCTCTGCGATATCAGGGGATTTTTATTCACACCTCCACATCCAAACTTGCTCCCAGGCTTCCAAATGTGGATTTATCTTGGGGGATTTTAGAGCATTTGCTGGCCACCTAACACTTGCTTTACTTCATTAAAAAATACCACTTCCTCAAATCAATAAATACTCTGGAATAAAATTTGAGACAGTGAAATGATTAATCAATAACTCCTTACATGTTTGTTTCAGTAAGGTAACGCATGACTTAAGATTCATAGAATATACATCCATATTATTTAATTTTCGTGTTTAGAATCAGAAAATCATAATTTTGTGAAGGTACCTCAACAAGCAACACTTGGTTCAAAACACAGAACCGGTGCTGGGGAAATGTGGAAGTTAAAACTTTCTCTAATAATTTTTTTATCTTTTACCTCTTGATGTTTCGTTTAATTTGCCATATTGCTCATCCAGTGGTACAAAAGCAAAATAGGGAAAAGAAAATATAGAAGTTCAGAAGTGCTTAAGAAGCATATCATATTGGCAGAAACGTCAATAGTATAGTTATTGTAACCAAGATAAATAAATAACTTAAGACTTATGACCTTAAGTAACTAATAACTAATAATAACTTATAAATAAATTATGACCTTTTGATGGACAAAACCATGTATTTTGTATTATTAAGAACACAACATTTTAATTCTAGTCTTAGTTTATTTATTTATCTTGATTCTATAATGGACATGAATAGAAGAATAAGTTGGTGTAACCTTTGACTAAGACACACATGTACATTCTTTTCAGTTTTTGTTTGCTTCTCCTGGATAAAACGCATTTTCTGCTCTTGCGTCTTCATTCCACAGGATGATCCATATGTTCTTTGTAGTGCAATCTTTGCGCACAATTTTGTATAGCCCTGATATTTGCTAAACACTCAATGACCTTGTAATGTGAATTAATCAAAGATTGTATTCTGAGAGGATAACTGTTGGGTTTTTTTAAATTTTGTAACAGGTGTATTTCTTCACATCATGGCAGATACGTTAGGAAGTGTTGGCGTGATTGTTTCTTCAATTCTTATAGAGCAGTTTGGATGGTATATTGCTGACCCTATCTGCTCCATTTTTATCGCAATCCTGATCTTCATGAGTGTTCTTCCACTTCTGAAACAATCTGCCTGTGTCTTGGTACTTATGTCGTCCCCCAAAATTCATTTGCAGCTTGCTACAGCTCTCAACCAGGTTTGTGGACAACTTTTGCATTTCAACTTATGCTAGCTACGTAGGTCGAACAAAATGAGGGTTAAAAACTAGAATCCAGGAACACAAAAGATATTTAAAATCAGTAGAACAAAGTGTAGTTACCTCACATTGCATTAATAATGATCACTTGATGGATTGGGAAAATATATTAATTTTGGACAAAGAACTTAATTATTACAAACGTTGTATATCAGAAATGATATTTATAAAAAATATATGCGGAAGTTTGAATTTACATACTGGCAGAGAAAAGCATTCTGGTATTTACAATACAGTATTATAATATGTTTGTGTTTCTACTATTTTGTAAACATATTTTGTGTTTATATTTCTGTGTATATCATGTTCTTTTGTCCTGTTATGTTTATTGTTATAATTTGTTATTACTTGATCACCTGACGACAGCATAAATCCACGTCAAAACGTAGTGAGTTCTTAAAGAAAGAAAAATATTATTCGTCCATAAAAGGTCGTAAGTTTTTAACTATTTATTTAAGCACCTTATGACAAATTTAATGTATTATGTGCGTCAGAGTGACTAGGCTTAAGTACCCCCCCCCAAAAAAAATGTTTTAAATGATAGTTTGAACCATTCTCTATCCAATGGCGATGCATTTTCACAACCTTATGGCACAAAATTTTAATTTATTTGACTCTAAATTACTATATATGGAGAAACTTTTGCGGGCTTTTTTATTTTTTTATTTTTATAATTCTGACAAAAATACCGACTTAACATGGCAAAGAAAAACCTGCTAAAACATAGCAAATGGAAATAGGATTGCAATGATATTAAGATTTTCATATCTTACATGGTATTTACAAGAATAATTCACCAAAAACTATGTAAAATACTGTTCTAATGGAAATTGCAACTGCATCACATGACTGAAGACAATGCGATCCTTGTGAAAGGAGTCAAATGGCAGTCTAAATTAACTAGATAGTTTTAAAATCACAAAATAATTTTCTTCGTCCAATATTTAAAAAATCAGTAGAATGAATTATTAATTAATAACTACTATTTTGGTGAATATTTCCAAGTTGCGTGAATAGTTGGCAATTTGACTTCAGTTAACACGTTTATAATATCTTAAGTATCTAACAATTTTTTAATATTTTAATTTACAAACATTTTTTCTGTTCTAATTGTTTGATAAGTGTGGGTATTATTTTACCAAATTTATTCTGGTTTATTTTTTGGAGAAATACCTGTCTAATAATTTTGTAGTTGTAATGGATTTAGATGGATTTTTTTTTGTAATGGTTGGATGGATTTTGTTGTAATGCATCAAATTAATTTAGGTCTCAAACATATCTGGTGTTGTGAAAGTGCACAAGCAACATTTCTGGCAACATTCTTCTGAGATTTGCGTGGGAACTTTGCATATCCAAGCCTCTCCTGATGCTAATGAACAGTCCATCATACAACAGGTAATAATAAAATAATTTTTATTGCCCGTAAAAACTTGGTACAAGCATTGAGCTTTGTCAGTTGGCACACTATAACAAAATGTTAAATATACAGTACAATACATGTTAAAATTGAATTATAATACAAAATACAGTTTAATATATACAAAACACTTTAATAATTTGAAGTACAATGCAACCTACATTACATAGTTCAAACTACACTATATACAATATGTAAATTACAAATTTAAAATATTTCATACAATCATCATTGGTGTATTATACATTACATTATCACAAATTACATCAATTCATTCAGAGTATATGGACATCTTTCAATAAAGTACATCTTAAGTAGTTTGTTGAAAGACTTCTCATTTGCATTTTTGACATTTTGTGGAAGTTTGTTATATAATGCAGTTGCTCTAAGATATGGGTCTCTATTAGTAGCAGATTTGCTACAGTACACCCTGTGATAGTTTTGGTGGCCTCGAGTATTATAATTATGCTGTTCACTGTTCAGTATCTGAATATTATTTTTGTCATTCTTTAATAATATAAGAATTTTGTATGCATAAAGAGCCATAACAGTTAGAATTTCATGCTTTACATAATATTGTTTGCAGGATTCTCTTTGTTTTAGATTAAAAACGCATCTTATACTTTTCTTTTGTACAATCGTTACTCTTTTCCTGTGCATCTCTCTCTCATTTCTCCTCGTCTGTTCGTGCTGCGATGTATCAAAATGACCTGTTGCAGGTGTGTGCAATATTCAACGACATAGGCATCCAGCAATTTTGCGTCCAAGTTGAGAAGGAGGAGTTTCTCACTCATCTGTCAGGTTTGGGATCGCAAGTGAAAATATCGAGTTACGGAATTGAATTTCCAAGGAACGAGTCCCTGTTCATGATTAAGGCAATTTGAGTCGTATTNTTTTTTTTTTTTTTTTTTTTTTTTTTTTTTTTTTTTTTTTTTTTTTTTTTTTTTTTTGTGTGTGTGTGTGTGTGTGTGTGTGTGTGTGTGTGTGTGTATTTATTTTTGTTTTTTGTGAAACTGAAGTACTGACTTTTGTTCCATTTTTTTAAAACTATTTCTCATTGCTCGTGAATTATTCTATTGATATTAATTGAAATGGAAATAATTTTATGCATTTTTTCTGTAAACATGCTTTGCATTATGTTTCTTTTGATGGAAGAAATACATGTTAATTGAATGTTGAGGATTGTGTCTGAAGGATATTTTTGTTATTATACTTTTAAGCTTGCTTTTTTCTTTAATTAGTTCTTTAGTGATCTACTGGAAGAAAAGGAAAGCCATAACTTCAGTATGTGTGTTAATGTCTATATAGTCATCTGTATAGTCACTTTATGTGTTTTAAGTGTTTTGATGTTTGGTGTCCATAAGATATTAATTTTTGTAGTTTTCAAGTATAATTGGTTGTTTGGGGATGTACCCTCTCAGTTTCAACATCATTCTTTGAGATAAGTTTCTTTTTAAGCTTTATTCAAATAAGAACATAGTTTTCTGAGTTGTGAAATGCAACATTTGTCGAACAACATCGCTGTTACATAAAGAATGGAAATTATAAGTGGAAAACTGAACCATATGAACACAACAGAAGACATGAATTTAGCAGCAGTTTCTTTCCCTAGCAAATCCAGTATTCCTTAACACTTACTTATACTTCGATGTTGCAAAAAAGAAATTTAGGATAGGTCATTTTAATTCATTCAACTATTGAAACACTTTATCGGTTTGAAGGTATTCTTGGATTGATTAGGCTTCGATATGTTGCTGACATGAAACGCTCAATTATCAAAACTTAAAGCAAATAACATCTTATGTTTTGAGATCAAACTATTTTTATGATCAGAAGTGTGCGTAAAAAATGTTTTCATTTTGACTGATTGAGCGCCATTAAAAGAAAAATAAAGATATTAACATTATTATTTCTTGAATCAGTTTGCTATTTTGTCTGAAAACCTTCAATCCACATGACATAAAAATTTGTTTTCAAAGGGTAAAGAGTATATTGCATTTAAAGTAATGAAGTTGGGAATTCAACTCATTTTAGAGGAACTGCTCGTGGGGTGTTCATAGTACTCGTGTATTCTTTTCATACTTTTACTTAAAGAAGTGGGCCGTTCAAATGCATTTTCTGGAGAGGGACCTCTGGAAAATATTCCCTTCCCCCTTCTAGTTGTGGAACCCTTCTCACTACGGCCTAACAGCATCATTCATTATTTTCAACAACAACCCCCAACCACCATTAAAAAAATAAAATAAAGAAAAATATGTCTGGGTCCTCACTGGTTTTGTTTCTTTGAAGTTATTCATGATAAATTAATTAAAGTGATTAACTGAGTCCTTGAGCAGTGGCTGCTGTAAGAGCTTAAAACCACTTCCCGCATACAAATATGGGAAGTGTCCTGTGTCCCTGTGAGAAGAAGAAAATTATTAAATGTAAGAAAAAAATAAAATGTTTGTAAATGTATTTATATTTGTGGAAGTGTCGACATTGTGTAGCAACTGAAGTCATCCCATTGTAAGCAAATGATTGAAGTCATGTAGTCAAATCTTTGCATGTGGGGTAACTTATTTTTTGAAGAATTTCTCTTTACTGTAGACCAAATTAGTCAAAAATGTAATATGTATCCTGCACAGCCCCTATTTATTTTTGCTTTTTCTTGACATGAATTCTTGTTAAATATTTATTTCTTACTATATTTATTTGAAACTGTTGAATGACATTGGTTGCATAAGTCTGTTTTTTATTCTTGGTATCACTGAGCTTTGTTGATGAAGTAAACCTATTTGTTTTGTGTTCTAGTTGTATCCTTAAACTTACCTTTTATGATTTGAGCACATCATGAGAATGAGAAAAGTAGAGATGTACAGATTATTTGTGTGTTAAATCACAGATTATTTATGTGATCAAATGACATATTGCAGTTATGTAACTCCAATAAAAAATGGGGTCTGATCTCGTTACAGTATATAAAAATATATATTTGTTTAATTGATAAATTGATGTTCCTTAAATTATAATCATTAATTATTTCATTGTTGTTAATTCAATGGAGAACTCGGGGAAAATGTCTCAATTCAAATTCAGAAGGCACAAAATAATACAGTAAATAAACTTGTTTTCTCTACATACATACAGTCTGTAATTAGATATACTAATGTCATGTTAATTGGATATTTCCCATACGCACCATTCTTGTAGAAAAGTGAATTGTGTTTATCCTTCTGGAAGTGGATAAGTTTCATAAGTACATTATTCGCATAAAACAAAAGAAGATTGTGTTGATTGATACATCTTCTTCCGAGCCCTTCTGAATTGTATATTGTGTCAAGCAGAGTCGTATTTACACATTGGTAGACATGGACCTTGGCTTGGTGAGGCATGTTGTAGGGGCGTTCAATTTTCTGTGCTCCAGCTTTGGCAATCTTAGAAATTGAATGTATAACAAATTTTTGTAATTGAATAGCTTGCAACAAGAACCTGTGCGGTTAGAGAGAGAAGTAATCATTATTTTAGTATTGAAGTTTGAATATAAATTAATGAACTGAGTCAGTAAATTAATAACTACATTATGTATTATATTGATTCGTCATTAATACCATTTCTGTCAGCATTCATTGATATTCAGAGAATGATTTTTTAAAATTCTTGGAGTGGCAAAAATGATAAATACAACCCTGGTGCCACATTGTATATTGATGTTTATTGTGCCAAATTGTCTGTTTCAATGTTAATGTGCATCAAGAAAGACAAGCTGAAATAAAAAGGTTTAGTCTGTGTGTTGATTCTTATTAAAAGTAATAGGTAAACTACACTTACATTTCAAACCATAATGGGATTCTTATTGGGTTTTTTTTAAATAAGAGGAGAGAGAAAAAACCCTTAAGTTGGGATTATTATTATTATTATTATTATTATTTGTGAATGGAGAATGAGGTTACTGTCCTCAACTGTCATTTGCAGTCTCTAACTATTTTCTAACATGTTTTGAAAATACACTTGAACATCTGGGCTACACAGACAATCACAGTAAAATGGAAGATTGCAGTGGTCGGTCTGACACTACTCCTGTTTATGTAACATTAGCGCACTGTTAAATCACCTGGAGAAGATCAAGTGAAGGAAATGGTAGAGCCACGTGTAATTTAAAATACTTTTACTTAAATTTTTCTTACTCACATTTTGAAAAAAAAAATTAATTACTTACAAAGGTAAAATAACTGTATTATATATTTTAATCAGGTGATTATGTGCTTTTTTATGTGTGTACATTTTCTCTACTTCAAAAATAAAAGTTTTTCAAGAGACCACATCAAATGTTTTGCTGTTTCAATAGCAATGAACATTCATGTTTTCCATGTAAAGATTTAATTGAATAGAAATAACAGAATTTTCCATCAACGAGAGTATTAAATTGCTAGTTGAGTGAAACACTCAGTATTTGGTGGAACAACTACACTTACGTTTTTTGCAGGTAGTACTGTGGCAATACTCCATTAGGCCTGTGCTACCTACTAAACTGGAAATGGGCAATAGATTTGATAACAGGAAAAGGAAATTAGTTGTGCTGTTAATGATGTAATTCCTTGTCTCACCACACAACCCTCACGCATACACACACACACATGCACATGTTTTTTTTATTACAAATAAACCTCTTTTATGCTTTTGAATTTGTTTGTTATTTTTTAAATGTTCTGCTACTATTTGATGTAGTTACTAGTCACTCATAAAATAAGATGTTAACACTTTAAANATGTTCTGCTACTACTTGATGTAGTTACTAGTCACTCATAAAATAAGATGTTAACACTTTAAATAAACGGGGAATGGACTAAGTTAATGCTTTAGAATCTACATTAATTCTACTTTCCTCCATTTGCAGTTAGCATACTGTTTAATTAACTGCTGCTTATGATGCTAGTGCCAAGGATTATTATCATCATATATATTATCAAGTATATTATCATATCCAAATATATATATTTGGATATGTCATTTTAATTGTCCTAAAATGTAAATTATTCTTTCATTCTTCTACTTTGAAAAGAGAGTAAGGAAAAAACTACACAACCAAAAGCAGAACACACTCCATGAAATTATTATTTTGTTTGTATATCTATTAATTAATTCATTACCTATGCCTAATAAGACAGGGCAGGAGTCTTTTTGAAGACCCCTATATTGAAGCCTTTCACAAAATTATTTGCATGTCATACATAAATAAACAAACTTTATTGTCAAAAAAGCAGTTACAAACTGTGTATGACCATGTGGAGGACAATAAACTAATTTACTCTCCAGAAGCAAGTAAGGGACCATCCCATCAATTCCGATCAATGGCCCTAAGGCAGAGGCGGATTTAACATTTCAACATATTCCTAACGATTAAAAAAGTAGTTTGACACGTGTTATAGTATTAACAAATATTGTATTTAATAAAACAGAAAAGTCATTTCACAAGTACGTATCAAGCTACAAATCATTTGGAAAGTATTGTCGATAATACGTAACTATTAAATAACAGTAAATTCGCTAATAATTATATAAATTGATGCCGTCTGTGGGGAAGAGCCAAGCGAGTCCCCCTCAACCCGAAGGAAAACCGGAGAAAAGCCCGGGCCAGGATAGGAATTTATTTAGGTTATGATGATGAGTATGAAACTAGTTTTTTTTTAATAATACGCTCCTCAATTGTGCAATTTATTGTGATGAAAGAATTGTGGAGTACACACAAGTTCAAATTTCTCTTCTTTTTTGGTGACCCAACGTGAGGCGGGTTTTGGCCCATTCCATGACTGCATGGGGACCAGATGGGGACGCTCTAGAACCAGTAGCAGACCAGTAGGATCATCGCATCACCTCTACGATATCAAGCGAAGGAACAGCAAGAGGCTTCAATGCCTGCGCATTATGACCCAAACAGCGCGAAAAACAAATATGAAAAAAGGGACCGGCTATGTAGTCTGTTTTGCCGACCCTGATGACTAATCTCAGTTTCCCTGCAGTTTCCCCATCGATATTTCATCGAACTCGATAACATTTTTAATAACAATCCCTAATAATTATAATGTACGAATATATGAACTGTGATACATCATCAATGTTTTCTTATGATCCCCGATTTAAGACCAGGGAGTGTAACGAAAGACTTGGGTAATGCGTAAATGAACGCATGATTTTATTTGAACCAAATTCATTATTCAGTGTAAAAGCCACACAAAAATACAATTCAACAAAATTATACGTTTTTTGGAAGTTTGTTCGCAGAACATTTCTACGGCGAGTTACTTTTGTTTCGTATAATTGAATACAGCGCGTGTAGCGGCGCCTTTGCGAAACACAATCAATTAAACCACTTCCATAAATCGCAGCGACTTGCATTTTCTTTTCTTTTTTTTGCAATCGATCCCTTAATGTCCAAATTTCCTTTCAGATTTTTTAATTTTTTTTCGGTCAAGAACCAGTTCAAAAATTTTGTTGTTGGCATTGGAATTCTCTCGTTGACTTTTGAAGAATGGATTCGTATTGGATTTGGCACCGTGCACAACTTCACCTTGAAAACTCTAAAACACATCCTCGAAGGCTTCAAATCTCAATAAAATCTGTTCCCTACGACGTACGGACTTGCGGTTTTTAGAATCGATTACTCACCTTTTTACAGAGCGTCCTTTAATTTTTCTTAAAGACATAATCCCTTCCTGTTTTTCTGGAATTTTTTCGGCCGAGAACCCGTTTTAAGAAGTCGGCAATTACAAATTAGTAATTAAAATATTAAGTTATTAAATAAGCTTGTTATTTACAGCACAAATACTGTAAATATGAAAACAAGTGCGTATTAAGTTTTCAGTGTCTCGGTCGGTGCGCTTC
This sequence comes from Laupala kohalensis, assembly GCA_002313205.1. NCBI lineage: Eukaryota > Metazoa > Arthropoda > Insecta > Orthoptera > Trigonidiidae > Laupala > Laupala kohalensis. The sequence goes on along the minus strand of NNCF01130326.1, from coordinate 360,419 downwards.
ATCGGATATAGGGCGTGCAAATAAAAAACCTTTCTTTTTAAATCGCGTTATCTCAAAAATGACGCTTCGGAGGAAAAATATATACGAACTTTTGTGTAGAAAAATGTATTATGTACCAAATGTCTACTGATAATGTTTACAATAAAGCATGCCGTTCGTGACATATACACGAAAGACCGTTTCTCGTGACCTTTGACCTCGAATAATTTTTTTTGCACAAGTAGAATCGACGGGGATTTTTGTTATTTTACTTGAAATGGATTCAAAATTTCATCTCCACCAGAATATATTCGAACTCGTTTTTTAGTGAGTATTTTCACCGGATTATGGAGTAAGATGCAGTTGTCATTTTCCGTTGTCATGTGTGGTAGCGATGGACCCCGTCGTTGACGTAAAGCCACCGAACGACCACTGAACTGGTACGCCGTTCCGGGATAAAATCTTTTTGTCACATTATCACATACGGTAGATAAATTTCCAGAGACAACCGCAGGAAATCGAACCAGCATGATGAAAACATGACCGTGCCGTACTTGTAATTCGGTACGAGTTCATATGGTGATTGCAGCTTGGACAACGTGAGTTTCAAAGGTATTTTGTTTTAATTAGTAAACTTTTGGGTGAGAATGGTTTTATGGTAGAAATTTCCCTTGGAAATAGTTGAGCAGATTTGTTCTTATTAAAGAGTAGGAAGATGTACTAAAGTGAGATGGATAATATTTTTCTCATGTTCAAAATATTTATTATTTTTGGTTGATTTATTTCAAGCAAAGTACCCTTTTGTCTTGCAACATACCGATGCCCCTCTTAACAATAGCTTCTATAATATTGTGTTTTATCACCATTTTTTCTTGGGGAGGGTGGTATTCACATTTCTCCTTTTTTTGGAACATACATGTATTCAATTTTGCACAAATAATTATTTACTTCCCGTTTTGTGTAATTGTGATCTTGTATTGAATTCTTTTTTTTACTTTTCTTAAATCAAAACCAATTTCCCACTTCATCTCGAAAAATAACTTGTCTGAATAAATCTTATGAATAACAGTCCAACAACACATGATCTTTGGATTAGAAAAGTAATTGAAGGAGTGTGCTGTTTTATTGGGCAACTAAATTAAATTTTAAAAAATGAAGATTTATAAAGCTCTCCCATTTTGGGGGATGAAAACAAATTTTTATTCCATTAGACATCATAAACTAGTAATTAAAAAATCGTGATATAATTTTTTTGCTACCCTCCATTGAATTCCCAATTGTCACCTCTGATTGGAACATACAATAATTGTAACCCTTATAATTGTGTTATAGTGTTCTGATTTCTTTGTATATTTTTAGTGTGACTAAATTAAGGTGAGAAAACAATGCAATGAAACTTTTTAATATTAATAGCAAACTCAATTATGAATAACATTCTCTGTGAAGTAGTGTTTCTACCTCACAATACCAAAAAGGACACTTGCCTTTGTCGTTCAAGAGCCCTCCTGCCTAATCCCCTTGAAAAAGAAATGAAATCCTTAGTTGAAAGTTTTGTACTGTGTCATTGCTCCTATATTGTCATGGAATTTTTTGATTTTAGATAATAAGTTAGTATCAGTTGTAATAAAACCAAAAAAACATTTTTAATATTCCAGTTAATGTTCATTATCATAATGTAAATTCATGAACTTTTGAATATGTTTGTGTACTTTTAGCATGTGTTAGTTATAGTGAAACAATTGCTTTAATTAAAAAATGTTGAATGTTTGTTTGTTATTGCATATTCTTAATATATCAATCTCCTATAGGCGGGAATATCATTTAATACTTTTGTTATTATAAATCTCTAATTTTGACTGCAGCACATAATATCTACGAGTCATTTTGGAATGATATATTTGTAACAGTATGTATTTTATTAAAAAAAGAAATTCTTTATAAGTATTTAATCTGCCACTGCCCTTGGGCCCTTGATTGTTTCCGGAGAGTTACTTAGTTTACAATCCCCCACGTGGTCGTACGCAATTTGCATCTGCTTTTTTGACAAAGTTTATTCATGCACTACTAAGTGCTTTCAAAAGCTCCACATAATCTTAAAGCAATGAAAAAGGCATTTGCCTGAAAATCCAAGGTCTTGGGTATCTGACGAATTTTTCTGCTATGAAATGGAAATAATTTAAACACTCTTTCTACTGGTTTATATCATTAATGTGTTCAGGAATTATTGAAATTTCCTACAAATTAAAAGAATGGGGAATATTTTTGTCCTTAATTTCCTAAAGTATGAAGGAAACCGAACTATTTTTTTAAAAAATTTATTTGTAAAAATTTGTTTCATCTTAATGTTTACTATTTACATTATTTACACACAATATTTACAGAATATATCCATCAATTTGTAGATGTAAAACATTTTATGAAGTATTAAATACATTTCAATATTTGACTTAACACTTGAATAGCATTGCAGAAGTGTCTCGATCACTTTTTCAGCTAAAGTATTTTGACAAGTATGTGTTCATTGTAAAACTCTCCAAAACACTCCGCCATTTCTGTCATTGCAAATCCTTTCAATGTAAGGATATTTATTTAAAATTCCATTTCTCATGTTGTTATTTGGAATAGTATTTTAAGATTTTTAGAAAGTTTCTTTATTCATTTGGTGAAATAGACCATAAATATTCTTGTCTTGCTTTATTCTTGAATGTTTTTTCCTCTAATATTTTGGTTTTACTTGCATAAGAAGATTGCGTAGTTTAACTTGCAATTAAGGTATTTGTATTCTTATTTTATTGTTCTATTTGGTTATCAATTTTAGTATCACGTGATAGAATCCTTTAGATTTTACATTTGAGCAGTTTGGGCAGATGATGTTTTGAAACAGATTTATTTCGTAATGCCATTCCATCCCAGAAACAAAACACATATTATATCCTTGTTTAAATTATTCAAAATGTTCTTAGTATGAAGTGGATGAAACTCTCATTTTTAAATTTTACCTTAACCAGTTATTTTTCTTTTGATTTCAGTGATAAATTATTTAGTCTTTTTGAGACTCTAATAATCCATAGAATGAGACTATATAGAAACTGAATTTTTGATCATCTTAATTTTGAATTTAAAATCTTCTTTTAACACTGGTGGTTGCAATAAGCATTCATGAAATTATTGTTTATATTTTCTAAGAAGTAACAGTGGCTGTTCCACTCTTACGTTATTGCGACAGCTTTAAGTCTTGTACTGTGTATTTGCTGCTAAGTTGCTTTTCATTAGATTCAACACTTCAGCTTCGTAAAGAATTCTTTACATAGGAAGTGTGGGGTATCTTTTGATTTAAACATTTTGATCAATATTGTTTGAATATAACAAACAACACGAACAATTATTTGAAAATATATTTCTTGATGAGTAAGGGTGCTGTGCATGAATGAAAAGAAAATTAAATCAAGAATAATAAATAACAAGCAGACATGAAATTAGGGGAATAAACAAAGCAAAAGAAATAAAAAAAAGGTTTATTAAATTTATTTTCTTCCAAATCACAGAATAAAATCAATACAAAATATTGTCCAAGTTAAAACTAATATTAAAAAAGTGATTAACATTTCAATAATATCTGCTTGTAATAAAGTAACAAAAAAAAAAAAGCAGAATACATGCTTTTAAGCTTTTAAAACTTGAAAAAATAATATATGAATGTGAAAAACAATATTAGTAAGCTGGATATAAAAGAATGATTAGCCAAATATAATAACATAAAAAACCTTGACATAGAACAACTGGACAAATATAAACTCTTCATATATCCCAACTACCTCTCTCCTTCAAAACTTTAGTGTATTAAAATATACCGATTCTTGCGTGGAAATACTGAGCTACAGAATTAGAATAAAATATTATTCGAGTTAAAGGCATTTGTTTAGTAAGCAAGAGGGACGGTTATTACTATCACAGTTGAACAAATTTCATTTACCTGCTACAAATGCCTTGCAAGGTTTAGGTATACTACAAGAATTAACAAAGGAACCTTGCTACCCATTTGCAAGAAATTGCTTTTATAAAATGAAATGGCACAGTGAAAGCTGAATTTTTTAAATAATATATTTATATATATATTCCTAAATAGAATCAAATTGAAGGTCAGTCTATTCAGAATCAGTCTAAATTTACAACTTTTTTCACATTGAAATGGATCTTATTTTCTTATTAGAATACCACCAGTGCTGTAACATAGGTGTATAAGAAAAGAATTGGAATTATAAATTCTGAATCAAACTGGTCTTTCAGATGCAACAGAAGCAGCAGATGCTTATCACAAAATCAATTTGACACGACTGGCAAGTAAAAGCGATGCTTTGTAGAATCTCGCTTGTGCACGTAAGGAGACTGTTTGGTCTCAAGGAGCGTTGCTGGGCAAGGACCTGAATGTCTGGGAGCAAATTCCTTCTTGTATGAAGAAGCGACCTGCGAGCTAGATGTCGATTGGTCTCCTAAACTGATATGAGAAGCGTTTGTTCTGCGAACCACCCGTTCAGTGACTACTTTATCTGCTGAAGAGAAGTTTCCGTACGCCCTTGCTTCACTCTGCCCATGGAACTCTCCTCCGACCCGAAGGTTGTCTTTTCTGACGATTCTCTCGGGACGCGCTTGTTGTTGGAAAGAAGATGACGACCAGGCTGAGCTCCGTTGTGTATTCCCTTGTAAACTCTGGTGCTGCGAACTGCTGCTTTCCACCATGGACACATCCCGTGCAACTCCTCTCTGTTGTTGGTGATGGGTGATCTCGCTGGCTGAAATGCCTTGCCTGTGCATAGCACTTAAGCTTTTTCTGTCGTGACTCTGTGAAGAATTACTGATGTACTGTCCGCTTTCATTCAAATTGGAAATACTCTTTCTCTGAGCCGAGGCTGCTGAGGAGATGGTGTGAAGAGCTTCTGTGGAAGTTGTCATACTCTTGCGATGAAGCACTGTGTTACTTGTATCAACAGCTGTTATCACACTCTTTCTGTGGTGCCCAGATTTTGTTACATCGCTCACATGAGAAGCATCTGTTTGTCCAACGATGGCTTGCTTAAATTCACTGCTGTTAGCGTGACTTCTGGATTGTTTCGTATCGGATGAGTGACTATGCACGGATGAAGTGGAGGATGAATGCTGTAAGGCTTTCCTTTCCTGAATGCTTGATAAATGTTGCTCCTCCCTGTGAAAATGAGAAGCGTGGTGTTCAGGGCTTGTTCTTACAACAGTGGCATTGCTCTTGTCGTGAATTGCTCTGGAATCCGTTACGTGAGTCGCTTCAGATACATTTGTTGAGAGCCTCCTCTGTTCTGTTGATTTCTGCTCCACCGCTCTGGTCTCGTAGCCTCGAGTGACATCAGTAGCTTCTCTCGTCACCGTCACAATACTTCCATCAGCCAGAGTTTTAGTTTCAGTTGTAGTCACCGAATTCTTCTTAACATTCTGATTCTGCTTGGATTGTTGCGATTGCTTCGACATCGCGTTTTGCTGAACAGTGTTGTAATTCCTCCTATTCGTGGTAGTCATGGCAACAGAATCCTCGCCCAGGGAGATTTGAGACACCATGTGTCTCCTTTTGTTAAATGATTTAACGTTAGTGTTCACATCGTTCCTTTGAAGTTGGAATGAATCCTTGTTTGTGGTTTTCAACTCCATGGTACCACCGCCCACTTGCAAAGAAGTGGAATGTTTCTTGATCTCTGCTCTCTCTCCTCTAGTTTCTTTGAATTGGGATTTCTGAGTTGTCGTGCCTTGGAAATCTCCTCCGACTCGAAGATTGTCTTGCGGTTTCTTGGGAGTCGCTCTGTCCCCTACTCCAGGTTTGTAGTCGTCCTTGGATCGAGGACTTCCTTCAAAGCTGCCTTCCACTTTCAGATTGTCAGGATGCTTCTTGATAGGAGACCTTTCACCTTTGACTACTTTGAAATCTTCATTACTTTTTCTGCCAACAAATTCTCCCTCCATTTTCAGATTGTCTTCGTACTTCTTGATCTGAACTCTTTCTCCTTTCGTGACAACATAATCGTCTCTTGACCTTTGATATGTGATGTCTCCTTCTACTCTCAAATTATCGTCGTGTCTCACAATATCCACTCTTTCTCCTTTCACGACCCGGAAATCGTCTCGCGAAGTTCTTCTGTCTTCGAACTGTCCCTCCATCTTGAGGTTGTCTTCGTGTATCTTGATGGCCACTCTCTCCCCTCGCACTGCTCTGTAGTCATCGCGCGGGCGACTGTCTGTGAAGTCACCCTCTGGTCGCAAATTGTCAGGATGGCGAACTATTTCAGCTCTCTCCCCCGGTCCAACATTCTGTGGGGTCCTCTTTTCGAATTCCCCCTCAGGTAGTAGATTATCTTGGGGTTTCTTCACCGGAGCTCTGTCACCAGGACCCACCTTCTGGGGCGTTCTCTTGGTGAATTCTCCTTCTGGATACAGATTATCCTTCGGTTTCTTTACCGGCACCCGTTCTCCGGGACCCACCTTTTGTTTCTGAGGTCTGTCGAAATCTCCCTCCAGTTTCAGATTGTCCGGGTGTTTGACAATGTCGGCTCTTTCTCCAGGACTGTATCCGGGACGATGAGGACGTTCGAATTCACCGTCGGTGCGAAGATTATCTTGAGGTTTCTTCACCGGCGCTCTGTCACCGGGGCCTACTTTCTGCGGAGTTCGCTTCTCAAATTCCCCTTCGGGATAAAGGTTGTCTTTTGGTTTCTTGATTGGGGCTCTGTCACCGGGACCTGCCTTAGGTTTTTCTGGACGATCAAAATCTCCTTCGAGTTTTAAATTGTCAGGATGTCTAACAATGTCAGCTCTATCACCAGGACCGTACTGAGGCTTATCAGGGCGGTCGAATTCTCCTTCCGACCTGAGATTGTCTTGTGGTTTTTTAACAGGCGCGCGATCACCGGGGCCCACTTTCTGAGGGGTGCGTTTTTCAAATTCACCTTCGGGGAACAAGTTATCTTTAGGTTTCTTGATCGGAGCTCTGTCACCAGGACCGTAAGGGGATTTCTCAGGACGATCGAAGTCTCCTTCTAGTTTCAAATTATCAGGATGTTTGACAATATCAGGTCTCTCCCCAGGACTATATCCTGGTTTGTATGGTCTCTCAAAATCTCCTTCTGGTCGGAGATTGTCCTGCGGCTTCTTCACTGGCGCTCGGTCTCCGGGTCCTACTTTCTGCGGAGTTCGCTTTTCGAATTCTCCTTCAGTATATAGATTATCCTTTGGCTTCTTAATAGGTGCTCGATCTCCTGGTCCAAATGGTTCCTTTGAAGGTCTTTCAAAATCGCCTTCAAGGCGGAGGTTGTCTGGATGGCGAACGATGTCAGGACGTTCACCCGAACAGTATCCGTTTCGCACGGGACGTTCAAAGTCCCCTTCGGGTTTGAGATTGTCTTGCGGCTTTTTGACCGGAGCTCGCTCTCCTGGGCCGATTGTTTGGGGTGTCCTTTTCTCGAATTCTCCTTCGGGATACAGATTGTCTTTGGGTATCTTGACGTCAGCCCTTTCGCCCCGAGTGGGTTGGAAGTCGTCTCGAGAGCGAGGCGTACCTTGGAACTCTCCTTCCAGACGCAGATGGTCTTCGTGTTTCACGATCTCAGCTCGTTCCCCTCTCACAACTCTGAACTCATCACGCCTCTGCCCCGTGAACTCACCCTCCATCCTAAGATGGTCTTCGTGTCTTACTATTTCCGCACGCTCGCCTCTCACAGCCGTGAACTCGTCACGTCTTCTACCGGTGAATTCTCCTTCCATTCGCAGAGTATCTTCATGTCTGATTATGTCGGCACGTTCGCCTCGAACTGCTATGAATTCGTCGCGTCGTTGACCAGTAAACTCTCCTTCCATTCTCAAGTGATCTTCGTGTTTTACTATCTCAGCTCGTTCCCCTCGAATCGCTGTGAATTCATCTCTTCGGCGAGCAGTGAATTCGCCCTCGAGTTTGAGATTGTCTTCCTGTCGGTGGATTTCCGCTCGTTCTCCCCTCACTACCTGGAATTCCTCACGCAAGTGACTCTGTCCCATGAATTCACCTTCGGTCTTCAAGTTGTCGACAGGTTTCTTCACTTCAACGCGATCTCCTCGTGTGGGCTTGAAGTCGTCCCGGGAACGCGGTGTTCCTTCAAATTCTCCTTCCGGTCTGAGATTATCTTGAGGCTTCACAATCGGAGCTCTTTCACCAGGACCAACCTTCTGAGGTGTACGTTTCTCAAATTCACCTTCCGGATACAGATTGTCTTTTGGCTTCTTGATAGGTGCTCTGTCGCCGGGACCCACAGGTTGCTGTTCGGGACGGCGTTCGAATTCTCCCTCGACGCGGAGGTTATCTGGGTGTTTCACTATGCGAGGACGTTCACCCGGAGAATATTCTGGTCGGTCAGGTCTCTCGAATTCACCTTCTGGTCTCAAGTTATCCTGCGGTTTCTTGATAGGTGCCCGGTCACCTGGACCTACTTCCTGAGGTCGACGTTTCTCAAATTCTCCTTCTGGGAAAAGATTGTCTTTCGGTTTCTTAATGGGAGATCTATCAGCCGGTCCAATATGCTGCCGTTCAGGTCTCTCAAAGTCACCCTCCAAACGCAAGTTGTCAGGATGCTTAACGATTTCAGGTCTTTCGCCTGGACTGTAGCCGGGGCGCTCTGGTCTCTCAAAGGTACCTTCGGGATGTAAATTATCTTGAGGTTTCTTAATTGCTGCGCGATCTCCAGGCCCAATCTTTTGAGGGGTACGCTTTTCAAATTCACCTTCTGGGTAGAGATTATCCTTGGGCTTTTTAATGGGAGCTCTGTCACCTGGCCCAATTGGTGTTCTTTCCGGCCTTTCAAAATCACCCTCTAATTTAAGATTATCAGGATGACGAACCATATCAGGTCGCTCTCCAGGACTGTAACCAGGACGTTCAGGTCTTTCAAAATCACCTTCTGGTCTGAGATTATCTTCAGGCTTCTTAACTGGCGCACGCTCTCCAGGGCCAACTTTCTGAGGTGTACGTTTCTCAAATTCACCCTCTGGATAAAGGTTGTCTTTCGGTTTCTTGATAGGAGCGCGATCTCCTGGACCAACCGCTTTCTTCTCTGGTCTCTCAAAATCACCTTCCAATCTAAGATTGTCAGGATGACGAACCATGTCAGGTCTCTCTCCAGGACTGTAACCAGGACGTTCAGGTCTTTCAAAATCACCTTCTGGTCTGAGATTATCTTCAGGCTTCTTAACTGGCGCACGCTCTCCAGGGCCAACTTTCTGAGGTGTACGTTTCTCAAATTCACCCTCTGGATAAAGGTTGTCTTTCGGTTTCTTGATAGGAGCGCGATCTCCTGGACCAACCGCTTTCTTCTCTGGTCTCTCAAAATCACCTTCCAATCTAAGATTGTCAGGATGACGAACCATGTCAGGTCTCTCTCCAGGACTGTAACCAGGACGTTCAGGTCTTTCAAAATCACCTTCTGGTCTGAGATTATCTTCAGGCTTCTTAACTGGCGCACGCTCTCCAGGGCCAACTTTCTGAGGTGTACGTTTCTCAAATTCACCCTCTGGATAAAGGTTGTCTTTCGGTTTCTTGATAGGAGCGCGATCTCCTGGACCAACCGCTTTCTTCTCTGGTCTCTCAAAATCACCTTCCAATCTAAGATTGTCAGGATGACGAACCATGTCAGGTCTCTCTCCAGGACTGTAACCAGGACGTTCAGGTCTTTCAAAATCACCTTCTGGTCTGAGATTATCTTCAGGCTTCTTAACTGGCGCACGCTCTCCAGGGCCAACTTTCTGAGGTGTACGTTTCTCAAATTCACCCTCTGGATAAAGGTTGTCTTTCGGTTTCTTGATAGGAGCGCGATCCCCTGGACCAACCGCTTTCTTCTCTGGTCTCTCAAAATCACCTTCCAATCTAAGATTGTCAGGATGACGAACCATGTCAGGTCTCTCTCCAGGACTGTAACCAGGACGTTCAGGTCTTTCAAAATCACCTTCTGGTCTGAGATTATCTTCAGGCTTCTTAACTGGCGCACGCTCTCCAGGGCCAACTTTCTGAGGTGTACGTTTCTCAAATTCACCCTCTGGATAAAGGTTGTCTTTCGGTTTCTTGATAGGAGCGCGATCTCCTGGACCAACCGCTTTCTTCTCTGGTCTCTCAAAATCACCTTCCAATCTAAGATTGTCAGGATGACGAACCATGTCAGGTCTCTCTCCAGGACTGTAACCAGGACGTTCAGGTCTTTCAAAATCACCTTCTGGTCTGAGATTATCTTCAGGCTTCTTAACTGGCGCACGCTCTCCGGGGCCAACTTTCTGACGTGTCCGCTTTTCGAACTCACCTTCTGGGTACAAATTATCTTTCGGTTTCTTGATGGGAGCTCTCTCCCCTGGTCCCACCGGCAGTTTTTCTGGACGTTCAAAATCACCCTCGAGACGTAGATTATCAGGATGTCGAACCATTTCAGGGCGTTCTCCTGGGCTGAATTCTTGTCGTAGAGGACGTTGAAAGTCTCCCTCTGGACGAAGATTATCTTCAGGCTTCTTGATTGGTGCCCGCTCTCCTGTACCAACCTTTTGAGGAGTACGCTTTTCAAATTCACCTTCTGGGTAGAGATTATCCTTGGGCTTTTTAATGGGAGCTCTGTCGCCCGGCCCAATTAGTGTTCTTTCCGGCCTTTCAAAATCACCCTCTAATTTAAGATTATCAGGATGCCGTACCACGTCTGGTCGCTTGCCTGGACTATAACGAGGGCGCTCAGGTCGTTCAAACTCCCCTTCCGGTCTAAGATTATCTTGTGGTATTTTAACCGCAGCACGCTCTCCTGGTTGTACTTTTTCTGGAGTGCGTTTCACGAAATCTCCTTCAGGATACAGATTATCTTTCGGCTTCTTGATAGGCGCTCTATCTCCAGTACCAACGGGTAGCTTTTCAGGTCTTTCGAAATCACCTTCCAATCGAAGGTTATCTGAATGACGAATAACTTCCGGACGTTGTCCAGGGCTGTATTCTTGCCGCTCAGGTCTCTCGAAATCGCCTTCAGGTTTCAAGTTGTCCTGAGGTATCTTCACAGGAGCTCTTTCTCCAGGCAGAACCTTTTGTGGCGTTCGTTTCTCAAATTGACCTTCTGGATACAAGTTATCTTTGGGTTTCTTGATGGGCGCCCGTTCTGCTGGTCCCAGGGGTTGCTGTTCTGGTCGCCTCTGGAAGTCTCCTTCCATTCGCAAATTGTCTGGATGACGTACGATCTCTGGACGTTGTGCTGGACTATATCCCGGACGTTCGGGACGCTCGAAGTCTCCTTCAGGTCTCAAGTTATCTTCTGGTTTCTTGACCGGTGCGCGTTCTCCAGGTCCAACTTTTTGTGGAGTTCTCTTTTCGAATTCACCTTCAGGATACAAATTGTCTTGTGGCTTCTTAATTGGAGCTCGTTCCCCAGGACCTAGGCGTTGGGGCTGAGGTCGTTTCTCAAAGTCACCTTCCATCCTAAGGTTATCTGGATGGCGTATAATTTCCGGACGTTCAGCAGGGCTGAAACTAAGGCGCTCAGGACGTTCAAAATCTCCTTCAGGTCTCAAGTTATCCTTTGGTTTCTTAATTGGAGCTCTTTCACCTGGTCCAAGAGGTTGATGTTCAGGTCTCTTTTCAAAGTCACCTTCTATTCGTAGGTTATCAGGATGGCGCACAATTTCTGGACGTTCGCCCGGACTGTACTCGGGTCGTTCTGGTCGTACAAACTGACCTTCTGGGTGCAAATTATCCATCGGTTTCTTCACCTGCGCACGTTCTCCGGGGCCAACTTTTTGCGGTGTCCTCTTCTCAAATTCACCCTCAGGATATAAGTTGTCTTTCGGCTTTCTCACATCAGCTCTCTCCCCTCGCGTTGGTTTGAAATCGTCACGTGAACGAGGTGAACCTTCGAATTCCCCTTCAGGTCGTAAATTATCTTGCGGTTTCTTGATTGGTGCACGCTCACCAGGTTGAACCCGCTGCGGTTCTGGCCGTCTTTGGAATTCTCCTTCCATCTTAAGATTATCTGGATGTCGAACAATGTCTGGACGTTCCGCAGGACTGAAGCCAAGACGTTCAGGTCTCTCAAACTCTCCCTCCGGCTTGAGATTATCTTTCGGTTTTTTAACCGGAGCACGTTCTCCCGGTCCCACTTTCTGTGGGGTGCGTTTTTCAAATTCTCCTTCTGGGAATAGATTGTCTTTTGGTTTTTTGACATCCGCTCGTTCTCCCCGCGTCGGCTGGAAGTCATCCCTTGATCGAGGTGTGCCTTGGAAATCCCCTTCCGGTCGTAGATTATCTGACGGTTTGATTGGTGTTGGTCTCTCTCCTTTCTTGGGAGCGAAGTCATCTCGTGATCTGAAGTCAACGAAATCTCCTTCAGGTCTCAAGTTGTCCGGATGCTTTTTCACGTCGGGTCGTTCGCCTTGCACGTAACGGTAATCATCTCGGGAGCGCCTGTCTGTGAATTCTCCTTCCACACGAAGATTATCTTCGTATCGTTTCACTTGAACCCGTTCTGCAACCATTCCCGTGTAGTCGTCTCGAGATCTATATACCTGCACGTCTCCCTCCATCCTCAGGTTATCTTCGTATCTCTTGATGTCCGCTCTCTCCCCTCTGCTGAATATGGAAAAGTCGTCACGAGAGCGACGGACATCGATTTCGCCTTCCATTCTAAGGTTGTCTTCGTGTCTTTTGATTTCAGATCTTTCAAATACACTGATGGCTTTGTAATCATCTCTCGTTCGCATATCAACGAACTCTCCTTCCATTCGAAGATTATCCTCGTGTCTTTTGATTTCCATTCGTTCGCCTCGCACTGGAGTGAAGTCATCTCGAGGACGAAGGCCACTGAAATCGCCTTCAGGTTTGAGGTTATCAGGATGTCGTACGATTTCAGCGCGCTCTCCTAACACAGGAGCGGGTTGCTCACGAGGTCTCTCAAATTCTCCTTCAGGTTTCAAATTGTCCTTCGGTTTCTTGATAGGGGCTCTCTCTCCAGGACCAACTTTCTGGACGGTACGCTTCTCAAATTCTCCCTCTGGGTACAAGTTATCTTTTGGCTTCTTGATGGGGGCTCGTTCTCCGGGACCGACAGCTTGACGGTCTGGGCGTTTCTCAAAGTCACCTTCCATCCTCAAGTTATCGGGGTGACGTACAATTTCCGGTCGTTCTGCTGGACTGTATCCAGGGCGATCAGGTCGTTCAAATTCTCCTTCCGGTCTTAGATTATCCTGAGGCTTTTTAACGGGAGCTCGTTCTCCGGGCCCTACCTTCTGAGGTGTTCGTTTCTCAAATTCACCCTCAGGATACAAATTGTCCTTGGGTTTCATGACAGGAGCTCTTTCACCCGGACCCAATGGTTTCTGTTCCGGTCGCTTTTCAAATTCTCCTTCCATTCGAAGGTTATCTGGATGACGAACGATATCTGGTCGTTCTGCTGGGCTGTAACCAGGGCGATCAGGCCGTTCAAAGTCTCCTTCTGGTCGTAAGTTATCCTGCGGCTTCTTCACCGATGCGCGTTCTCCCGGACCGACTTTCTGTGGAATGCGTTTCTCAAACTCTCCTTCAGGGTACAGATTATCTTTCGGTTTCTTTATTGGTGCTCTGTCTCCGGGGCCTACGGGCGTCCGCTCAGGACGTTCAAAGTCCCCTTCCAGGCGAAGGTTATCCGCATGTTTCACAATGTCTGGTCGCTCACCTGGCTTGTATCCAGGTCGCTCAGGTCGGTCGAAATCACCTTCAGGTTTGAGATTGTCTCTTGGTTTCTTGACGTCCGCGCGATCCCCTCTGGTTGGTTGGAAGTCATCACGTGATCTAGGCGTCCCTTCGAAATTGCCTTCTGGTCGCAGATTGTCTTGCGGTTTCTTCACGTCGGCACGATCTCCGCGAGTGGGTTTGAAGTCGTCTCTAGATCTTGGTGTGCCTTCGAAATTGCCTTCCGGTCTCAGATTGTCTTTGGGTCGTTTCACGTCGGCGCGATCACCTCGCGTTGGCTTGAAATCGTCATGAGACCGAGGAGTTCCCTCAAACTCTCCCTCCGGACGTAGGTTGTCTTTCGGTTTCTTAACTGGCGCTCTCTCCCCAGTACCCACGCGTTGCGGTTCAGGTCTCTCAAAATCACCCTCTAGTCTGAGGTTGTCCGGATGACGAACAATGTCGGGACGTTCACCTGGTCTAAAATCTTCTCTTTCTGGCCTCTCAAAGTCGCCTTCAGGTCTCAGATTATCTCTCGGTTTCTTCACGGGCGCGCGTTCTCCAGGGCCAATGTATTTCTTTTCAGGGCGATCGAAATCTCCTTCTAGTTTCAAATTATCGGGATGTTTAACTATATCTGCTCTGTCTCCAGGGCCATACGGTTGTTTATGTGGTCTTTCAAATTCACCTTCTGGTCTGAGGTTATCTTTTGGTTTTTTAACCGGAGCACGTTCACCCGGTCCAACTTTCTCTCGTTGAGGACGTTCAAAATCTCCTTCCAGTCTAAGATTGTCAGGATGTCGCACAATATCTGGCCTTTCTCCTGGTGCGTAGTCGGGGCGTTCTGGGCGATCAAAATCTCCTTCTGGTCGTAGATTGTCTGCAGGTTTCTTGACGGGTGCGCGGTCTCCAGGCCCCAATTTTTGTGGCGTGCGCTTTTCAAATTCTCCTTCAGGATACAAATTATCTTTCGGTTTCTTGATTGGTGCTCTGTCCCCAGGTCCAACCTTCGGCTTTTCAGGTCTCTCAAAGTCCCCTTCGAGTTTCAAAGTGTCTGGATGTCGAATGGGTTCCGGACGCTGCCCAGGAGAGTATTTGTCTGGTTCGGGGCGATCGAAATCTCCTTCAGGGCGCAGATTGTCCTTTGGCTTTTTAACTGGAGCTCTATCTCCATGCTTCGGCTGGAAGTCGTCTTTGGGCCTCCCTTCAAATTCTCCTTCCGGTCGAAGGTTGTCTGTTGGTTTCTTCACTTCTGCTCTCTCACCAGGAGAATATTTAGTCGGCTGTCTCTTTTCAAACTCCCCTTCGGGTTTCAGATTGTCTTTCGGTTTTTTCACGGGTGCCCTATCTCCTTTAGACGGTTTGAAATCATCCTTCGATCGAGGGGTTCCTTCGAATGTGCCTTCCGGTTTCAAATTGTCCTTGGGTTTCTTGACATCAGCCCTGTCACCTCTCGTAGGTTTGAAGTCGTCCTTGGATCTTGGAGTCCCTTGGAATTCTCCTTCTGTCTTGAGGTTGTCTTGCGGTTTTTTCACCGGCGCTCGCTCTCCCAGTGTCGGTCTGTAATCGTCTCGGCGAACGCCTTCGAAAGTGCCTTCCATCTTGAGATTGTCTTCGTATCGCTTCTGCATCGAACGGATGTCTTTCTCTTCGGTGACGCGGAATTTCTTGAACTCCTCGGAGCTCGTCGTCTCGAAGAATCTCTCTCCGTCCAACTTAGTCCAGGTTCGACGCCGCACGGGGGTCTCTCGGATGCCCAGCTTCTCAGTGTAGTCCTGCTGCGATGATACCTCGAAGTTCATGGTGCCCTCCGTGATGAGGTTGTCCTTATGACGTCTCATCTCCGTGCGTTCAACCACCTGGAATATCAAAACAAATTAAAAATTGGTTCAACGATAAAGCATTAAGTACTTAAAATTCAAGTGCCCACAAACAAAACTGTTGAAAATGCTTGTTTTGCAGTTTTGGTGTCTTGCGAAATTACAAAGTTTCAAGTTTTAAATAATTAATACTTTACTCGACATAAGTACGTCCCGGTTGTTAAATTACTCGTTTATATTATTTTATCCAAAACGGTTGAAACTAAAAAAGCAATTTTTTATATTACAAAAGTAACTGCTCCTTTTTCTAATTTAGTTTCGTACTACAATATCTGATCTATTAAAACGAAACTACATATCTTCGCATTACTAACCGTAAGGAATATGATCGAGGGAGATTCTGTTAAAACCCTTCCATATTTTTTTTGTAAAAATCGCTTCGTGAAATTTTCTTGGTGTTTAAATTAGTCACAAGATTAAAGTATTGAAGACAGGTGTGCACACATTTCACTCCAACACTGCCAGAGCACCAACATTAAAAAACATTTTTATTGGTATTGGTCATTTAAGAATATTTGTGTAAAATCCAAAAACAAGAGGTAAGCTGCTGGTGTTCAGCTTGTCAAGAAAAAGTTCCTAAAGGGCGAGATTGTCACAAAAATATCATGATATGAAATCCCGTACTTTGGACTTATAAGGAAGGGCAAAAGAATAAGCTTCCAAATGAAATTCCTTAAACTAAAGAGAATTCTATTTCAAGAACAAACGTTTGCTTGGATGAAAATATTCAAATGATCTAGTATGAAACGGAGTCTCCCGACCATAATAATTATATTTAAGTTTGTAGTATGTATGTATTTCCTTATTTTCTTTTTCCCTAGTCTAGTAGGGGTCGCAGAAGGAGGAGGATGGTATGGTGCCTCTCTCTCTAATGTGTCAGGTGAATTTACAGGGTGTGGGATGCCCTTCCTGTCGAACCTTCCCGAGGCGGGTGATCTATGAATGACATGAGGGGTGGATGATGATGATGGAATGAATGGCAGGGGAAACGGGAGTGCCCCGAGAAAACCTGCAGGGAACACCGCTTTGTCCACCATCGCGAATCCTTCTTGGATCGGACAGGGTTTTGAACCAGCGTCACCAGAGGTAGGAGGCGACTACGCCACGGGTATCAAGTATAATGTTTAATCCAAGAAAATTGTATTGAATAAAGTAAATATCGTTGGTGTCTGTTTCGAAGTAGAGGTCACACTGCATTCCAAATACTGAACGAATAAACCAGACGTTCGCTGATCAGTTACCTGATGCGCCTGGAAGTCCTGCTTGGAGCTGGAAGTGGCCTTGAAGTCGCCCTTGATTGTGGTGAGGTTGTCGTGCACCTTGAAGGGTTTCTCAGGACGGACAGCCCATCGCTCTGGAAAGTCTTCGCGATTGGGCCTCGAGTCGACAAAGTCTCCTTCCGGTCGCAAGTTGTCCGGATGTCGCTTGACGACTGCTCGCTCTGGAGTGGTGAGCGGTTGGAAGTCCTCTTTCAAACGGGAGGTTCCCTGGAGGAAATGAAAAGGTAAAACACACTTCTTATCACAACGGGTCACAAATAGAGACCTTGAAGTAGAGAGACGTTCGAGGTATCTGAGCGCGTAATTTCTCTTAAACCACCGTTTTCGTTGATCACAAGACTCTGGTATTTGATCCTCCTGTGGCTCACTTTTAGTGTTCTCTCTCATCACAAAGTCATCCCGGCTTCAGTTTCCGATGGGGCTAGAAAAAAAATTGTAGCTTTTCACATTAATATCCCAGTTCATATAGCTGCGTCTACTGAAAAGCGAACTATCTTTCTATCCACCTCCTCCTGCTCCTGGTACATCTTACACTTATTATTACTAACTACTCATACTAACCCCTCTACGTGGGCCGTTAGTGAACCCAGCTATGCGGCTCACCTACTAACTATATCCCCTACCACCCACCCACCTTCTATTAGCTCCTATCGCTCTAAATAGATAAGTTTCAACGGCACGCTATTTTTACCATTTACAAAATAAAATAATAATAATAAAGACCTAAATCAAGATAAAACCTTTACGGGAGGAATATAATGCGGAGTTTCTCATGTTTCCGAAAAACACTACGCGCAGTTTCTGTCACAGAGGGTGTCAATCAGCTTATATAGTTATGTACATTATTGTGACGTGTCTCTCTCCTTTTATCCCCATTCCACCAATGAGAGACACGCATAGAATCACAGTTGAAGCCAAAGGAGTATAAACATTTATGCGGAGTGAATACAGGTATTATGAGAAGTTGCGTGCTCAATAGTTGTAGACACGGCTGTCTGTTCCCTCCCCATAGAAGGTCTCTAGGCTCGGGATGCTTTTCAGAAGACTCTAGTTGGGGAAAGAAGAGGCAGGGAACGACGCTTATGCCTGTTGTAATAATCAATCTCGAATTTGGAGTTATTTTAATTGTCACTATTTTTAAACGATATATTCGGAATAATCTATAGTTCAGTAATAATTCGTACTTCTGAAAAATCTTTTTCTGTGTTTTATTTAATATAAAATTGTTGGTATTCTGTTGATATAATAACACGTAGCTAACTTTTTATTTTTATCTGCGGTGTGCTTAGATGTTAAATCTGCTTCTGCCTTTAATCGGAATTGATGGGACGGTCCCTTGCTTACTTCCGGAAGAGTAAATTAGTTTGTCCTCCACGTGGTCATACGCAGTTTGTAACCGTTTTATTGACAATAAATTTATTTAAACTTATTGTTTATTATGTTTATTATTGAGTAGTTATTCGCGTGATCTAAACCCACAAGATTCTAATACGAGGAACTGAGCGAAGCATTTTCGGGAGTTATGACTCGTTGCACATTTCATACCCGTCGCTTTCGCGTTTTTCTATTTGTAGGACTGAAAGCACAAGTAATTTCTTACAGGCGAATACTTGTCTGTTTCAAATTCAGGGATATAAGGTTTACCAACATTTACCAGAAAATACTGTTGCCGCGCAATTTTTGAAAGAATTAATGTTTTAAAACTTATAAGCATTATAAGACTTATTGAAAGCTCAGTTGCATGAGCATTAAAAACATGTATGGATATTAAGAAAATTTTTAGATCTAGAATAAATCTTAAATCTCGGAAAAATATTTATGAAGAAATGGACAATTAGTTCATATAGTTTGACATAAATGAAAGAAAAGCAGCTTGGAAAACATTATTTCATCAGTTATTACATTCTGTAACTAAGTAGTTTTGTCCCCAACACGAACCTTTGCCAGCGTGTACAAAAATTAGATTAATTGAAATATTTCGAAATTACGAAGTATTTAAAAGGAATGGTATAAACGAATTTTAAGCTGATGTCAAATCTTTTTGAAGGGAGAAACATTTATTTATTTATTTATTTAATGTCTTTTGGCCATGAGGCCTACTCTTCCACCTAACCGTTGGACTTGGGTGAGGGAATTGGGAAGGAGAGATGTTGGGTTGCCAGGGAACTTATGGTACCGAACCGACATTTGTCTGGAGCAGGCGAGGGAGGGAAACTTCAGCTGAAAACCACACCTAGTTCAACCGAGCAGGGTTTGCACCCACGCTCTCCCGCTCAGTGGGATTGGGGAAGCGAAGACGCTACCATTCGGCGTTAAAAATATTTTTATAGAGAAACACAAAGAAAAGGTAAAAACGTCCGTTCCGATGCGCGTACCTGGAATTCTCCTCCGCCCACTGTGAGGTTGTCACTGCGTCGACGCACCATCTCCGTGCGCTCCACCACCTGGTGATCCTTGAATTCGCTGCGACTCGTGGTCTCCGTGGTGAAGTCTCCTTCCAACTTGGTCCACGTGTTGCGTCTGACGAGCGGCGGCCGTTCGGAGCGCTCACCAGTGAACACTGACTGCGCCGTCGTCTCAGCTGCAAAGAAGAAAACTTTCTCATACACATTTCCCCATCTGCAGCATTGAGAGACAAAAGTATCCTAAAAGTGTTATAAAAATGTAATTTCGTTGTAGACAGAAATTGATGTATTTTCATATCTGCGTTTGCCGTCCTCTTATGTATTTTACCCTTATCATATCTTTCATTTCAGTTTACGAGAAGCGTATTCTACGTAACATTGGTCCATTTACATGGCTAAAGAATACTCAAACTTCTTGAAACAGTAAACTAAAGTGTATTTGTAGCACACACGAATTATTTTACTGCGTCTATACCAAACTTTCAAGCGAGATACAGTTAATGCGGATGTAATGCATACTAATTGTACCTCATGTACAGAAAATTTAAGCAAAATCGTTGGAGCCAGTTTTGAGAAACATTCAAAAGAGTTCTTTGACCTTCATGCACTACGCGTATGAGAAAGTAATAATATCCATTAATATTATTAGTTCCCCCTCCCCAAGGGGACGTACATCTAGTAAGTACTTGTTAGGCAAACACGGGACCCCGAGCTGAGTCTGGCATTACTTCCATTTACTTGTACAAGGCTCCTTCCTTTCTCTTTCCTCACCTTCCTGGGTCACCTCTTGTTCTTTTCGATCCCGACGCTTGTAGGTTGCGTGGGCTAGGGTATCTTTCATTTTCCTCGTTGTAATGTTTTTATGTAATGATATATCTTTTGAGATATGTTTTGATATGTTGTAATTCAGGAGGGTTTTTAGTGGGTATGGTTGAGTCATTCGGCAAGTCCCACACGCAGAGAGAGTCGTGTTGGCTCTCCTTAGTGCGTAACTACATTTTCCCTACCTGTGCTGAATTTTAGGGCTCTAATGACCTCGATGTCGACGAGCCGTAAAAGCCCCACAAAAAATATTAGTTCAATCGATTATATTCCTGTGAATAACAAAACCATTTAAGGTATTAAATCCGTAGAGTGACTGGGCTAAAATACCCTCCACCCAAAAGATCTAATTATAGATTGCACTATTCCGTACCCACTGGTGATAAATTTTCATACCCTGCACAATTACGCAATATGTAGGCTTATATACTTGAGAGGCTATAGTGGGTTTTTTAAATCCTGGCAAAAGTATTAGTTTAACATAGCGAAAAACTAAAAAACAAAATGCAAATAGGAACAAAGCTTTAACGTAAAGATTTCTATGCCTTAAGTGGCACTTACAAGAATAACTCACCTCAAACTGTGGAAAATACTGTTCTAACCGAAACGCCAGCCGTCTCACGTGACTCACGATGATTAATTTGTAATTTGATGAGTATTTTGTATTTAAATTATTTCTGAACTGCAATTTGTTACTTTTAAAGTCATAGACTGTCAAGTTTAATCAGTTAGTTTCAAATTATTATCGTTAAACAAGATCATTGTTTTATTAACTTTCCATTTTATCTTGGTGAGCCATAAAGCCCCAATAAAGAATTTCCGTTTCATGATTGCTTTGATTCATTTCTTCCTTTCAAGTATCGTGAATCTGATTCAGTACAACATATTTCGTTTTAGAAATTGTACTTCCACTCTCATTTTCAAATCTTAATAAAGGGAAATATTAAAATTTCATTGCAATCCTTAGTTGAAAACTCAATCAGCGTCATGTATTTCATAGAGAAAACATGACACTGATGGAGTTAATATATATTTTCCTAAACGTAAGAAATAAATAATAAATATCCAGTTAACGCCGTAGATGTGCGAAACAAATTTTATGATTTATGCACTAATTGCTGTTTTTTTCTCCATCTTCCAGTGTATTTTTTTTTAACATTTTATTGCGGCACGAATAGTTTTAATTCTTGTTACTTATTACCACTTCAATAGCACCCACCCAGGAACTGATTGAATACGTGAGAATCATTAGCATTTATTGAAGTACTAATGAATCGTTCGTAAGAGATGTAC
Organism: Laupala kohalensis; assembly: GCA_002313205.1. Classification (NCBI taxonomy): domain Eukaryota; kingdom Metazoa; phylum Arthropoda; class Insecta; order Orthoptera; family Trigonidiidae; genus Laupala; species Laupala kohalensis. The sequence continues at coordinate 339,061 of NNCF01130326.1, read as the reverse complement.
CCATCAAACGTTCCCCGTTTTACGGTATTCAACACTTCAAGACTCGCTGGATGATCGATAACGAACTTGTTATTCTTTATATAAGATTGGATTTATATTGAAAATCAATACCAATAATTGCACAAATACAAAAAAATACGAAATACGAATGAAAAAATTGTACTATTTTAAAAAAAAATTATTATTCTACTCAATAACTGCGCATTATCTGCAATTAGACCTAAAACTGATCCTTGATAAACACTGGAAGTGACTTAGTTTCTCGACTTTTTTAAATTGTAGTATTTGTAAATGGGAAATGTAGCAAGTGCTATTGAAGCTTATCTACAAGGAGCGGTAGGAGTTAGGGGGTAGGGGCTATTGTTAGTAGGTGAGCCTGGTAGGTTAGCTGGGGGTGTTAGTGGGAGTGGTTAGTAACAGAGTTATTGATATTAGGAGCAGTAGGAGGTGGATAGAAGAATGGGGATTCGGATTCGCTTTTCAGCTGCCACGGCTGTATGAACTGGGACATTCTTGTGAAAAGATACAAAGGGATGACTTAGTGAGGAGCAAACACGCTTACACTTGAGTCACCGGAAGGGTTCAGAGACACTTGATCGATGTATAGCTTAGAAGTTTTAACATTTATTTCGATCTCTTTCAAAATAGAACGCTATTCGTTTCATTCACTTACCCATAAACTCTCCGCCGGTGGTGAGATGATCCTCGTGTCTCTTCACTTCCGCCCTCTCCCCTCGTACCACCCTGAACTCTTGCCGTTGCACACTCTGTCCACTGAATTCTCCTTCCATTCGCAGATGATCCTCATGACGGACGACTTCCGCTCGTTCTCCACGCACCACAGTGTACTCGTTCCTCCGTTCTCCGCTAAACTCACCCACCAGCTTCAAATTATCCTCCGGTTTCTTCACCGGCGCTCGTTCTCCAGGACCCACTTTCTGCGGCTCGGGTCTTTCGAAACCACCTTCCAATTTGAGGTTGTCGGGATGTTTGACGATTCCTGGTCGTTCCCCTGGACTGTACCCGGGTTTATCCGGGCGTTCGAAATCTCCTTCTGGCCGGAGATTGTCTCTGGGTTTCTTGACGGGGGCTCTCTCCCCTGGACCCACTTTCTGAAGTTCGGGTCGTTCAAATCCACCTTCCAATTTTAAGTTATCGGGATGTTTCACGATTCCTGGTCGTTCCCCTGGACTGTACCCGGGTTTATCCGGGCGTTCGAAATCTCCTTCCGGCCGGAGATTATCGTGCGGTTTCTTCACAGAAGCTCTTTCGCCTGGTCCCACTTTCTGAGGTTCAGGACGATCAAATCCTCCTTCCAACTTTAAATTGTCAGGATGTTTCACGATTCCTGGTCGTTCACCCGGGGAATACTCGTTCGGTTTCGGTCGTTCGAATTCTCCTTCCGGTCGCAGATTGTCTTGCGGTTTCTTCACTGGAGCGCGATCTCCCGGACCGAATCTCTCTGGTTCCGGTCGTTCAAATCCACCTTCCAATTTTAAGTTATCGGGATGTTTCACGATTCCTGGTCGTTCCCCTGGACTGTACCCGGGTTTATCCGGGCGTTCGAAATCTCCTTCCGGCCGGAGATTGTCTCTGGGTTTTTTGACGGGGGCTCTCTCCCCTGGACCCACTTTCTGAAGTTCGGGTCGTTCAAATCCACCTTCCAATTTTAAGTTATCGGGATGTTTCACGATTCCTGGTCGTTCCCCTGGACTGTACCCGGGTTTATCCGGGCGTTCGAAATCTCCTTCCGGCCGGAGATTATCGTGCGGTTTCTTCACAGAAGCTCTTTCACCTGGTCCCACTTTCTGAGGTTCAGGACGATCAAATCCTCCTTCCAACTTTAAATTGTCAGGATGTTTGACGATCCCCGGTCGTTCTCCTGGGCTGTACCCCGGTCGTTCGGGTCGTTCGAAGACTCCTTCGGGTCTGAGGTTGTCTTGAGGCTTCTTGATAGGCGCACGGTCTCCTTTCGTGACGACAAATTCCTCTCGACGTTGTCCCAGGAACTCGCCCTCCATCTTGAGATGGTCTTCATGACGCACGACAGGGGCGCGTTCGCCCACCACGGGTTTGTAGTCATCGCGGAGGTGCGGAGTGCCGTAGAATGGGCCTCCGGGATGGAGGTGGTCTTCATATTTATATCTGCGAACAATTAATGCATTGGAATTTACACTTCATGCGTCTCTCACGTGAATAGTGCACAATCTTTTGAGAATACTATTCAATGTTTTATAGAAAGTGTTTCGTTCGTATGTATATTGTCCTTCCGTTTCAAATTTGGTCATTAATTCTTCAGTCACATTCAAATTTCTGATCGAGCTAAAAATGTACAGATGAGTGGTTTGCCTGACAATGCATGTTTTGGGTATCGTTGTACGAAAATCTATCCATAAAGGGGGTGAAATGTGACTGTGAATGTATGACAGTGTATCCCACCATTACTCAAGAATGCCTGGAGTAATTTTAACCAAACTTGGTACACAGATGACTATCTGACAACAAGCCCTGTGTGGATAAGACAACTTTGGTACCCTCACGGACGAGGTATGAAGGGGATGACGTGTAAAATACTGGCAAATTGTAGGACAGTTCTGTTTGCCACGCTCATTTGACAAACAAGCAAATTCTAATACAAAAAGTATAAAATAAATGTAAAACAAATTTTTTAACATTTTTTTAAAATTTACAATGTTTTGTACTGAAAAGTAAAAAATAATGTTCAGTAAAATGAGAAATCAAGAAATATGAGCAAAAAGAAAATCAGAAAAATTTAAAAGCATGGCGTTCTTTTTGAGGAATTTTAAAATTGTATTAGTGATTGTGACGCTTGACATCCAAAGCTTTTAAATTTCTCTGAATTTTTTTATCAACTTTCTTAACGTTTCTTTTTAATCAATATCGTTCTTTACATTTTAAAATAAAACTTCTTTTTTAAATAAAACTTCTTTTTAAAATAAAAGCTTCTTTTTAAAAGGATTTTAATGTTGTTTTTTAGTAAGTGACTATAGTTGTGCACTGGGAAGGAATGGCATTGGATGTCACATCCAAAGAATCTCAAATGGAAGGGATTATCCGAAACTTTCCTTCTTCTGAATTTTCCTTCTTTTCAAATTCTCAGCGTTTTGTTCTCTCAGTGTAGAACAATTTTGTTTTTATGTAATTTACTACGTAATATTGTAATCTAATTATTTCCAATGTAATATCAATTAATATTGTTTAAACTTCATTATGTGGAATGTCGACAGAGCAGACGTCATGATCTGTGCCATTTTCACGAATAAAATTCAGTTGAACAGTGAATCAATAATGGAAGAATGGCGCTTATATAATATGCTATTTCATATCGTTATTCATTACAGCGGGCGTTGTGTTGACAAAGTTAAAATTTTATTGCCATCAGCACCTCACAGATTGCTTTACTATGCTTAGGCAACGCTACCCCCCAAAATGTTAGATATTGTTTAAACAGATTTTATCCGTAAAGCGAGAAGGTTCATAATGTAACTTAAGTTGTTTTGAGGTTCTTTAGATGAGGTGTGTCTGTGTAAATTTTAAGGACACATTTTTATTGATTTTGTTTCTTTTTACCAATTGAAAAACGTTTGTGTTGTAGAACAATTAGATATTTTAGAGAATAGTTGAAAAACATGATAATAGTAGACTGGTCGTGGCCCTTGGTGCCAGAATGAAATAGAATTTGTAAATGGAAGGGAAATGTAGCTTAGTGCTATTGAAGCTTTTCCACACGGAGCGATAGGAGAGGTAGGAGGGTAGAATGGTATTAGTATAGGTGGGTTTACCAACAACTTGGCCCACGTGGAGGGGTTAGTAGAAGTAGTTAGTAATAGCTAAGAGTTATTGATACTAGGAATAGTAGGAGGTGGATAGAGGAAGGAGGGTTTGCTTTTCAGTAGTCACAGCTGTTATGAACTGGGACATTGATGTGGAAAGCTACTAATTTTTCTGGCATGACTTGGTGAAGAGCAAGAACGTGACCACCTGAGCCACCAGAGGGCAGTATGAACGGCAGCAGAGGTAAAGTGTTTCCTTACTTTTGCGGGCGGTCCACTTCGCCTGGGCTGTAAGCAGGGAACGCTTCGTGCAGATGAGACGTGGCTGTCGAGAGGTCTGCATTGGACTCGAGGTCAAAGGGCGGTCCTTCGTATCCTTTGTTGTGAGGGCAGCGATGGCGCCTGCAAAAGGAAAAAAACACATCGTTGGATTGAAATAAGTTCATGCAAAGATTTCTCAGTCGTACCAACGTGAATTGTATCGTGAAAGATGTGAATAAAATGGTTTTCCACAATTACGTTTTAAGGTAAGAAACGTAATTAACTTAAGAATAATTGGAATTGGAATTTTATCAAAAGTTAACGAGTCACGAGGAGCGTCAACTACTTTCTTCATCAAATCATCAAAAACCGGTTAGTAGTGTCACCTATGAAATAATAGGTTTGTTCCAGCAGCAATCCCGGATAGTTCCGAACGGTTCCGAACTGTCCCGCGCATGCGCAGAAGCGAAATCCCAGTTGTGCGCTGTTCCAACAGTGAGTGACAATTCCGAACTTTTAGTTCGAGTTCGCTGTTCCAGCTGTCGCCAGCGAGGAATTCCGAACCGTTCCGAACCGTTCTGAGAGTTCTGTAGGTATTTTAAGTTCGAAACTGTGGTTACGGCCGGTCACCCGCGTGGTTCGTAGGCGGTGGGGGAAATAAGCGGGAAGGAAGGGAGTGTCACTCGATTGTTTGGCGTCACGTTCGTGTAAACTTCTCTATTGCGCTACCTGTTTTGTTCGACCTTGCGTTTTTAATTAAATTATTCTTTCGGCTTTCGGACCATTTTGAACCTCTTCTGTTACATTTTGACCCTGCTTTCTTTCCTGTTTATTCTTTCCGATCAGTGACTCAAATCTCGTAGTTTATGAAGACCTAGCTGTGTTTTTAATAAACTTTCTGTATATGCATAGAAACATATTGATTCGTGCATCTAAGCATAATATGCGTAGAAGCAAAAAAGATTAATGTGGAAGATAATTCATGCAATCTATATTTTCTTGCGTAATTATGGTGTTTAGAACTGTACTACGTAATGTGATGATAAATATTTTGAAACGGATTAATATTTTAATTTTTTATCTTGTTTAATAATTTTAATACATTATAATTCCTTTTTTCCTTTTTCTTAAATTTGTAGTGTTTAGTGTCGGGTGTTTGATGCCTCGAGTTTCTGTTATGAATCGCAATTGGAAAGTGGAGTGGGGCTCTCTCCAGATTTTTGGAAATGTAAGGGGGGGGAGGGGGCATCTCTTCTCCTTGCTTCTTTCAAATACGCCCCCCAACCACGAATAATCCTTCGATTATTTTAGTTCGCAGGGCACGTCAATTTTTTTTTTCTTCAATAGGTTTAACATTTTATCCCGGTCCCTGGACTCAAAGGTCATTCCATGGGGAATTATTCTTTTTCATTCGTCTCTCTTTCACATCATCTCTTTCTTACGTAACATTACCTGACGGGCGCAACAACTATTCAACATCTAATTACCTTACACTCATCATTATTATTATAATCTCCTAGAATTTTCCAAAAACTTCTTCATTCCGTATAAGATTAGGCCAATTTTCGAATGTGTAAACTCCTTCCTTTTTCGTAAATAGTAATAATTCTTGTCTTTCCTTGTCAGTATATTTACAGTCGTATATTCTATGGTCAACGTCTTCTGTACCTTCTCCACATAAACAAATATCACTGTCAGTCAACTTCATTTTATATAAATATTTATTCGTGTCATCATGTCCTGTCATAATTTCTAGTAAATGTCTCTTCGGCCGAAACCATTTCTTGTTTGTGTGAGCAAATTTAAGTTTCTTTATAAATGTATATAAGTGGCGTCCAACGTTCTTCCCAACGTAACAAGAGCTTCTGCGTGAATCAATTTATTCCTCCACATCTTGTCTGTTGCTCTTAATTCTTCTCCATCTATACACTTTACTTCTCCACCTCGTATACGTGTTCCGTATGGCATCTTGCGAATTCCCAAATCTACCGGCGATATCCCTAGAAGTACCTCCACAGCCTGCGCAGAGACACTCGGGTAGCATTTTCTTAAATGTATTAGACAAAAAACGCTGTAAGCTTCGTAGCTTTACATTAACGACACCTAACCTCCTCTACACTGGAACAACAGTGTGAGTGTAGGGGGCACGTCAAGTGTGAGAGCATGTCTCAAGGGCACGAGACCTACGCGACGGGTCATTACCTACAGCCGGTCCAACCCCCCGGCGCTCAAGTCCAGGCCACTCGTTCATTTGCATTGCAAATCGCCGGGCATCGAGCGGCCTCCGGACCCCCGCGTTCTGCCCGACTCAAGGTGAAGAAAGGAATGGATAACGATAGCACTTAGGTCCTTTGCTTCCTTTTTTTGTAGGGAAAATAGTACGTTATACGACTCGTCTGAATATAAAATTTCGTCCCTAGTTTTTCTTCCGACCGGTTTAATCGTCCTTTTTAGTGAGTGCCACGTGACCAAAATACACTCCCAAGAGCAGCTATTCGTGATTAAACTTGAAGTTCTGTATCGGTGAAGTTTGTGGGTTTAACACACGAATCTATAGATTCAATATTTAGATATTCTCTATGGAAATATAAATGATTATTTTTATGAGCAAGTCTATTTTATTTACNATATGGTAGATACTACTTTCCCCATATCTTCTAGTTGTATGCAAGTTTCACCGTTTCCCATTTAGCGTTAACAATGTAAACGGGACAGTCATGAATATACTGTGCAATGGAGAAAGCTAACATAATTCACGTACAATTCCGTACCTTTGGAGGAATTGCTCTGATGTTGACAGATAGATGATTTATTAGAAGTAAAAGATTTCGTCATTCTGTCATTATTTATTAATCCTTTAGGACCCAGTTATGCCACATTTCTCGTTTCCTGTTATTATTTCATATTATATTGAAAATTATTAACTTTTCGAAGAAGGGGGTAGATTGTTTTTAGGATGTTTCAATTTATATTTATGTAATTTATATTTTGTAAAAAAATTTTTTGTAGCACTGAAGATGGCCGCCGTGCGACCGAAAAGGCCTTTTGCATCAATAAACGACGACAGAATGACGAAATCTCTTACTTCTTATAATTCCCTACTAATTTGTTTCTTCTTCATTATTTACCTGACGGATATCAAGATATATCGTTTAAAAATAATAAGTCTCCTCTTAATCTGATTTGTTTAAAATGCAGTTATCTCGAAAAGGAGTAGGTGAGGAATTTAGTGTAAGGAAGTACTTTAAAGTAAAAGACGCATTATGCGTTCGTTCGTTCGTCCGTCTCATTTGCGGCTTCGTCCAGGAACGAAAAATCATTTAGGGGAAATTTGTGTACTCTGATGTACTGTGCGATTACTCCACATGGCGTCCGAGTAATTTGACAAGTTCGTGTCAAAATAATTCCCAGAATACGTTTGATCGCGTTTAGAAGAGGAGGTTCTGAAGAGTTTTTTCTTTGTAATTTCATTGTATAATAAATTTTAATAATTCCGATCAAGGGCCCTAAAGCAGAGGCGGATTGGAAAAAATTCAGCGTAAGTTCCTAGATAAGATAAAAAGTTAGCAGCGAGTTATAATACTAATAGAATGTCAATNTTATTATCGAACTATAGATTATTCTGAGTATAGTGTTTAAAAATCATAAGAGTTGAAAAAACACTAAATTCACGATTTATTGTTACAATAAACACGCCCCTAGACAAAGCCTAGAGAACCTATATAAGAAATCCGCCTCTACCCGAAGGAAAAACGGGTACTATTTACTCTTTTCCTATCTATGCTTCATTGTACTATTTTGGATTGCAGTCCATAGAGAATCAGCGTTGAACTATGATCAATTTCAAAGTCAAATAATAATCAAAGTGGCATTAGAGATGTACTCCGCAAGTATTAATGCGCTTGTAATATCTCAATTAATTTTCTATTTCCTTTTCGTACCTGAAAAGCTTTGGAGTTCGGATGGACTATGAATGATCTGATGTTAAGTAAGGAACGCAAATCAAACGTATTCTTCATTGATCTTCGACAAAAAGAAATGAAATTTCGCTTCTCATAACAAAATGCCGGGATAAACCGCGGATCTCGGGATTTGCGGATATTTCTGAACTGTTCAGCAGCAATTTAATTCAAAGAACAGTATATGGAGTTAAGTAAATAACATAGGGAATTGATTTTTTATAGGTCTCACTCAAAGCTTCAGAGAAAAATTGTAAATGAAAAAAAAATGTATATAAAACTGATCTGAATTATCTGATTCCATTAAAGATCCAAAATTGTCGGAATACGACTTGCTCCTGAAGAAGTAGATCTCTTACTATTGGATAGTAGAAATGATGTTGATGTCACCCCAAAGTATTTCCATTTCACCCCTTGACTAACAATGAAATTACTCCAGAACTCTTTCTTCACTTCGAGAGGTTGTTTGTCTTGTTCCGAAAGAGGGAGAGTGGAGCTCGTTTTTTATTTTATTTTTTTGGGGGGGGGGCTTTACGGCTCATGTCGACATCAAAGGTCATTGTAGCCCTAAAAACTTGTACAGGAAGAGAAAATGCAGTTACGCACTAGGGAGAGCCAATATGAGTCTCCCCGAATGACTCAACCATACCGACTAAAAACCCTCCTGATCTACAACACACCAAAACATATCTCACAACATACATCAAATGGAGGGGGGTTACAATGAGGGGGCACATAACATGAGGGGGGCAAAGAATAAGGGGGGGACAAAAAATGAGAGGAATGAGGAAAATGAAAGATACCCTAGCCCTACTGGCGTCGGGATCGAAAAGAACAAGAGGTGACGAAGGAAGGTCAGGAGAGAGAAAGGAAGGAGCCTCGCACAAGTAAGTGGGAGTAATGCCAGACTCAGCTCGGGACCCCGTGCTCGTCAAACACGTACTTACTAGATGTAAGTCGTCCCCTGGGGGGCTGTCGTGCACGTGACCTTCGAGAACTGAGGTCGCAGTTGACGGAAGACGCGTGTTCGACTGCTTCATTTCCAATACCTTCTCACCTTCCTTCCTGCGGTATTTTCGTATGGAAGCGATATGGACACAAAGTTATACACGGGGGCGGATTCTTTTAACCTCGGGGGATTCCCAGCCCTTCTCGGGTGTATTTCTCAATTTCAATGAAAGCGCGCGGTTCTATTCATTGCGTGGCGGATCTACGGGGGAGGGGGTGGGTGCCAAGGGGATTGTAGCCCCCCCCCCCGCCCTGTTTGTTCTATTCGTGAAAAAACGTTCTTTGAACGCTTGTTATTTTTGTCCCAATGGATAAAATATAATTAAGAAATGTTTACAACGTAATGTTACTGAAGAGAATGTTTAGTATGTAATTAATATAAGCTTATTAACACGCTGCAGTGAGCTGTCCGAATCGAGGGAAAGTCGAATGAAAACGGGGGGCGGGACCGAGATTTTCAAAAGGGCAAGTTGTGAGATGACGACAGACTGAGCTCGTCTGATACGATGTTCTTCATTTACTGGATCCGAGGGTCAGTTTTATCCCATTATATTGTAAAACGTGGAATAAAGGTTATTCTTATTTATTTTTTAATTATCGACGTGAAATAATTAAGCGAAGTTTCTGAAATATTAGGTCAATAAGCTTACAATATTAAGTCCAATACGTTGGTGTACACTCCAAAAGAAATTTCCGACTAGGGATTTGGGAGGAGATTTCACTCTGCTCGTCGTTTCAGAGCCTGCCTCTTCTGACCAACTGCTCCAGTGTTTCATAAATATAATACGTCAGGAATTTCGAAGGAAAATTGAAAAGGACAGAATATTTTTTGTCTCAATAAATGTGTTTTTATCTACCGAGAAATTAATTTATTGGAACTCTCATTTTTAAATTTGATGCATGTTACGGTTAACTGGTAATAATGAAGTACGTAAACTACATGTACGCACTTAACATCTCAGACGAAATATTTTTAAGGAATGAAATTCTAATTTCGAAAAAAAAGGACGAACACAAACTCTTGAATCTTTTCAATATTAACAACATATTTATTTCCATCGACGGCCAGGTGAAAATTGCCGGGTGGTACAGTGGACAGTACTCGTGCGACCAGAGCAGGTTGTACCGGGTTCGCAATTTTCACCCGGTCGTTGACGATGCAAACACTCCTCCTCCATACCTAGGAGGTATTCGAAAGTTGTGAGTTAAGAAATTTATTTGAATTTTTCTAACCATAATTCTTATATGGACCGCAATATCTTCATTCTCTTAAATACTTTCTTTTCACTACCACAAAGCGTAGTAATAAATTTTTTCAGGAAAATGAACAGAGTTATAAAATGCGCAAGATGCTGAAGTAGGTCCATACTTCATCGCCTATTGCTCACACTCTCAAACTGGAATTACTACTCACTTAACATTCTCGAAAACATGGTCGAATTATACCGTAACAAGCTCATAATGAGTACGTAGTTTCTCGAAAGCAGACCAGAACTCGTTCTGAAGAACATTAAGAATCAGGCACTTGGTAATAAGTACCCTACATCGAGCAGCGAATTGTAATTTTGAGATTCTTGTTGTAAATTCATAACCTGAAAGGATCTCCCGAAGTAAAAAGATTGCGACCAAGACAATCCCTGTGTAATAAGTGTTCAGCTAATTGAAGAGATGAAAATCATGTATCTCAAAATGCTAATGCTTTGTATAGATATTGAAGAACTGGTGTCATGGACGTCGCTCAACGAAATCTTCATTCATAGGAAGAATAGATCAAACGTGTTGTGCACTAGTACAACTCTTTATTCTTGTCATACATTCACTTTCGCCAGCTTTTCAGTCTGACGAAGCCCATTATCCAGGGAATTCACCATCACCACGAATTATATTGTTAAAATGATTGATCGGAATTAATGGGACGGTCCCTTGCTTGCTTCCGGAGAGTAAATTAGTTTATTGTCCTCCACGTGGTCATACGCAGTTTGTACTGTTTTTTGACAATAAATTTATTATTATAAATACGACTGACGGATTTTGAAAACTTTCCATTTCCCAGTTACATCGGGGACTTTACAATACCCCTTAATATGACGCATCTTTCAGCTGTATGTCTCTTTCATGTGATCTTCTTTTAGAAAAATCTGTTTCTTCATTATTCTAATTTAGAAATTTGTTCTTTTTATTCGTAGAAGAATTCATTATCTCACTGAGAAACTGATTTTCTCAAGTTCGGACAGTCGCAGATCGATTGCGAGTCTGAAAAATGAAAATGTTTAAGTTCTTTTGGGGGGGGCGCGGAGGAGGAGAGACGTCGAACACGTGGCGCTGTGTGTCGGACGCTTCCGTCTTTGATCAAAGGAAACGGATCGCTGCAGCTGCAAAGCGAAGATACGAGATCGGAGATCCTGGGAAGAGTTATTATTCAAAAGAAAGCTCGTGTTCATTAAATCGTATTCACCCGAGGTTTAGAGTCTTTTTACTAATAGAAAAGTCGAAACTACATAATAAGTTTATTATTCTTTTCTTTCACATGTTTTGTCTCACATTTGATTACAAGCAACGCGACAAAATCTAATGAGGGAATTAGCGCCGAAAAGTAGAGACTTAGAGGACGCAATTTTTCAGTGGTGAAACGTAAAATGTTTTTTTTTTCGATTTAAGACGAGGACTTTCATTAGAGACATCCAACGCGCTCAAACCCAAGTTGAGTAGCGTAGTTTTAAGATGAGGCACAATGAGAAATGTCCTCGAATTCTTCATTTCCAGAACTCAATATCTGACTTGTGTTGTGTATAGAGTAGAGCGAAGGTGAAACAGGGAGTGGGAACGAGAATGACGAGACTAAAGGTAGTGGCGAAAAACTGTCGATAGATTGTCTGAAAACTATCGATAGTTTTGTCGAAACTATCGATAGTTTCAAATTATTGTCAAATTTGCTCTCTAATAGATTGCGCAGATTAAGACGAGATAACAAATAGCCAAATTGGTCGCAACCAGTTCAATTTTGGTTAAAGTAATCTCATATTACACCTTCTTTTGATAAAATGTTGTTGGAAATTTTTATTCGCTATTTGGTGATGTTGTCAACTCAGATGCTTTGAAATATCAATCTAGGCTTCAAAAACTGAAAATATTACCAGTCTTAAAAATCTCAATAAAATGAAACGAAAATATTTGTCGCATTATTTTTAAGATGGATATTAACTTAAGTTGTTAAAGAATGGCATCTGACGTCAATTGAGCGGAAAGGAAACGACGCGAATAAATAAAACTGAAAGGAAGGAATAATACACTCGTGCACTAAAATCCAGCGAAGCCTCTTTTCTCCTCTTTGAATATTCGACACGTCATCCGTGACTTTTTCGCCTTCTTTTCAAATATTTTGAAGCTATTTTCTCATTGTCCAAGTCTTTTATTCTGAAGTTCCAAAAAAGGCGTCTTCTGGTTCAAGTAGATTAAAGAATTGAACAAGGTTGAAGTGTTCACTATTCATGTGAGACTCTGGAGGGTAATCAAAGTCTTCTATTCAAACAGTTCGAATTACGAATCGGTCGATAATAGTGGAAGCCTCTCTTTACTTTTCTTCAGAACGATCGAGGAACAAATGTCAAAGGTTCATCTACACATCATCCTCGGTTTAGACCTTGCAACACTCAACTATATTCAGACTACCAAAATACCATTCACAGAATGAAGAAATGTAAATTAAATTAATGTTCTCGACTCTCGAAAATAATATTAACAGGAGCGGTCTCAGGATTTGATTTTGCGAGGAGCCCGTAGAGATAAATGTCAGGGTCCCTCCGCCGGAAATTTTTAAATTTTCTTGAAATTGCAATTTAAGACATTTCTCTCCATAAATAACATATTAACGAAAATCGCACTTTTCACAAATATCCTTAAAAATACTTTTTTTCAAATAATTCGTGATTTTCGTCAAACTTTTCCTTAGGCTGTTTTCAATGGACAGAATGTTTATTTCAAAGTAAAAAAATAAGTTCCTGTTATTAATAATATTGTTTCTATCTCTTTTGGGAGGGACATCTGCCCCCTGTTGGATCGCCACTGCGCGCTAATAACACAGAGGTTACTGTCAGTGGCGGATCTAGACCGTACTCAAGGGAGGGGGGCTAATCGGTGAGCATTTTTGTTTAAAAATTATGGTTCCACGACGCAAATTTTATATTACCTTCAAATAAAATGCATCAAATGAATAATTATACATCTGGTATTATTAATAACAATAACAATTATCTATTTAAGTTAATTTTAATAATCTGGTATTAATAAATGTGTAATCTGGAATTGTTCACAACAATAATTATTATATTATTAATAACGATAATAATTATAACTAATAACAATGATTAATCTGGTAACACTTTTACGAAGTATCCCATTAATCAACTTCAGTTTTATCTGTTAAGAGTTCTGGTCCAAGGGGGGGGGGTATAAATGGGGGGGTTATAGCCTCCTTAGCCCCCCACCATAGATCCGCCACTGGTTACTGACAATAAATGCAGTCTCATCTTAAATACTATCAGAAATTAACATAAAGAATAAATGAACACTAAAAGATCCGTAAGTATCAAGGCACTATGTGGAGTCGCTTCCTTGTCTTTTTACTTTTTTTTTGCCACCTCCGAGCAGCGACGTAACTATCCGAGTCGGGAGAAGCTTGATTCATATAACGCTAGCAAAAGTCTCCCAGAAAAAATTGTTGTTGGGACAAATACTCGTACACTTTGCGGTGGCGTGATAAAGTAACATACAAACCCCATTTCAGCGAGTTCTTTGTCAGTAAAAATGTGAATTCTGCGTTTTCTGCAGAGATGTTCACACAGACCGCGTCGTGTGCGTGTGTGGCGATGATTAAGGAAACTGAAACCACCAATACTGGAGATCTGGGCACTCATAGGAAATAAAAGGAATAAAGAAAATGAAAAAGTATTAATCTTTCCTTCCATTTGTGTGTGTTAAGATATATTTTATATTTCACCTTCCTTCATTTTGTTGCATACTTTCGTTAAAAAGTATAATACGAATCATAGGTTTCCGTTCGTACGAAAACAAGCTAACACTACTTCTTTTTAATCCACCGAAGACTTCTTATGTTTGATCGCATTTCCGGGGGATTTAATTTTGATAATTATTATAATAGTATAATAATACTGCTTTGGATAAAATATCCTGGTGACAGCCTTTACGCAAAAATTCAGAATACACAATAGGGAAACTAAAAATTATTCATTATTATCTAGAAGGTATCCATGCATTACTTTATCGTTCGACGTGTTTTGTTTTTAAAGCGACGTAAAATCTCCAGCGCACTCTGTTCCAGCAGGTGGCTCTTTCCACGAAATTATCGTTCGGTTACTAAAAAAGGAATTTTCCATTATCATATTCTTCCTTGAATTTCGTAACTCTATGATCGTTACGGCCAAAAGGTAGTCGTTTCTTTATGTCAATCCTTATTTCCTTTAATTTAAATTATAAATAATATTTAATTTTTTTTTCCTTTCATATTCATTTTATTACAAATCATCAAATACATTCAACAAACGTTTCGCAATCCTTTCGAGAATCTCTGCTTTACATCGTTCTCTAAGATGTAAACTCTGTGAATTTCGTTTCGTTGCTTCCTAGGGATTCCGTGAGATGGAGACACAAGACACGTCTCACAGATGGCATTAGAGCTGCGCCTGTATGCGAGAAGTTTTTGTAATGGCAGTCAACGTCGTCATGAACCTGGAAAAGACGCCGAAGTGTTTTGCTGCTCATTGATATTCTCATCTACCGAGGAACAAGGGAATCAAACTCGTGTCTTTTGCTTGAGTTAACAATGTATTACTATATATTATTAATAATTAATATATATAATAACAATATATTGTTACAAACATATTGACATTCTATTAGTATCATAACATGTAGCTAACTTGTTATCTTATCTAGGAATTTTTGCTGAAATTTTTGAATCCGCCTCTGCCTTAGGGCCCTTGATCGGAATTGATGGAATACGTCCCTTGCTTGTTTCCGGAGAGTAAATTAGTTTATTGTCCTCCACGTGGTCATACGCAGTTTGTAACTGCTTTTTTTACAATACATTTATTATTATAACTAATAACAATTATTAATGTGGTAACACTGTCTGTCACTACTCGTGCATCCCAAGACGTCTTGAGCAAGAGATGCTCCCCGACTCCTCACCTTTCACTCACACCAACAACCTTACCTTTGGCGTCCGGAATGATTCAGCTATTGGACAATTCTTATTGTCATCTATGTTGTACTGTGTAAATAATAGACAAAGAATTGATTAATTCTATATTCTGAGAAAAAAACTGAGAAAAATCGTACCAAGCAATCGCTGTCCTTTTATTTTATTCGGAGATGATTACACTACTGTTATGAACATCAATATAGAATGCTTCAAAATGGTTGTTGTTTGGTATCGTTATTCTCTTAATTTTGTGCTGAATTCAAAACTTTTTTTCTTCTTTTACTTGGGCGGTAAAAAAGTAGTTTGCACTAAAAATTATCCAGTTGGTGAATCATTCCAACCGCCAAGGGTGAGGATATCGTGCTAGTGGTAAGTGCTGTATCAGGGAGCATCTCGGAATCAAGACGTTTCCGAACATAGAGTAGGTGACAGTGAGGGACGTAGCTGATGTTGTACAACCTCTAGATGTAGAGACAACCTCGTGTGTCATTCTGTCGGGATGTGAAAGACTCTTCTGCGATAGGTCACGAACAAGATGAAAACCACACTTCCTAACTTGAGAATTGAATGTACATTTGGATAGAGTAGTATTTCTGGACACCTCATCGTTTGCTTTTGGTACAAAAATAATATTTCTAAAAATTTGAAAGTAAACAAAAAAATTCAATTAATTTTAATGCTATTATTTTCCCTGGCGTTGCCCGGAATTTGAAATGAACCTTACAGCAATCATTACTGAACATTCAAAACTTCAGAGCAATTCACAAATAGAACATAAAAATAAAGATAAATGTTGTTTCGCGTTCAAAAACAAACGTACAAAAAATTGCATCAATGTTCAAATAAGAAATGGTGTGTTTTACCGGAGTATTAAAACACCTGTGAACATATCTGCATTTTTTAGCTTCTATTTTGCCGGGCTTCTTCTATATTCACAAAATTTGACAAATTTATTATCATTAAATTATAATAATTCCCTTCATGAAAATATGCGTGTAGTTACTTCAACATCTTTGTGTAAGTCATATAGTTCACTATCAGGACAATGTTTCTTCGTTTATTAAAATGTTTGATCAACTATTTTGATGCCTTGGTGTTTTAAGAGGCTTCTTGTAAATTATTTATTGCTGTTGTTCCCGTTGTTGGGGGAACCTGATTTTTATGACGTCCTGCTAACTAAATATTTTTCTCTTAAATAATGATAAATAATAAATAATACGAACCGTTCTTTACGTATGTTGTCCATTCTTTTGTGTTCTAGAGGACGTTAGGTGGTTGAATTTCTATGGGCCGATCAGTAGATGCTAGAAAAATACTTTCTTACTGTTCTTAAATAATTGATGTTTCAGAAAATTATTTGTACGGCTAGTTGTTTTATCAAATATATAAATTATTCTATAGAAATTAAGTATGGATGTGTAAACTAAACATTACCGAATTTCTTGCGTATGAGACCACTGTTAGATGAAAGCAGTTCTGATGTGAAAGTATGACATCGTATCAACATGGATATCAAGCAGAAGACAGGTATGTCCAGTTGGAACTTCTGGATTCTACTCTAGATGTACTAATTACTTGAAAATGAGTATCATGCATTTAAAATACGGGAATCGTTACTTTTCATGCATGAAAACATTATGAAATACATTATCAGCTTAATGGACATTAATGCATGATGTAAAAAAGTTTAAATGTTGCACACACTCTGTATCTTGGGTGAGATCGCTTTCTTTTAAGTGAATTTCCGTGTTCGCAAATATCGATTGGGAATATCGATAAAGTTCATGTTGTGTGAGTCGGAAGCTCTTTGTCCTTCCGCAAGTCTTTGAATGTGTGAGGTACAAAATCGAAAGGTTGTTGGTCTTTATGAAAGGACGAAGCCATTGACCGATGATTGACCCAAAGGCAAACGACTCGAGATGGGTTTCACGTAAGCACGTCCAATGGCAGCTGCTTCAGAAACACCAAATTCATGTCAATAAAATTCCAAAATACCTGTAATTCCTTGGGACTATGTCACAATTAATAAATTAAAATTCTCTTCTAACGTGCCTGCCTATCGAAATTGACATTTTAGAATACATAATTTTATGTACATAGTTCGGAATTAGTAATTTCGAAATTTTTCACACATCGTCCAAGCAGGCATGGAAAAAAAAGATTTCAATATGTTTATATTTTAAGTTATTCGTGTAAAGCGGATTAAATTAACTAAAAAACCCTTTTGGTTGCACATGATATTTGATTTCTCACAACAAATTATATTATTTAATCAAAATAATTATTAGTTTTTTGAATTAAGTGAAAAACTTTTGTGTAATGTAGATCACAGATACACGATCGCTTAAGTTGAGCACAATGAAAGAAAATAATGGATAGAATGATCCCGAATTCATGGTACAAACTTGAAGAGGTGGTGCAGGACAGTTTAGCAATGTGTAGGAATGTACGGGTGCAAACAGGAAATTCATGAATATCCGTAGCTGATGCACGTGAAATACCTGGCGTCTTTGAATGTGTACGACGCTGAGAAGCGTGTATCAATGTTTGTTAACACAATTTTGAACAGATATTGTAAACATTGCACTTGTCAACGATGCTGTCACTAAACACCCCGTCTTCCCTTTCATCCCTTATTTCTTGTATTTGCGCCTCACCGCGTCCCTTGCGCCCATACATTCTTTTGTGTGTGTGGGGCTTTAGGGTTCGTCAACATTGAGGTCATTAGAGCCCATTACATTTTTATAGAATAAATTATTGTTACTGTGTTCTGTACCAACCTTTAAATTGTACCTAATAATAATAATAATTGTACCATGAATTATACTATTTTTATTATTAATTGTACCATGAATTCGGGAGCACTCTGAATTTTGATAACAAAACTGATCTGGATAACTGGATATTGGTAGTTCTATTGTGCAGCTTACACTGACTTTCACTGAGGAGAAAACTCACCTTGAGTTCTTGAGGACGGATTTTAAGTCCGAGTGTGAGCTTGATATGGGTTTTCTTTTTGGAATAATATTTTTTCTTGTTTGTCGCTCATCTCTCTTTACAATCCTTGCCGAGACTATTTCTTGGGCATTGGAGTTTGTGATTAAAACTAGGTGGCCTCTCGCCATTCGCCCCAGTGTTGTTGGAACAACTGCCAAAATTGTCCGATCCACTCTTTTAATCTCCGAACTGCTTTGTTCCACATCAACAGAGCAATGAAGACGTCGAAACATGCGACTGACCAACTGGTGCGTCTGCTGGGCACGCAATTCATGGAACAGAGGGCACACGCCCACAGCATCACGGTCACCACCGACAACTCCACGACTCTGATGGCGAGCGGCAGGAAACTTCTGTCCGTCGGTTCGCTCATTCTGCTCGGCTCTGTCTGCGCGAAGGGTTTGTTGAATGAGAGGTTACCACGGCGACGGAGAAAATACGATTTCTGCTTTGTTTTGACATCTGACTCGAGTTCTTTGTTGTACAAAAATCATATGATGGTACCGTATAAAATACATTTAAAACAGGTCAAACAATGGTGTAAGGTGGGACCAGTCATCACTCACTCCAAGTCGAAGTCAAATCACGGAGATGTATAATTGCATTCTTTATTATTATTATTATTATTATTATTATAATTATTATTATTATTATTGTTTTAAAACGCAACAATACGAATAATAATGAAGAAAAAACATGATTTAATTTGTATCAATCAGTTAATAATACAGTAACTCACTTGCCTCGTTTGAAATGAATAATATCATGTAAACAAACATGGCGGCCGAGTGTTTTATGCATTTCACTTAAGAACAAGTGAAATAGCTTTTTTCTCAAATGTTCGGTGACATATAAATAAAAGTGATGTGAAAAATACTACAAATCAAAGTGAACTTCCATCTCTTTCGTAATTTCAAAGTTAGTCTTGTTTAGAAAATACGTGCTTTCGCCATGAGACGCGATGTATTTCACCGCCAATTATAACTAATTATTTTATTTAAATGGCCGGTGACGTATGTTTTTCAAGTTAAAATGACAATAAAATCTGTTTACTTATGTAGATTTCAGAAATTTTAGAGATTTGACTCTGCCTGCGCTAGTACTACCTTAGAACAATAATCTTTCGAAAGCAATTAAAAATTATGTAGCTTTCATTACATACAATAACAATCAGCTTTAAAATTTACATACATTTACGTTTGAATAGTCTCAGGAAACATTGATATAGAACATTTAAAAAATGCATTTTAATTTATGGCTATACGATCGTGCTGCTCATTTAAATAAGAGTAAGTGATTTGGAAAACGTACGTAAATAATTGATACAGTCGTTTAAAAGTCTGAACTTGGCAATGTAAATATTACAAGTGAATGGTGTGCTGCAAGATAGTGAGAATGTAAAGTAATCCTATTATAATTAATGAGATATTTACAAATGTGATTTTCAACCTCTGAAAGCTTCTCTCTCCCAAATTTTTCATTCTTTGTTTGTTCCATCCATTTGTCCTTTCTCGCAATGGTAGTAATTTCATTGTGAGAGGAATACAGATTGTGTATATCATTTTATCTCTTCATCTGCATGCGGAAAACCATTATTTCTCTGATATTTCCTTAGGAATATCGAAAATAAACACTGCACTAATATTTGAGTTGGAAGTTTATTAAAAATGATTGACGGAAAAAAAATAAGAGATCGTAAATTTCGTATTTTGTCATGTTGGTTGACGTTCTTTTGTTTCTGAAGCAATTTTTACACGTAAGAACACAAATTGAATGTGTGTCTACCAAAATTTAGCTTCGCTACGTCCTTCGGCTACAAGCGCAAATTTTCGTAATGGCTTGCCAAGATTTTAGAAATGTATTTGAAGGGTCGTTACCTAGCTTTCGAAATTTTGAAGCTTTTTGAAACTTAAAAGCTTGGCAGCAACCTCTGAAATGTAGTTTTAAAATTGTATCACCACAAAAGTTATCAAATTCTGAGACATGAAAATCAATTTTATCCCATTCCACGTTGAAAGACCCGAGTGTGTAGAAGGGTGGTTATAAAAAATCAACTTTTGAAATTTGAATGGTACATCCTCTCATTGTTTTATTTCTTAATATCAAATATCCATAAAAAAATTAGAGATGGATATCAATCTTTTAGTTTTAAAATTTTAAAGTTTGGCATCGACCTCTAAAATAGAAATTTTCGTGGAAATCTCGTGTTATGACGGGTGCCCAAATCCAAATTTTAAAAGACGATTTTTTTTAGAGAAATCATTAATTTAAAATAAAATTAAACAACTGTTTCGTGATATCTAGTGAGCACCTATCATCTTTTGCAGTGCGTTACAATAATTTCTACATTTGATGAGCTTACCATCGTCTTCGAGAGCGTCTGGTGCGGGGCCGTGGGGGCGGAGCTCGCAGAGGGGGCGGGCGCTTGAGGGGCGGAGGAGAGTTCATGGCCGCCTCCAGCCCGGGGGCGGCGTGTATCCCACTCCCGAGACGTCTACCGAGGGTCCGTCCACTGCCACCTTCGCCGTTGGCCGAGCGACTGCTGCCGCCAGTCGATATAGCTTTGCCTTTGCCTTCGCCTTTGCCTTTCCCACCCTCTCTGCGTACGCAGCACCCCACCTCCCTCCCTCACTAGCGCCGCTCCTGCGGCGTGGGAAACTGCGGAACTAGGGGTGGCAGACGGGTTGCAGACGCGATTAGGGATCAGGGGATGCGACAGACTCCCATCCTGACCCGGGTTTTTTCTCCGTTTTTCCTTCGGGTAGAGGCGGANGGTAGAGGCGGATTTATCATACAGGTTCTCTAGGCTTTGTCTAGGGGCGTGTTTATTGTAACAATAAATCGTGAATTTAGTGTTATTTCAATTCTTATGATTTATAAACACACAATAATCTACAGTTCGATAATAATTCGGACATGTGAAATACATTTTTTGTGTTAAATTACAAACATGTTGCTATTATATTAGTATCATAACACACAGCTAACTTTTTATCCTATCTAGGAATTTTTACTGAAATTTTTCAATCTGCTTTTGCCTTACGGTGCTTTATCAGAATTGATGATTGTTCCTTGCTTTCATCCGGAGAGTAAATTAGTTTATTGTCCTCCAAGTGGTCATACGCAGTTCGTACTGTTTTTTGACAATAAATTTATTATTATCATAGTTAATAGACGATAATAGCTGGTATGTTTTACCCGAGGTCAGAGGAATCGTTCATAAATTACGTCACGCAATCTTCGATGATTTCACCTCGCCCCCCCCCCCATGTCACACTTCATCACGTTTTTTTTACCAAACCGTTTTTTACCAAAGACTTTTGTTTTCGTTATAGGAAAATTTGGATCAATTGAGACAATTTCTTACATTTACAATTTAACAAATGTAACGTCACGCTAAAATAGCCCCAGCCACCCTCATCGCGAAAGCGTCACGTTTCGCCAACGCCTCCCCCACCCCCGAGACCGTTACGTAATTCACGAACGACCCCTAAGCGGTCAAACTGTCCCTCGACAGATCCTCTGTTTCGTGGCCTCGGGGGCACAAATGAGACCAGCAGCATCTCCCTCCCAGGTACCATAGAGACAGTGGTAGACGATAGGAAACTTTCATCTTTAATTTTGCTTTCTAAACAGGAGGTTCATGCATTCTAAACAGTCGGATTATCTAGTATATGAAATTAATAACATACGCTTTATCCAATATTTAAAAAATAAACTTTTAAATAAACTTTTGACAATAAACGTATTATTTGTGAAGGTACGAACCGTGCCAGAGAAGAATCGCCGCGCTGTAGCGGAATGTGTTCCGATAGATACATCCACTCGAATATTCGTTTATCTTTCGCATGAATCCTCCATGAGGCTTTTGTTGTGCCATCTGCCCTGCGTCTCTTTCCCTTCTGGCGCTCCGAGGGATTATCGACTACAGACTCTGCCCCTTTATGCCCTATCTCACCCTCGCCCTTGTACTTTCTCTACGCGTCGTGAGGATGAGTTTATCACGTCACTATCCGTGCGGAATGTTAATAATAAATTTATTGTCAAAAAACAGTACAAACTGCGTGTGACCACGTGGAGGACAATAAACTAATTTACTCTCCGGAAGCAAGCAAGGGACGTATTGCATCAATTCCGATCAAGGGCCCTGAGGCAGAGGCGGATTCAAAAATTTCAGCAAAAGTTCCTAGACAAAAACTAGAGAACCTTTTAAAACATCATGTTGGATATCTATTTGGCCCGTGAGTGTGAAAATGTTGCCGACCCCTGGCGCAGGGGCGTCCAAAATCCCCGGTGAGGGAGCAAATGTTGACGAAAGGAACGTCTTGAAATCTCTCGAGAGACACGTGATCGTGCAACGCGCTGTGACGTCAGCTCCCAAAGGAAATCCATGCGAAAGCGATTACGGTAAATACACCTTCCTTCATTATCCTGTTGGCAGCATGGAACCTTGCAGAGTAAAGTGTCTCTAATGGATTGAGAAAAATTTCCCGCGTATCTCAAGGAACTCTGAGAACAAGACACATTTGTCTTCTTCTTCTTCTTCTTCTTCTTCTTCTTCTTCTTCTTCTCTTTTTTTTTTTTTTTTTTTTTTTTTTTT
>NNCF01130326.1:273553-315998 GCA_002313205.1 Laupala kohalensis | reverse complement strand
AAAAATGAGAGGAATGAGGAAAATGAAAGATACCCTAGCCTTAATAGCGTCGGGATCGAAAAGAACAAGAGGTGACCAAGGGAGGTCAGGAAAGAGAAAGGAAGGAGCGTGGCACAAGTAAGTGGAAGTAATGCCAGACTCAGCTTGGGGCCCCGTGTTCGCCAAACACGTACTTACTAGATGTTAGTCTAGTACTTACTAGATATTTGTCGGTCGCATACTGTTATCATCAGGGCTCAGATCGATTTGCACTACAAAATGGGAAAATATACCTTATAATGTTCATCAAACGTGCTCAAAATACTTCAATATGGGCTAAAAAGTCCAAATTATCCGATTCTCTGTCAGTCCTTTCTCTCACGAGTCAGTGTGAATCCAGTCTCGCCACCCAGTCATGCTCGGCCGAGTATCCGATAAAATGTAACTAAAATCCAATCAAATGCACTAAAACTTTACATTATGTACAAGAGTGAGTATGTAAAAGTATACAATGACTGCATTCAGTAAATGTAAATTCAATTATATGCGCTAAAAAGTTCGAAATTTGCACTTTAAGTAACAAGTTACTTATGGATCTACTTATCACTAAGAATATCTTATCACTTAGAAAACCACAAAAAATGTACATAACATGTAAAATAGGAGTCCTGGTTTTCACATATAAAGAAATAGAGAGAATTAACAAGAAGCTGATGGTATAACACTGTCATATTATATTTCTCGCCGACAATGAATTTAATGTTACGAAGAAAAATTAACGCGTGTTGTTCCAATGCCGTATTCAGTCAGCTGGACTCACAGCTGACAAAACTATAGCAGTCGGTGAAGTGTTACGCGCGGCAAACCTTAACACCATTGCTGTTCTCTAAGTGAAAACATGCTGGAGGTTACACAAATAGTTTTAAACGTTTATATTTAATTGTAACTCTTTATTTTTGCACGTAGAAGCTTGAAATTAATAAATGTTGTCACACACATCAGTATTCATTCGCCGAATAATAACCATTTTTGTCACTCTTAGTTTATTTTATAAAAAATAATGAAGTCGACGTATCGGCAAAAAACCCATAAAAATATCTCTTTTTGAAACATTTAAGGTTTAAAAAAATAGTATTCATTGATAAAACCAAATATTTCACGTGTCTATGTGCAAAACGAAATTATAAATCTAATGATGGTAACTGTGTTTTTCTGCGATTTTTGTTGTACCCTCCACAGCTATTAGATGTCAAGGGTCTATAATTTAAAAAAATCTGGTAGTAATGAAAGCAACCCGCGGTGTCTTGAATGAGAGCAACACTTGTGAGTTGGTTCAATTGCAGAGCGAAGCAAAAAGGTGTTTGAGATGAATCATTTTACGAGCGGAGAGCGGAGCAGTGCGTGTGTGGGGGGGGGGGCGGAGGAGAGAGAGAGAGAGAGAAAGAGCAATTGAATACGGAAAAAGGAAGAGAGGGCGTTTCCTTCTCACGTCACTTGCGGGGGAGTCTCACTCACTTTTCCTTCCACTTTCCACTCTTTTTTGTTCCAAATGGGATACTTGTTTGCCGAATGTAATTTTCATTCCTGCACTGCTTTCACACTTTTACCCCCCATCTGCTCCGGGTTTTTCTCCGGTTTTCCTCCGGGTAATGTCTGATTTTACGTAGGCGAAAATGTCATTTAAATCTTTTGTTATTATTAACAAAAAAGAAGAAGATGCAGTGCAAGAAGTGAAAGCAGTGCAGGAAAGAAAATTATTATTATTAATGATTGTTATTATTAATGGGCTCTAATGACCTCGATGTTGTCGAGCCCTAAAGCCCCATTTAAAAAATTAATGTTATTATTAATCTCGATATTTGACTTCACATTATATCTACGACTCATTTTCGAATAATAAACTAATAACAATACGTATTTTATTAAAAAAAGGAATTAATGAGTATTAAATCTACCACTGCCCTTCGGCCCTCGATCGGAATTGTTGGGATAGTCCCTTGCATGTTTCCGGAGAGTAACTTGCTTCATTATCCCCCTCGTGGTCATACGCAGTTTGCAACTGCTTTTTTTATAATAAAGTTTATTTATTTATTGTTCATACCTTATTGCGGTAATGTGAGTAAGAAATATATTTAGATTGACAAAAACGTATATATATTTCGACGCTCTATGAAACATTGGCCGTACCAGAAACAAACTTTCGTTTAGGTAAATATGGCGATGAGCCGGGATTCGAACCCGGGACTCCTGCATTGATTGCGTGGGTGTGAACCTCTACACCATCCGTTCGCCACTACCCCGAGTCCGGGTTCGATTCCCGGCTCGTCGCTATTTTTAACTAACCCAAAGTGATCACATATCTTCTCCACGTGTGGAAAGGGTACACGGAAGAAACATTTGATCTCGTCTATTAAGTCTTTGAAATTCATGAAACCATCGCAAATATCGTGACAATATCACGATATTGTTTAAGAGCTTTGGGAGTGGAGGCGGCTGGTGCCGTGGTAGCGCACCTGCGGCGAAATCTGGAAGTCCCGTGTTCGTGCCCCGGTCCGTCACTTGTCCGTAGACGCTGCAACCTTCCCTCCCCGAATGCGAGTTCACTGATCGATTGCTTTTCCAGACCCCAATGCCGAGCCATTTTCATCCTCATCTTTGTATCAGTGGGGGAGCAGTTTTATTTATCTTTCAATTACTATTTTGTGTTTCACAAAAATATTAAAATTCATATTGCAAAAGGATGTGCACTGTTCCAACCACCAAATGTTTTTATTGATACTATTTGTTTACACATTGAAAATAATTGGTGTTCTGAAATAATACGTTAATATATAGAATTTAAAAAATTGACAAAAAGATATTCTTGAAATAATTGTTAATATCTAAATTTTTGCAGTCTTTTCGGGGCCCTCGAGTATAAACTTGCAGCTTTGCTCTGGGTCAGAGCTCGTAAGACGGGATTAAAAACGTTCTCCCAGTATCTCGTACACTTTGTCGATACCCAGATATTAGATTTCAACTAATGGAACAAACAATCTTTAGACACGAATTCCGAAAAACTTACTTTCTGAAGGTCCATCTCCACATTCCATTCCACAGTGTTACTATTCTTCCAAATAGGGAAGACAGGAATCCTGATTTTCCCCGATCATTAGGCTTCTCTTGGCTGCTCACAATATTCCCGCAGACACACATCTCCCGTTTCGTCATTACTCGTTATGTATATTTTGATGATTTTACATTCATTACAATATTCTTCATCGGGATGCCGTTATTAAATCATTGATTGATGTGCTTCAATTATCGTAAAATTCAACCTTTAATTTACTACAAAGAAAACACAAGTTTTGTATTGAAATACAACTTTTTAAATAATTTTTTGACCGAAATAAATTCTTTGTGACAGTCATTTAGTTTAGATAATGTACACTGGCCAAAATTTTGATTTTTCACGCAAGGATTTAAAATTACAAAAACGTCTTCTTAGGATACACAAGTGCATTCACACTCAAACTATACTTTACACTTGGTCCTCGGCAAACTTACACTAATGTATTTCAAACTCGGGATTGAAAGAATTTTGAGATTTTGAGAACCTGAGACGTTTAGTAAATAATTTTTGTGTCGACTTAGTATCTGTCTAAGATGATGTGCAGTGAACAAACTGAGCCGAATACAACATCAACGACGTCTCAATGATAATTGTTGCATTCAACATCTTAAGCAGTTCTCAACGATTTGTAATGAATAACTGAGTTCTGTTAAGCAAAGAAATATACATATCTGATTTGTCAGGTAGATCAGAACTTCCCGTATAACTATAGAAAACGTCGACACCGAAATTCTCAACTAATGCATCGATCCCAATGTTCTTCACTCTTAAAACATCGTAGAAAAAACTACTTAAAACATCGTGCACTTAAAAATGAACTTTGACCTGGAAACTCCAGACTTTGACACGACAAAATGAGAAAAAATATGATCACCACTGTTCGATATCGTTATGAGTAGAAAAGCTGCAACACAATCCCTGAACACAAACCTCACTAACAAAGCAGCTTCTCAACCGATAATAGGAAGTTTTATTCGTAGTAGTGGAGGGAGAGGACACAGGATGCGGATATGCGACCCTTGCTGACACGATGGTGAGTGACGAATCCACGTGCAGTGCATCCGAAGGCGTCAAGTCGGCTTTCATCTCAACGACGTGATTTCTTCTAAAGCACGAGACGTTCTATTACAACTCGCATCTCAAAAACGGTTTTGCGGAAAAGGTGAAGAGATAGTCGAACGAGTGTTCCGGCAACGCAAATTGTATGGGAAAGAAAGGGGACAGTTTTTGAGATATTTGAAGGGAATAAAAAGGAGCAATCTCGATATAAACGGGAAATTATTGCAGAATGAAAAGATGTTCAGCGAATGTCAGGACTACAGTGGTCCTTGCGACAGAAAAGGAATGAGGGAGGAATCGAAAGACCATGTGAAAGTCGAAAAGCCAAGGATACTGCGAGATTGCCGTAGTCACGCGGGAGTTTTACTCGTGACATGATAATCTTATCGAGTTTACGTTGCATCAGTCGATTCGTAGAACCAGCAGTAATCGATATGCCAACTGTGATGGACAGAGGGCTTGATCTCTAATCTTTGGTTGAAAGGAAGTTAGCTTTTCCACGGTTTAGAGCAACCTTTGTGTGGGTGCCGTGGCATGCCGTCTGGAATGGATGTAGATACAATAGGCCCNGATTCCCTTAGCTTCCATCACAGTGAATGGATATGGATTGTACACATTTAAGTATAATATTAATCACGATAATCATAATAATCACGATGATAATAATAATAAAAATAATCACGATGATAATAATAATAATGATAATAATAATGATGATGATGATAATGATAATAATGATGATGATGATAATAATAATGATGATGATGATAATGATGATAATGATGATGATGATAATAATGATGATGATAATAATGATGATGATAATAATGATGATGATGATAATAATAATGATAATAATGATGATGATGATAATGATAATGATGATGATGATAATGATGATGATGATAGTAATAATAATAATAATGATGATAATAATAATAAAAGGAAGTTTTTTCACTTCGAGAGAATTCATTATGCCCATTGAAAACGACAAGACGAACAAATAAAATGTGTCTTTGAAAGAGGAGTTCACAGAACAGAACAAACATATGACTTGGCTTTTATAGAATTTCCACTCCCACCTAGGAATACGAGCACAGGGCTACACTATTTCAGTGTTTGTAGCAAACTCGCACTCCGGCGACACTTCGAGCCACTTTTCGAAAAGAAAATAACCTAGATAAAATAGAAGGAACGCCCGAAGTAAAAATTTGTCTAAAAACACGAATCATTTCAAAGACGTAATTTTTTCAGGATTATTTATGAAAAGTGTAATTAATGCTCTATTTATGAAAAAACGCTCTTAAAGTTAATGCAGAAGTTAATTTTTTTTTAAAACTATGGTAAAGGGACGCGCAATCCCTGGAGTTTCTCTTGATGAGCCCCACAATGCCAAATTCCAATTTTGGATCCCCTCCCCCAGGTTCACGTGAAGGAACGTTAAAGGGAAAAGAGAAAAGTATTTGCAAAAGAAGTGTAGTGAGTTATGTTTTAAATATTTGTAATATTAAATGTATTAAATACACGAATTAAAAACCATTTTAGAACCGGTCGTAGCATTAGAAACGATTTAAAGAACAAAGTGTGTGTTATGCGGAGTGAAGGAGAGCAAGGGCGAGCCAGGGGGTGGCGGGGGGCGAGTTCTTGACCTCGTAGCGGGCGAAGTGGACGCGTATCTCAACTGCGCAAAATAAGTGCGCGGAGTCACGACAAAGTTTCCAGAGCTCGTGTCAGAAAATTCTCAAGACGCGTGAACTGCAAACGGCAATACGACATAATGTGGTATCGCTAACTATATACTATAGTTTGTGAAATATCGGAAATCGACTGGCTTTCTACCTCACTTTGTCCCTGAACATTATCTTTCACCTCACAACAAACTTATTCTTGGCAACCGGAATGATTCACCTATTTGATAATTCTTGTAGCGAAGTACACGACAAAAATTTAGTATAATTTGAATTCTGTTCAAAATTTAAAGAAAAATGTTACCAACCTATAACCATTTTCAAATATTCTCTTCTGATTTTGATAACAGCAGTGTAATAATCTCCGCGCAAAATAAAAGGAGGCGATTGCTTGCAAATGGTTGTTTGATGAATTTACTCAGATGATAAATAGATGCCCCAGAAATTTTACTCGCATTTATACAGATTCTTTTATGTTTCTTAATTTTTAGTTTTCAGTATTCAGGAGGGGTTTGATTTCTTGACGAACAAAACGACCTTTTTTCGACGTCTGGAGCGCCTAAAATGTTATCATCAATATCTCACAATTGAATTTTTTTTAAACTTTTTTTCGGGTCTAAATTTATCTTCAAATTGTTCCTCAACCAGAACAGCGTAATACTATCCCGATAAAAATAATTATAATTAAACTAATACTTTAATTGCCGTCCCCATTATGAATTTGTTTTGTTTGTTCCTTTTAGCTGAGCAGAAAGCGGGATCGGGAGAAACGAGGACAATAAAAATCTATATATTTAAAAAGCAGATTCAGCGAAGCGCTGGAAGTAAACGAAAGAGCAGAATATAGGTTGAGGTGAATGAAAACACATTTATGTCTTATTTATCCCGCGAAACCAGTATACGTATTAAGGACATACGCTCGAATGTAAATGAACAACAAATCTGGTCTTATCACAGTTGTTCTTTGTCAGTCAAAAAACGAATCCATTGAAAATAAAGGAAGAGATGAAGCGGAGCGAAGAATAAGAAACGCGGATCACTCGACTTAAAAGATCGTCAATGGACTCATTCTGAAATAAAGGGAAGTCTTCATAGTGAACGTTACTTTTGCATAATATAAATTAGTGTACAAATGAGACGTAATTATATGAATCAAAATTAATACGGTCAAATCTTATTAAAAAATTAAAAAAGGGGGAAAGAAAAGTCTCCGGCGTCTGCGTATTAGTGTAGTCAAACACAATTATTAACCTCAGAAAAATTATCGATCCGCCTAGTGCTAAAAATCGCATCCGAGGTGTAAGTAACAAAAGAATTTATTCTCAGATATATTTTTAACGATACGCCTTATCGTCAACCCTTCTTTCGTATAAACTGTAAGGATGAAAATGTACAAGAAAGATTTTTATATTTTCTTCGTTTATTCGATTTCTAGTAAACATAACTTTTAGAAAATTGCATTAATCTTTATTTAATTAATTCTTCTTATTGTACAAAAACATAAATATCCAACATACGCCTTCGGTCCACAACCAACCACGCTCTGCTGACAATTGACCAGCAAATTTAAAGAAGAATCAATAAAAGATACAGCTCATTGTTGAGGTAAAATATCTGATTGGATGCTATTAAAAACAATGTTTCATTGTCAAGATGAATTTTTATTGGTTAGATCATTAATGCATCGAATTGCTAAGTAAAATTAACACTATTCAATAATGCAATAGTTATTCGTCGTTTCAGCACGGAAAAACGACTAAAAATGAAACATTATGAAGATACAATACTTATTTCACTTCGCACCAGTCCAGACGCCAGCTGTTACTCCTCTTTCTTTTGCTTCTACAGTCAGGGTGACAACACACGCGCGCGCTCTATCTGAGAAAATGGGAACTTAATCTTTTCAACGTTTCGTGACAGGAGACACCCTCACCTCTCGCACCAGTACCGCGGGGAACTAAACAAAATATAATGCTATATCTTTTAAACGACAACCTCGATTTTCATCATACTGCGCAGGCGCGAAGAGAGACCTGTACGTAACAGGTGATTGTCCGCTTCAAACTCTTATGATACCTTTACCTGCATGATCGTTTCAAACGTGTGACTTGTAGGTTTTTCGAAACACTTGTAGTTAAAAAACACAATTAGACAAAATAGACTTTCTTTCCCATCTTACATTTTGTTGTTCATTTCTTTGACCTTTTCTTTACGTAAATTCATTCATACCTGGAAGATTTTCCCGAGACACTCGATTCACCCCAGGAAGCTCGTTGGTGCTGAGTTTCACCCCCAAACACTAATGTGTCGTTGTAAATGTTAATACAATTCTTTTTTATGGGGAAAACTCGGTGATTTTCTATTTTCAACGAGGAATAAATAAAATTGTGACTTTGCATAAATTTGAGCCTTGTGCTACAGAGTGAATACACATTTATTATTGTTTCAGTGCGTTAAACATTATGAAATTTAACAAAATGACCTGGTGCCATGGCCCGTGGTATAGAATCTCGGGGAATGATTATAAGAGAAAAAAAATCTTACTGACGGGTCGCGTAAGACACTTAACGTAGTGAACTGTGCAAACTGCTTAATAATACAAAATAAGGTTTCTGGTAGTATATTCATATGTACAGTCATAATGTATCTACTGTTGTGACCTATTCAAGATTAAAGAATTGATTACAATAATGATGTTACTGTGGAAAAGGTTTCCATAAATGTCATATTTCAATTCTACTATAATTAACTTCCATAATATAATATAATTAAATAAACAATGCAAGACTTACGATCTTTGAAATTCCAGGAACACAAACGAAATTTATAATCAGTTGAACAAAGTGTAGTTGCCTCACATTGCATTAATAATGATCACTTGATGGATTGGGAAAGTACATAAATATTTGATACAGAAGTTAATTATTACGAACGTTGCATATCAGAAATGATATTTATAAAAAATACACACGGGAGTTTGAATCACGTGACGAAGACTTTAAACGAAGTCGAACCTCTCCCACTATTTATTTAATTAAATTATAATATTTGAATATTGGTGGATGGGAGGAGGGATGATATGGAAGTGGGGAGGGGGGAGGGGGGTGCTGTACTATCCTTCTCATGGATATGTTTCTTTCGTTTACCCTCTCTACACGTGGAGAAGATATGTGATAACTTTCGGTCAGTTGAAAATGGCGACGAGTCGGGAATCGAACCCGGGACTTCTGCTTAACGAATGCATAACGAACCTTAACACTTAGGTATGTGTGAAACCGGTAATTAAGTGCACACAGCAGTGTGCCGCCTGGTTCACTTATTTCCTGTCTGGCGATGAGTGTCAGGTCTTGCCGGGTTTAGGACGCTTGTTGAAGGCAAGCGGGTGGTGTAGTGGGTAACGCCCCTACAACGAAAGGAGGAGTCCCGGGTTCGATTCCCGGCTCGTCGCCATTTTCACCTGACCGAAAGTTATCATACCCTTCTCAATGTTTCCGAGCATAAATATTCTTCTCCTTCGAAGTTCGCGCGTCGCCCACACGATGGGTGGTGGCGCTAGCGTGCGTCACCACTCACTGGGTCAAATTGGCACGCCACAACCTGTCTCGTGGTGCATATTTAATGAAGCGAGTAATTTTGTTCTGACTCTTCATTCATTCATTCTCGCGTGCGACCAGACAGTATTTTTATTTTAGACCTCGTACGCACAGCTAAATTTAACCTGATGCCCCACGACACAATCGCTTGTATCTCAAACGTAGTGCTATGCATAACTTTCACACTCTCAAGTGTTTCACGCAGTCCGTTGTAACGAGTATTGTTACCTCGCTACAACGGACAGTTAAGAAATTGTACGACGGATGTTTTTTAATCATCCGCATAGGGGTGTACTGAAAAAATTTATAGGGGTGTATTGAAAAAACTTATCTCGAATTTAGAGTCACTTTAATAGTTACGTTTTATAAACAATATTTTCCAAATAATCTATAGTTTATTATATTACGTATATGTTCAATATCTTTTTATGTTTCATTAAATACAAATTTATTGGTATTATGTTAATATTATAACACGTACCGAATTATTGCATTCTTATCTTAGGAGTGTGTTGAATTTCTTAACCCACCTCTCCCTTCATCGGAATTGCTTCCTTCCTTCCGGAGATTAAATTAGTATTGTCCTCCACGTGATCATACGCGGTTTGTACTTCCGCTTTTTTTGCCAATAAAGTTTTATTTACACGTCTATAGTAAAATAGGTAAACTCCGTTTGTACCGGACACAAAATTTGCCTGCATCGTAGCTCTTGTTAACTTATCTCCGTGAAAGTTTATAGTTCGTTTAGTCGCTATTTGTTCTTTGGGTGCCAAGCGACTCAGCAGGTTTCGGAGAAATGCTCTGGCGTTGCGTTGCGTGCTGTGGGCAGACCTCCAGGAAACTTCGAGGCTGATTGGGTTAAGGCCACTTGCAATGGCCATTTGTTAAGGCCACTTGAGGATTTATTAACATTCTGTTTTCCGTAAGAAGCGAACCAAGTTATCCGCATACATCATTCACACTCTTCAGAGAAACACAGCTGCTTTACGCTATCATTTTTCTTTCACTTCTGGTTTATAGTCTGTGGTTCAGGCCTTCTATTTCCTTCCTTCTTACCCCCCAACTCACCAGTGCGCTGCACCGGAGAAATCCTTTCAGTCTTCTGCCGCCAGTTCCTGGAAAACCCGACACCCCCTTTCCCCCCAACCCCCAACAATCCAACCCTCTTCCATTTACCATATAATGACCTCGGCGCCCTCTGCCCACTTGCCAAACATTTTTCTTCAATACTCAGGTACGCAATTTTGTCGGTTTGCTCTCTCACTGAATCTGTTTTCTTCACTTCATTCTTCATTGTTCTTTTCTTTTTTTATTTCATAATTTCAATCATTTTTACACTTCTTTCGATACTGTTTTTACATCTCAATTATTGTATACTTTTGTTTCAATTATTGTCATTTTCATGGATATATTTCAGTGTATGTTACTGCCGATGGCTGCTATGCAGCCGAAAAAGCTTTTCCTAACATTAAAACTATGAGCAACAAACTACGAGCGACGTTTCATTCACCGTATTAAGAGGGTAAAATGATTCTGTGGTAGCTTATTGTCGTGATACATGAAAGTGATAGTGTTTAGTTTATTCAGTATTTTGAACCCGAAAATATTTGTCCAGGAACGTTTGAATTAGGGTTTATTGATAAAATGCGTATTCATAAAATGCATTTTAGTACTAATAATAAATATACTTACCGATAGAATACATTTGTATCAGTTTATTTGGCACGAATTCGGAGAAGAAATTTGAACTCACCTGTAACAAAGAGAGATACAAATCACAAAAATTGTTTCATAATATTCTAATGTGACAAATTATAAAACTAAATTGCCATGATCGTGTGGAAATTGACATTGTTAAATTATTCTGTTCAGTCTACTTCTTGATGATATAAAATATAATTTCAAAGTAATTACTTTTTTTTTTGTGTGTGTGTGTGGGGCTTTAGGGCTCGTCAAAATCGAGGTCATTAGAGCCCTTAAAACTTGTACAGGTAGGGAAAATGCAGTTACGCACTAGGGAGAGCCAACATGACTCTCCCCGCGTGTGGGACTCGTCGAATGATTCAACCCTACCCACTAAAAACCCTCCTGAATTACAACTCAAAACTCAAATCCCAACATATCTCAAGACTTTACTAAAAACATTTTATAAAAAAAGAAGAGGAAATAGGAAAATAAAAGATACCCTAGCCTTAATAGCGTCGGGATCGAAAAGAACAAGAGGTGACCAAGGGAGGTCAGAAAAGAGAAAGGAAGGAGTATTACACAAGTAAGTGGGAGTAATGCCAGACTCAGCTCGGGGCCCCGTGTTCGAAAGTAATTACTGGAGAGTGTTGAACGTAAAGGAACAAGCAGCAGGTAGAGGGGACCTCGAGGAACTCGCTTGTCCCATACCCCCCCCCCGACTCCCTACCACAGTTACGGAAATGTCGCATTACTTTTTTATAGTACAAAATATTGGAATTAATTGTAATGAATGTACTTAAAATGTATAAAATATTGTTAATTTACTACTTGTGATCTAATTGACAACGTGAAAAAAATAATAAAACAATTTTAAAATACGAGAACAAATAACTTAAAAGTTAACACTAATTAATTTTTGACAATAAACCTGTTCAAAAAAAAATTGATTTCTGTTTATTCGGGGCCATTCTGGCGAAGTCTGATGAAGACTCTTGGTTCCCAAATTGTCTCGTCGATGTCCCCACGAAGAGTCTGAAGAACGGAAACGATAATGGAAGAATAATGCTTCGGTCAAACCTGTATTTCTATTGACCAGATTTTAATCACAGAGTCGAAGAAATGAATCTACATTAAATGAGTTTAGTAATTTAGTTTATTGTAACAATAAATCATGAATTTAGTGGGGTTTTTTCAACTCTTATGAGTTTTAAACACTATACTCAGAATAATCTATAGTTCGATAATAACTTGTACATGTAAATTTACAAACATATTTGCGTTAAATTACATACATATTGACATTTTATTAGTATTATAACTCGTAGCTAACTTTTTATCTTATCTAGGAACTTTTGGTGAAATATTTGAATCCGCCTCTGCCTTAGGGCCGTTGATCGAAATTGATGGGATGGTCCCTTGCTTGCTTCCGGAGAGTAAATCAGTTTATTGTCCTCCACGTGGTCATTCGCAGTTTGTACTGTTTTTTGACAATAAATTTATTATAATTAAAAGTAAAACTGCGATACTTCTACTTTACATAAGTTTGATAAATATAACATCAATAGATACATAGGAAAGTATGCAGGAGAAAGCATAAAAAATGTATTTATAAGGAAATAACCGATACGTCACTTTCTCGTGCGCATAACTGATAAGAAAGGCGATTTCTTCGAAGTATGTATTCTCTGCGGTGACTAACGGAAACCTTGAAGAACGATATTCAAGAAAACTGACATCATTCCGAGATAAGGAACAAAGTACAGTAGAGAAGTAAAGTGGTTATTGCTTGAGCTCACGTTGCAGAAATTGTTCGTGACCAACGCTGGTTCTGATGGGTTTTAGCAGATAGACGCCGCAAGGCATTGTCTCATTGAATGCAGTTGGCTCTTGTGGGAACTACGGACCACAAAGCGGTTTTCGTCTCAATTCAGGGAAATTCGTTCATCATGACTTCATTCTTGTTTCAACATCCGTGCAATTCCTTTTCTAGGGAACATATTGTAATAATGCCGAGGCAAAGTTCAACATGTTGAGTAAAAAATTAACTTTTCACGAAAACATTACTGGCATATGACAATGGAAAAATTAATTCATCTAACAATTTGTTTAGAAACCCCTACACACCTATTCAACATGTTCGAGAGCAAAATGTATGATTTACTATGATCGGACCGGATACCAAATTTATTTCGGAGGAGTCCAAACGTTTCACTTCTTTAAATACTTTATATTTCTACAATTGTTAGATTCACATCGTTAAATAGTGAACTTATTGTAAATTACCAATATTTTATGCGGATAAAGTAAGTATAAAATATCTCTGCAGAGTCCCGGGTTACTCCTGGGGTAGGCCGCGTGTGTATTCATTGGTTACAGGCCAGAACTGTTTCTTTACCAGCACATCGTGATTACCAAGTGTGAATGATTGTTCATAGTTATCCTGTTTTGGGTTTACTTTTTACAGTTATTAATTTATTTTCAATGCATCATAACTACTTTTACGTTGAGGGTATAGGAGGAGTAATGGTATATGTGTGTATATTGAAGCGTGCTTGTACATATAAATGTGTCTGTATCTGTTAGTAAGCGAAAATGTGTTTTTGTACGTATGTCAGTATGTAGATAATTAATTTCTTTTTCGCTGTTACCTTGATCTGAGCATTGCTCACTTGCAGATTAATAAATTATTATTATTATTATTATCATCATCGCTCGGTTCGTCCTAATCTGCAGTGAACAAGAATTTCCAACTTCCACTGGGTGATACCTCTGCCATATATCGTATTTCGTATTTAGGTCTCGCGCGGGCGACGTCTGATAACACGTGTCCGCTAGGAAATGCCTACACCGTGGAGGGGCGTACGATGCACAGTTTTTGGCAGCGTCAGTCAGTTTCCAGCGATGACGTATGTGTGACGCAGTGCATAGGAGCGGAGGACACCCCGACAGCTTTCGCCAACTCTCAGTTCAGCAAGTCTACGAATCATTGTGTGCAAGTTATGAAGCCGGAATTTCAGGAGTTTTTTTAATAGCATTTTAAATCGTGGGAAAAAATTAAATTTTAAATTTCGTTTCCGTCATTTAAAAAAATAAATCACAATTCCTACTATTAAACCTGCACCATAAGATTTCAATGGAGAGAAATTCTCGAGGTAAGAAGACTTTCTGATAATGTTGCAGCGTGTATTTTAAGGAACATTCGGAATTGTACAAATATCGGTCTAGAATATTACGATTGCCGCAGATTTGAAATGTGCGGTCCCATCTATCAACTCTTCCCCAACCTTCTGATCACTTCCAATCCCCAACGTCTCCCCGCGTGCACAATTAGGTCTATCATACTAAGTAAACAGAAAAGAGACAATAAGATAATTCAAGTGTACATAAAGAAGTTAATGTTCTTTAACGTACAAATATTTGTATCACACAAACCAGTCAAAACTTAATTCAGTTTAATTAAATAAGTAATGAGAGACTTCGGGCCTTTTATGGGCGAACAGTTGTCGTAAGTCTTTCATTATTTATTTAATTAATGGACGTAATAATTGTAGTAGAATTCATTCAGTTTCTGTAATTTGACATCCATCAACTATAATATATCAAGAATTTATTGATAATTAACCAACAACAATGATGTAATCTTGCTGGACCTTTTGTATCAATAACATGATAAATTAGTTAATTGTATTTTTTCAGACAACTATTTTTTTTTGATACGATATTAATTTTGTTTATATTCCCCCACCCCCTGCCGGTGACATTTTGCCTTTGTAAGCCTTTGTATCACGTGTAAATCGAAACGCTTTAAGCCATCGTGTGCCGAACTGAGAAAGAAAGTTCGTTCCGTTCCGTTCCGAACACGGTATATTCCTACAAGAAAGGAAGAGGAGATACCCACGGAAAGGTTGCAAGGGCCACAGACCTTCCCCTAAAAGTCACGTGATTGCAGTGACTGACCTCGCAGACAAGGATCAGGGTCAAGGCAGCGGAGACGGGGCTTTCCCCCCTCGCCGCCCCTTTGCGATCGATTGCCGGACGTCATTCCCTCCCCGCCCCTCCCCCAAGACTTACTCCACCCCCTCATCGTCGCCTCTATTCTCTACGTCACGTGACTTTACCAAATTTAAGTAATATCCGAATAAATATTAATAGTAATCAGAAAAGTGACTATTTGATGTAAAGATATACATTCCGCAGAAAGAACACAACAGAGCCACAAGAGCAATTAAGTGAACTGAATAAAAGGCGGATGTTAGCGATGAATTTAATATATATTAATAAAGCGATGATTCTTTAGACTGACAATAAATAAGGAATTAATTTATTGTCAAGAGAGCTGTTACAAACAGCGTCAAACCACGTTGAGGACAATAAAGTAATTTACTGCGACAAACGAACAATAAACTAATAAACACAGAAAAAAATCGTGAACGGAAACCATGCACTATTTCTCGAAGCAAAGAAAGATGAGTCCATTTGGTCCTTGCTTTTGCTCGCACCAGTTTGTCTCCGAATTATTGTCTCGTTTCTGTTTCCTGGATTTGCGACCTGTTTTTTGGCAACGTGCACCCCACACATTGACTCTCTCTCTCTCTCTCTGGACCACTACTTCTCCTTTCTCTCCTTGACTTATCCTTTCTTTTAGTTGAACATTATTTGTCAAAGCTCCTCGTACGCTTATAATTTACACGCACTATAAAGCTACGCGCACACTGGGACGTCCACCGACGGACGGCCCTTCAGACGTTTAGCAAGTGCGGAAGACTGCGCGCGCTGGTTCGGAAATTCCGGAACCCTGTCGGGTGAAGGAACCGTTCACTCTCCAAGGCGCAGAGGATTAGGATACGCGTGTTACCTGCTCCCCATTCTATTCTGATTACTCAACACAATCGAAGCGGCGAATGCCTGGTCCTTGCGAGTGCCCGCAGTCACGAACTGCTGATGAGTATCCCGGAAAATTTTACAACCCTCCCGACACACCAAAATCTTCCTCTGGGGACTTTTAGCAAACGGCGGCAAGTGCGTACCGTCTCAGTCGGTTCCTGG
This sequence comes from Laupala kohalensis, assembly GCA_002313205.1. Taxonomy (NCBI): domain Eukaryota; kingdom Metazoa; phylum Arthropoda; class Insecta; order Orthoptera; family Trigonidiidae; genus Laupala; species Laupala kohalensis. The sequence continues at coordinate 299,835 of NNCF01130326.1, read as the reverse complement.
TCGGTTCATACCGATGCAAAGCGATGGAAGGAACTTGTGGGAAAATCCGGACGGGGTGTGCCGACCGTCCCAGTGCGCGCGTAGCTTCAGACTTACAACGATATAAGATTGTTTCTAAGAGTTGTCACTGCGTAAAATAGTGGGAGATAGTTGAGAGACTCGTACCGTAACGCAACACGGACAGTACAATGTTATGAAGACAGTCATCCGTAGTACTTATTTCCTGACAGAGGAATTTTATTTGTAATCCATAACGTTTCTCGTTATTTATCATTTACGTTCAAAGGGGAAAAATTGTTATAGATCGACGTCTTGAGGAGCAGTGAGACTTTGTGAAGCCCCTGAGATTAATATCTGTACGTTGTTGCACCTGCTTGTGCCATCCATTACGTCTGACGTACACGGAGTACTTCCCTTGGGTCGAACTTCCTTCGATTGTTCGTCGCCTTTCACGCTGTGTAGGGACAAGCAGATCTGCATCGATCAGTTACCACTTACAAACACGCAGGCGAAGGGAACTGACCCCCTCTGAATACTAAAATTCATGAACTGAGAGAAAACAGAAGTAGAGATATGAAGGTCATTCATTACCCTCTGTTAATCAAACACAGTGGCGGATCTAGACCGTAATCCAGGGGGGTATTATTAATAACAATTATAATTATTTATTAGTTATTAATCTGGTGTTATTAATAACAATTAAATATTTAGGAGTTACTATAGATACAAATTTCATTTGGAAAGAGCACCTCTTGTACATAACAAAAAAACTTAGAACCTGTATATGGAGAATGTGCAACATAAAAGAAATTACGCCTAAGAATATACTACAAATTATTTATCGTGCCCTATTTGAGTGTGCTTTAAGATATGGAATCACCATATGGGGTTCCACATCAAATTCGCACATAACAATTCTACAAAAATTACAGCATAAAGCACTAAAATGTTTTGGTGAAAAGAAAGCAAATGGTCGGTAGGCGCATGAGCGCGCAGAGCTCAAGGTCCCGGGTTCGATTCCCTGCTCGTCGTCGTTTTCACTGACTGAAAGTTATCACTGCATCGAAAATTGATCGAGCAAATCCAACTTACATTTCCTTAATTATCAATATGTAATACTCAATAAAGCTTATCAGACGATATCGCCGCTAATCCGGCATGTCGTCCATTTACCGTCTGCAGACCACGCTAGTGATCTCACGAACCATATAAATTTTGTAATGTAATGGTGGAATGCTCTAATTATTGCACATGTTGTGTGTTTTTTGTCGAATTAGATGAATTCTCTTGAAAATTTCTGAGATGTTTTAAAGTAAAACATTGCATCGTACGATTTTTTAAAATATTTATTTTTCCACCATTTTTTCATTCCTTCGAAGTACTCTTATTACATTCAATAATAATTCTTGTTACATTTTAAGTTCATACAACGTTCTTTTGTGTGTTTCTTTTTTGTTAAATAATGAAAATGAGACGACAGTCCATAAGAATCAAATTGCAAATTTCAAACGAAAAATAACCTTTTTTTTTTTTTTTTTTGGTAAAGGTACTAGAATATTGATCTCATATTTACATGAACTCTACTATCTTTTCTCACGATCCTTGTATAGAAGTGGCAATATAATCCTTCTTCTGTATGAAGCATGAAGTTTCATCTCCTTAGCTGCACACTTGAATCCTGGTGATGAATTAACTTGGAGCACATCGTAATCTAAGACATGGCTTCTCCTTCGTAGGTGACTCACCCGCTCCATTACAAGTCTTCTCATCACTTCTATAAAAGTCGACCTGGCAACATGTGTTGCGTTGATGATGAAATGTTACCAATAACGTATTGCGAAAGGAATTACTTCTTCTGCAGTTGCTCATGTTTGGTATTTTATTTTATTTCAATTATATGAGAGTGCTTTTAGAATACATCAGACACCGTAGGACATCAATTACACCAGTGTTAAAACATATGTTTTATTTTTACGATCAGTTTTTACTATTTCTTGGATATGATTCGAAAAACTTAAAAATGAGATATTTGTGCAAAGCATAACAGAACGTAAAAAATCGCAAATGATGTCCTGATTCTTCTGAAGACCATCAGAGTGGATCGCAGAGTTAGACCTTTCAACCATACCGAGTGAGGAGAGAATGTATGTTTACTTGCTCATGAGTAAGAACATGTAGAAATACCAGCTGNCGGAATTTCTTTTACTCGTTAAACCAACGAACCCATTCACTCGCAGGTCGAAATTTCGCTTCCGAAGCAAAAGACACAACGGCGGCAGCGCGGTTGCACCATTTCATTAAATCTAAACCATTCGCCCAAATTTTAGGATTAGAAAATGTTTTTTTTTTATCTTCGTTAAATGCACAAAACAAAAAAGTATTAAATTATATGAGAATTGATTTTTTCTTCTTAAATTTCAGTATTTTAACTCTCCAGTTTTTAATAACGTTTCTTCGATAATGTAGGTAAACCTTCGTAGATAGACATATGCTGTCCCGGACTTTTTTTTGTAGAACATTATTTTGCCATTCGTAGTCATCACCTAGCGATACGTTTAGGCGGCGCACGCGAATACATCTTTCTTTTCCCTCCGATCTCATCAACATTTATAGTCAAAATCATTTGTTCACACATTTTACAAAAAAAAGTTGGCATATGTTCATCCTGAGCATTTTAACAATATCCTTTTGCCAAGTTTCCTGACGATCGGTAAAGCGGTTTAGTCGTGATTCAGTAACGAACAGATAGAGACACTTTCCGCAATTATATATTAGTACTAGCTGATTACCAGGTCTTGTCTGGGATCTATCTATAACCCTAATTGTCTTCTTCTCGGGAAAAAATGAAATCTATCTATATTGTAAGCTCAAAATACTTTAACTTACTGTTTTTAAAAACTTGTACAGCATCCTAATTCTTCAAATTCGTAATAAAACAAATTTTNCGTTAAACCAACGAACCCATTCACTCGCAGGTCGAAATTTCGCTTCCGAAGCAAAAGAGACAACGGCGGCAGCGCGGTTGCACCATTTCATTAAATCTAAACCATTCGCCCAAATTTTAGGATTAGAAAATGTTTTTTTTATCTTCGTTAAACGCACAAAACAAAAAAGTATTAAATTATATGAGAATTGATTTTTTCTTCTTAAATTATACTCTTAAATTTAAGTATTTTAACTCTCCAGTTTTTAATAACGTTTCTTCGATAATGTAGGTAAACCTTCGTAGATAGACATATGCTGTCCCGGACTTTTTTTTGTAGAACATTATTTTGCCATTCGTAGTCATCACCTAGCGATACGTTTAGGCGGCGCACGCGAATACATCTTTCTTTTCCCTCCGATCTCATCAACATTTATAGTCAAAATCATTTGTTCACACATTTTACAAAAAAAAGTTGGCATATGTTCATCCTGAGCATTTTAACAATATCCTTTTGCCAAGTTTCCTGACGATCGGTAAAGCGGTTTAGTCGTGATTCAGTAACGAACAGATAGAGACACTTTCCGCAATTATATATTAGTACTAGCTGATTACCAGGTCTTGTCTGGGATCTATCTATAACCCTAATTGTCTTCTTCTCGGGAAAAAATGAAATCTATTTATATTGTAAGCTCAAAATACTTTAACTTACTGTTTTTAAAAACTTGTACAGCATCCTAATTCTTCAAATTCGTAATAAAACAAATTTAATACAAAACTTGACTGCATACACTAACGCCATCTCACGGGAGCGGCACCAGTCACGTTCTCACTTGGGAAGCATGACGTGGCTGCACCATTTCTTGTGAAATCTATATTATTCGTCAAAACTTTTCGATTTAAACATATAAACCATTAAATTTGACAATTATTTTTACCTTTTTAAATTACTCTCTTAAATTGAAGTATTTTAACACTTCTATTTTTAATAAGGTTACGTTGATAATTGATGTTTGCAGTTATATGCTGTCTCGGACTCTTTCGTAGTGCTCTTTGAGGCAAACAATGTTGCCATTCATAGTTGTCACACCTATCTCTAACAGCTTAGGCAGCGTAAGCAAATATAACTTTTTTCCCGATTTTATTGACAAAAACCATTTCTATGTTTCTTATCACACATTATACAAATAAAAGTTAGTCTGTGTACATCCTGGACATCTGAATTATCTCCTTTTGCCAAATTTCATCACCTTCGATTCCGTGATTGTATCGTGATCAAGTAACAAACAAACAAACAGACACGCTATCGCATTACGCATTTACATATTACTGTATGGATGGATGGATGACAAGATTTTAAACAGAACTCTGTGGACGGGGTGGTGGCAGTGTATTCGAAAGGTTTGAAAACTGATAAAAATTATATTCGACTTTGGTACGAAGTCGGAAAATGATGAGTCAAAGGTTTGAATATCACTCAGGTAAACCAACACTCCAAGTCAGTGAAATCACTCACACGTAGAATTGTTTTAAAACTCCGCAATATGATTCGCGACGAAGAAAAAACTTGATTTAATTTTTGTCTATCTGCTCGATTCAGAGCGTGTACAATCACGGCGGGTGGAGCACAAGTGTTTCCTCACCTCAGAAAAAGTTAAATAGCTTTCTCAAATGCCCGGTGACCCGTATATAACAGTGATGTAAAAACTATGGTATATTAACTACAAATCAAAGTAAACTTCCATTATTTCGTGATTTAAAAGTTGGTATTTTTTCGAAAATAAGTGAGTTCTTCGTAAGACACGATATATTACACCATTTATAACTGCTATTATTTCATTTAAATGGCCGGTGAGTTATGTTTTTCAAGTTGAAGTCACAATAAATACACTAGTACTATCTGAACTAGTATCAATTAATAATATCACAAATATTCTGTTTCTAAAGACATGAACTTCGTATGCTAGTGAAGATGTGACTTCGTACTTCCGAAGCAACCGAATGTCCGGAAATAGCAACCAAATCGGCATTGGAAATTGTTGATCGCTTTCTTGTGTTGGTAGCTCTGCCGGGCGCTTTCCCCGCGGAGCGAGTGGGTTGCGTTGACGGGGCGTAGCGCTTAGCCCACTGCCCACTGCCCACAATCGGCTTCTTGTGAGTCATCCTTCCACCTACCCACGAGGACGGGTTCCCTTCCGACCAAATACATCGCAGAGACACACTGAAGGTCCAGGAGACGGAGCGGGAGCAATCTCTCGGCAACGGCGTCTTCCGCCTTCGCAAACGTCACTTCAGAGATCGAGGTGAAAAACGGATAATTTTCGATTCAGTTCGCCGATAGTACTTGCACCGTAAGTAGAGATTTCCTTAGTAATGCATCCATAAACACTGTTATTTTGCCAATTGCTGCAGTTTTACTGCTCCTTTCTCGGTCCTGGTTGTAAGCATCTTCATTCTGAATCGACGATATCTTGAGAACGAACCGGAAGCAAGATCACGTAGCAGAGAGATGTACCTTTAGTGTTAAGTAATTCGTAATGTTAAAATATTTTTCACTGATTTTCCTAGCTTTCTCGCGTATCGGAAATATGGTGGAAAAATTTGTCAAGTTGTAGAATATAATAATTGCTGAAAATAATTGTTCGTAAAACACGATTTATGTATGTTGATGAATGTTTGGTTAAGTGAATATGATATCAAAGGTTGATTAAACACAATTTGAAATGAAATCCTGAAGCGCCAAAAAAAACAAAACATTCTGAATGTAAACAATTTAAGTCAAGTGTATTGCAATAATTAATTATTTTGATGTATGTAATACATCTTGTTTCAGGTTTGAATTCTTTGATGTTTATCCGTTTCTCTTCTTGCAACGTGTGAGGTGAATATATCAAAAGTAGGTTAAAAAGTCTTTCAAGTCAATGACACGATTATGTTACTCATTTTACAGACCCCTTCATTATCTCATTATGGATCCGGAGGAACGTATGCAATCACATGTCCTTCACATGTCTTCCAAACCGAAGCCAAAATACGTTTTTAACGAAGAACATATCTCATCGACGCATTATTATTATTTCTAACTCTCAAGACGTTTTTTATCTTTCTCTGATGTATAAAATTGAAATTTAGCATCGATTTCCCAACGGTAAGGAGTATGACCGTTCAAAATTCGATTCAATCCGAGCTGTAGATTTTGCATGATGTAATTCCTAGTAAAGGTTTTGAAGAACTTACAACTCACCCGGTAAAGATGTGCTATACTGCAAAACCACCTGAATTATCAAGGAAGATAATATACTAGTACGAATACTCATAACCCGCTAAACACAGACAGAATAAAATTTTAAAAAATTTACAACTAAAATTAATACTTGAATATCTTTTACGATTAACAGTTGACACATTTGGATATTGTTACATCGCCTTTAAATTCGAAGCGCACAATTTGTTATGAAAAAGATTTCTTTAGTATCATTGCATCATATATATCACAATATTCACTGGAATCTTCCGAAGAATAATTCTGGATGGAAAATGGTAGAGTTGAAGAAGGCGTGCGGATGGTGTAGTGGTCAATAGCCCTACGATAAAAACATGAGATCCCAGGTTTGACACCCTGGCTCGTCGCCATTTCCTTGTGGCCGTAGTTATAGTCCAGCTGCCGTATGAAAAGTTACCAAATTTAGGAGAACTGTCAACCTACAAAATTCATTCCCCCTATATCGTATATTACTCTAGTTAGAAATATTTTCATCTTATACGTTGTATTCACTATCACCAAACTCGACAAAATAACTCTAGGAGAGCCTGTCCTTAAAATACTCTTTTTTATCCTTTGAAGAGTAACCTAAAATTAACATTCCTATTTATAAAAGACATTCCGTAAATTGTCGAAGAAATCTTAATTTTTTAACTTACTTTCAACGAAATTCATTTTACAGTAGTCTCTTTGTTGTTTCCATAGTGTTGGTACACCCGTCAGGTATATGTAAGTGCTACCAAAAGATGATTTTAATATCAAACGACAATCCCAGTCTTAACGAGTGTGGGGTTTTTGTTCTAAAATATTGGTGGTGGCTGTCCTGAAATACCACTCGAGTCCGCCATCTTTAATATTTTTGGTGTCCAAACTCTCGATAACTCCGAGTATATACATAGCTTCTTCACGTGTGAATATGCTTAAAATATTAATTTGTTTCCTCCTCTGATTAACTCTTATTTGCTGTTTCGTTTCCTGCGACTAGGTGAATCCAGTTCCTTCCATCGTGGTTCCATCACGCTCCTATCAAACACGCGTGTGTCCGGGCGTGATCGCTCCACTTGGCAAGGTCGTCAACTATCACGGCTTCCTTCAAACACGCACCGACGACGACAAAAACTCCTCGGAATTACCTAAAGGTCGTCGCCTTCGGGACACGCGAACAGAAAACGCCCTTCAAGACACACGAACGGTTCGCACTCGGCGAACCACACACCATTCAATCTCATCTCGCAGATCTTCACTCTTATCACAACAATCCAAGGAACAAATATCTCAAGAGTATCAGCAAGTGTCAAATTGTGTTATTTAATTAGATTAAAACCAGTGAAGTCTGCGACTTTATCTCGTCCCTTAGAAAATTGCTTTCGAAAACACAAATTTATTCATTATGAAGCGTGTATTTCAAGACGCGGGCATTGTAGAAATTAAATATGTGTTGAAACTGTAGCCTAGAATGTGCTAAACAATATTAGCTATTTTAAGGATATAGGTCAAATCAATCTTGCGGTGTTAAAGTTTATGCAAACGCTTACTTAGGAATATTTTTGGCGAATGCTCCTTAACACTCAGTGTATGTTACTGATGATGGTTGCTATGCAGCCGAAAAAGCTTTCTAATACCAATAAAGAAATGAGCAACATGAAAACGACCTTTAATTTATCATGCTTTGATAATGTTGCTAAAGCTCCACAATTACCAAGCTTACTAAGGCCAAAAACGGAGCGGGCGGTACAAGAAAAATGGCCGTCACTTTTGAATCAGTCATGTTTTTTTTAATTAAGCTTTTCAACTCTACAATAACAATGAAATTTTTCAGAGGGGATGTGGCGACATGCCCTGGATCGCTTAGTGAGGATTCACCCTTTCTCTGTCGTTCTGGAAGGGAGTTTACAGATTGAATTTTCATCCATTTCCCGACTTTACGTCTCGCGCCCGTTCTCAGTTAACCGCATAGAATGTACCGAATTAAATAGCATATATCGTACGATATAATAAAATCAAAACTATTTCATTCCCGTTGTACGCTGTAACTGCTTCTCATGGTTGCGACATGTTTCTGCAACCCGTAATGCACGAGTGTTTTTTAAGGGTTAGCAATTTTTCAGTAGAAGAATAAAATGTTCGAATGACACTCGGGAAAAGTAAATTTGAAGTATATTTCTTATTCGGTGCGAAATTACGTACTGTCCGGATGTATGTACTTAAGAGTTCAATTGACAATTTTTTGCTACTATTTTCGTTCGGAGAAAAAAAAATTATACCTATTTGCCCGTTTTAACCAAAACTGAGAGTATAGGGGTGGCGATCTATTGTAATAATTAATCTCGATTTTAGAGTTATTTTAATAGTTACTATTTATAAACAATCTATTCCCAATAATCTGATGTTTGATGATAATAATAATACGTATAGTGAGCTATCTTTCTTGTGTTTTCTCAAATACAAATTTGCTGACATGGTGTCGATATTATAACACGTAGCTTACTATTTATATTCTTATCTAAGGAATAAGTTGAAATGTTAAATCAGCCTCTGCCTTGCGGTCCTTGATGGAAATTGATGGGATGGGCCCTTGCTTGTTTCCGGAGAGTAAATTAGTTTGTCCTGCGCGCAGTTTGTAACAGCTTTTTTGGACAATAAATTTATTTCTTTAATTCTAATAGGGTATTAATTATTTTGAAAAAATAAAAGAAANAATTTATTGTCAAAAAACAGTACAAACTGCGTATGACCACGTGGAGGACAATAAACTAATTTACTCTCCGGAAGCAAGCAAGGGACCATCCCATCAATTCCGATCAAGGGCCCCAAGTCAGAGGCGGATTCAAGAAATTTTTGCAAAAGTTCCTAGATAAGAGAAAAAGTTAGCTGCGAGTTATAAAACTAATAGAATGTCAATATGTTTGTAAATTTACATGTACAAGTTATTATCGAACTATAGATTATTCTGAGTATAGTGTTTAAAAATCATAAGAGTTGAAAAAACACTAAATTCACGATTTATTGTTACAATAAACACGCCCCTAGACTAAGCCTAGAGAACCTGTATAAGAAATCCGCCTCTACCCGAAGGAAAAACGGAGAAAAACCCAGGCCAGGATAGGTAATTAGAGTAGTTCTTTTTAATTTTTAATGTAATTTTCAAAATGTATGGGTTATTGCTGTTCATGTCTATTAGATTATATTCATACGCAAAACTGCAAATGTCGAAGTAAAGAGAAGAGAATGTGTCGAGGAAGTTAAAGGGGCTCCGTGCCTCTCACGGGAGAGTCGCAATCCTCCTCACTTCGAGTCCGAAGCCACAACTCGCTCCGAGTCACGCCTCTCCACATTCTCGTATTTTTGTGAGTGTCTCTTGTCGTATTGTTTTCCCCGAAGAGAATTCTCTCACGTGTCGAGACGTGACATTCGCAGTTGAAGCTATTACAAGGGCATTTGCGTCGGAAGGCTGAACTCATCTTACGAAACGGGAAATAAAAATTACTATATCAACCTATGTGCTGTATGAAAATACGATTTTTTTTCTTTTACGTAGCAAGTCTATTTTCTTTACCTGAGTAATGTGGCAGATACTATCTTCCCCCATATCTTCTATTTGCTTGCAAGGTTTCATATTTAGCATTAACAAACAGGACATTAGAATGGTTATGAATAATATATGATACTAATTATGCATTACATAACTCACGTAACAATTCCTTACGAATTGGTTTATTGTTTATTGTTACTTAGCAGACGCGTCAGTGATTCGATTTGTGAGGAATCGAGAAGTCAAGTTGAATCGTTTTGAAACAAACGAGTGAAGCAGCGTTTCAAGTGTCTCGGGAGAAAGAGAAAAAGTGACTGCGGGGGAGCGTCAACACGTCTTTTAAAAGCTCTAACATATCACATACGTCATTTGCGTGATCGGTTGCTCCTTCGTCTGATTAGCATTTCGTTGGGGGCATTTGCCTAATCACGCATGTGAATAATTTCATATTTTCAAGAAAATGATCAACGTTTTTGTAATATTAATAATACATCCTGGCCCGGGTTTTTCTCCGTTTTTCCTTCGGGTAGAGGAGGATTTCTTATACAGGTTCTCTAGGTCTAGGTCTTTTCTAGGGGCAAAGTGTTTATTGTAACACTAAATCGTGAATTTAGTGGGTTTTTTTTAACTCTTATGATTTTTAAACACTATACTCAGAATAATCTATAGTTCGATAATAACTTGTACATGTAAATTTACAAACATATTTGCGTTAAATTACAAACATATTGACATTATATATGTATTATAACTCGCAGCTAACTTTTTATCTTATCTAGGAACTTTTGCTGAAATTTTTGAATCCGCCTCTGCCTTAGGGCCCTTGATCGGAATTGATGGGATACGTCCCTTGCTTGCTTCCGGAGAGTAAATTAGTTTATTGTCCTCCACGTGGTCATACGCAGTTTGTACTGTATTTTTGACAATAAATTTATTATTATTATACATGTTTTTGAAATTTTTATTTAAAGTTGTTGAATAGTTAATGAATAGATAAGCGCCGAAGCTCATATGTCAGTGTCCATAAAAATATTAAAGTATTGATCTCTCCAGTTGTTATTCTGATTCAAAAAGCAAACATATCGAAGTGTATTCAGTTTGAGGCGACACCACTTTTCCATTGAATGATTACGACGTCTAAAGTGATCGAGAGCAAATTGCCCGTGAAAATCGGTTGTCAGTGGAGCGGTGGTTGACTGAGCAGACGAAGACGGAAGATCCTCTGTGGATCCTTTCGCGACGTCGGAGGAGGGTAAGCGGAAGTAGTCATTGATGACGCTTCCGGGGAGTTCTTTCTCTCTGATTTCCGATTCTTCACCAGGTGTCCATTGCTTTCGAAACCCAAATGGTCTCTGATAATTTATTACTTTGCATTAAGTTTTCTCATACGTTTTTATTTTACTTTTAATTTACTTTTTATACTAATAAAAAATAATAACCTTTATCGCCAAAAAAGCAGTTGCAAACTGAGTATGACCTCGTGGAGGACAATAAACTAATTTACTCTCCGGAAACAAGCAAGGGACGTATTCCATCAATTCCGATCAAGGGCCCATGAGCAGTGGCGGATTTAATATTAAAATAATTATTTAATAAATACGTACTGCTATTATTTATTAATCCAAAATGAATTGTACGTATAATGTGCAGTAAAAATTCGAGATTAATAAAAAGGTATTTAACGATATTTCCGCCTACGGAAAATCCGCCACTACTCGGAGAAGAAACCGGACCGGGATGGGAAAAACCCAAAATCTTTATGAATAGAAAGAATATCTTCTAAACTGACCGAGGCCAATACGTTGCCCCTTTAAATCTACGAGTGAATTATTTTCATATTCAACAAAACTATTTATTTTTAAGAAGATATTAGTTCAGTTCTGTTTAGAACGCCCTAGTGTATGGTTATATAACAAAGGAAGATATCATGTAATATATTAGTACATAGCGCGCAAATTGTATTAAACAATTATAGAGAATAGTTCGTCTTATTACTTATTCAATAAAACAATTTCATCATTTTACCGACAGTTTTTTTGATTTATCAGTTTTTAGCTCTAAAAAAAGTCTGAAAATGATGAAAGTGTTTTATTACGTTAAAATAAAGAAATTTAATCCTTTTTTTTTGATTTTTACTTTTCTCGCGTGATGTTCTTGTTAAAGTGCTTGTGTACTCCTTCATGAAGGAATCATATTTCAAAACAATAGATATAAAGGAAAGGAAATAATTAAAATACATTTCAATTATATTCGTACATTATTATTATAGTCAAAGATCAATGAACAGCCAATTTTACATACACATATGAACATGTAAGAATAAGTATCTTATGTGCTCTAATGACCTCGATGTTGACGAGCCCTAAAGCCCCACAAAAATAATAATAATAATAATACGTATCTTAATTCTTAAATACATAATCCTTCGACTCCCCAGTTGTTGTCAAAAGAGTCGATGAGGCGGGTGGGTGCGGGGAGGGGGGAGGGGGGGATCTATTTTGAGAAGCGACTCACATCTCTTAACTGAGGTTAATGGTTTTGAATGAACAATTGGCTGTCCATTCAAAGATGCGAGTGCCATTGTGGAGAATGACGTCAGTGGCCCAGATTGTTGCGTCGCCTTTATTCCTTTAACAATATCTCATTCCCTGTTTTGCATGTTTCCACGGATAATGGTAATGGATTCACACAGAAATGGCGTCGTACATTTTGTCTATCGTGAAAATGACACATTACTACGGAACATGGATAAGAGGTGTACTTTCGGTTTCTCATTAACTCACTTCTATCAGTTTTGGTTGCCATCTAACCGAAATGGGATTTTCCACAAAACTGCGACGTTTTTATTCATAAAAATGGTATGAGTATTTATGTTTTGATTTTATGTAAGTTATAACTCGAGAAGATTTTAAGTTTTCAACATCAGTTTGTAGTAATTAATGGCGCGTTTCAGGGTAAGAAGACAATTTATTCAGCAGCTGATTAGAATTTCCAAACTGTTTCGCTTTCGCGAACACTCGTAAGCAGCTTTGTCATTCGACCAACTGGTTCATAAAAGTCAAGAAAAAAATGACACATGGGAAATTGAAATTTTGATTTTTTGCTGTCGTATTGTAGTCTCAATCAGAAACTATTTTTAACGGGTGAATTGGATTGATACGTGATTTTTTAAATTTTCACAATACCTCACGAACTAATTGATATATCACTGTTTTTCTTTTATGTATAAACATTCGTGATTGAAATGTCTAAAAATACATTTTTTGTATGTCGCTTTCAATTGGGCAAAAAGAAGTGGATATATTTCCACGTTTGTGGCAGAAAACCGAAATAGCCCCGACACGCCTCCGCCTAGATATGCCACCGATCACAATGATTCCTTTGCGCTTTTATAGTCGGTCACGAGGTTCCTTCTTTCGTGACCCGTGAGTGCGTGCGTGGGCCACGACGACCTCGAATCCCATGTGACGTCACCTCCGACAACCTACGCCGCAACTGATCTCTTTTCGAGAGCTGCTTTATGTTCTTCGTACCCCATTTGATTGAAAAGTTTTTGTATTGTACGTAAGGTTTTTTTATTGTTGTATTCGTTAAAGGGAAATGTAGCTTAGTGCTATTGAAGCTTATCTACGTGGAGCGATAGGAGGTAGGTGGTAGGTTGGGTTGACCAATTAGTAGGTGGCCCACGTGAGGTGTTAGTGGGACTAGTTAGTAATAGTAAGAGAGAGAGTTACTAGAAGTATAGAAGAATGAGGTGGGGTCGCTTTTCAGTAGTCGGAGCTATATATAAACTGGGACGTTAATGTGAATTCGTAGAAATTTGTTGCTGGCCCCCGCCGGGAATTGAACCTGGGATGATAAAAAGCACGCTAATACCGGAGTGTGATTTTACGGAGAAATTGATTGAAACCATTCGAATGGGTAAACGAGTGAAGTCTGTTGCGTGTTGCAAAATGACTTTATTTACTACCTACTAGAAGAATCTATGCAAAATGTGAAGCGAATTACGATGTTGAGTAAAGTGATACTGGAGAGATATGAATGTTAACACGAAGTATGGGGTTTTACCCTGGACCAGGTCTCTGCCGATATGGTCCTTGAACCTTACGTTTTGTAGCATTAATTCTTGCGAATAATATGGGTACCTCGCTTTTGAACTTGTATGCGTTTGATAACTTTCGGTCAAGTGAAAATGGGACTCGAACCCGGGTCTCTTGCTTTGATCGCAAGGGTGTTAACCGCTACACCACCGGTTCGCCTTCCACAACTGTTCACCATTTCCACCCGGACCTGAGACACATCCCCGTGCAGGAGATAAGTGAACCAGGCGGCACACTTTGCTGTGTGCACTTTATTACCGGTTTCACACGTACCTACGTGTTATTCATCGTTGTATGCGTTTGTTTATTCATCAATTATTACCTTTGTGAAAGTATTTTTCATGTTTTGTTTTTTTAAGCTACAGATTTAAACACATCCTCACGGACATTTGTAATCGATCTTCCAGGGTAACTAATTTTGCTTTGGATTTGTGAGAAGCGTTTCCATTCGTGACAAAAAATCAATCGAGGGGAGCGGAATCTTTTGAGCGCGTCTCGCTCTAGTGCTCGGTTGTCATTTCAGTACGAATAAGAAGAATGAGCACACGCTTCTTGTAGCGAAAAGGTTAGATGCTTTGCTTCGTCGTGCATCTACTACCCTGAACTCTTTAAAACGAGACACACTGACGAGGAGCGCTCCGTGAAAACAATTTTAATAATAATAATAATACTCCCTATATAATACTCCGCATTCTAATATGTAAGTGGATGTTAAATACTGAGTCTTTATATGACGAGTAAAATCATCTTTATTCCTGGATTCGAACAAAACCTACTGCCCTCCTAAAATTATAGATTTAGACCCATTTTCAATTTTTACCGCCATCGGGAAAACTAAAGAAGACATTCGGAGACACTAAAAACGAATATTTCCGTCAAAATTCCGCGATTGCTTTTCTTGGTAAGACCGTCTTTAAACCACGTATATTAGAAAGTAAAAATAATGTTCACCACCTATATCCGCTTTACTGATAAATAGTAAATTGAAATGAGATTACAGTACATAATTAGGCTTTAATTTACATTTCAGCAACTAAAAATTAGAAGTTTGAATTTTTATAATTTAAAAAGAAACATACTCAGATTCCATATACATATATTCAGATTCATATGCACTAAACTGAGATTTCATCGGATTATTTCACCTTACCTCAGATATGCACCTCAGATACATGTCTCCTTCTTCACTTGTAAGATACATAAAGCAAGAGAATGAGACAATTAGCAGATTTATCACTCGATTTAAAGAAACGTAGGTCATGAAAATCCTCAGAAGCCAATATCAACGTACAATTCGAGAAACGACAGTTTTTCTTTCACCTCTCTTCTCATCTTAAACCGCACGCAGTAACGCTTGACGCTTTCTCAGACTACGGCTCAGAAGATCCACTACTTAAGATATTTTGATTATTACATTAATTTTAAATATTTTTCGGAAAAGTTCTATCCTCTTATATCTAAGAGTTTATGACTCGCAAGAAACGCAAAAACTATTGCCAACACAATGAAAATTGGTTAATTTCTCTCAAATCGGGTAAAGCACTAAAACAAAAACGCGCAGGTTCTCGAACGGCGATACGTGGGAATAAAGACGAGAAACAAAATTTTACTCCGATCTTGATCACGCTCAGTAAACTAATACACTGAAGGGAAAGCAATAAATCTTCAGTGCAGCACAGTTTTCTAGATCGGTCGTCTGTTCTGTAATCTTACCACTGCAAGATAGAGAGACAGGTATCTGTCGTCACTTCTTTGTTAACGCGAGGCGATGTGTCTCCCGGTCTTTTGACATAAGATGACTCCCCGACCCGGATCCCACGCTCGCGTCTGCTTATTCAGCGGTCCACATCTCTGTTCGGCATGATTTTCTACGATTTGTTCATCAGTTTCGAGAATGAATTTTAATTATTTATCATGTTTATAAAGTTTAAAAATTAATACATTGTTATGATTTTTATTTTAATATATCTATTTTTAAAAGTATGTTTATTATTTAACTATTAAATATTCTAAACTTCTAAAAAGGCTCAATTTTTCGCCCCCCCCCAAAAAAAAAAAATCAATGACGCAGACTGCGTCATGACGGGCACCCCTGATATAAGTTCTCATCCTGCAACTTTTTCGATTTGACCTCGGCATTAACCAAACCATGAAATGAATTATCGATGTTCTGTAATAACTACGTGAACGATGTTTGTGATTCTCGTTTTTTTTCCTCTGACCGTCGAGATGATTGTTGCGCGGACGGCGTGCAATAAAAGAACTTCGCAATTTCTCAGAATCCGCTTCGGAGCTGCAGGAGGATGTTGAAGCCAGTGAGCTAATATGGATAAAGGCAACGAACACAGTGAGCTAATACGAATATATCGCGTACCAAAAACATTAAAAAATATTACGTTATAAAAATAGAGAATGATATTACATATAACATTTCAAGGCTATTTCTTCGTCGATCGCAAAATGTGCTCTATGGAAACAGTAATGTTTGTCCGTCAGAAATCCAACGCGTTTATTCCTGAATTGCTTCGAAAATAAGATGAAATAGGAAGTATGTGATGCGGAATTCTGACTAGATTGAGTTATTGCCTAGGATATGACGGAGATTTTACAAGCTCCATTCTCTTCATTAGATTGAACACCGTCCAAACATTATCTGAGCTCCTAAAGCACACATATGAACACTGTTGTGAATCTAAAACTTTTCCGATCATTTTAAAACGCAAAATTGGGTAATTCTTTTCTTATAACTCCCTACAACTATCCTCGAAGACTATGTATAAACAATGACATTATTGCAAATAAAATAATAATCAATGTATCACCGCTACTAGCTGGTGAAGTAGTGAATACTTAGGTGAGGTAGAGAAATGTTTTATTTGGTGTCCTCATTTGTATTCTGCACATGCAGAGTATCCTCCTCAGAGGCCAGGGGGTCGAAGGCGCCAAGGGGTCCACCGCTCGCTCGCTCGCTCGCTCGCTGCTTCAGAACCGGTTCTGCGCTCGGATGTGCTCCGCCCAACAACCACCAACACCGAGACGCCGACGGCAACAGCGCAGTCGCCAATCACCATCAGGATCAGCTCTTCGCCTTTCGCTTCCTCGATCCCATTGACTGAGCGGGAGAGCGTGGGTTCAAACCCTGCTCGGTTGAACTAGATGAGGGTTTTCAGCTGACGTTTCCCCTCACACCTACTCCGAACAAATGTCGGTTCAGTACCGTACGTTCCCTGGCAACCCAATATCTCTCCTTCCCAATTCCAACGGTTAGGTGCAAGAGCCTCAGTGCCTCATGGTCTAAACCCCCTTTTGCCGAAAGGCATTAAATATAATAAATAAATAAAATAATTCTCGAAACAAATGAGTACGGTAAACAAAGAAGAACAGGTTGGTCAACAATAAATAGAATACGCGCTTTTGAAGTGAAAATTTGGAAAATGAAGGTGGACAGTTCACAGTATGTTTCTGAGAATATGTACAATGCTAATAATAATAATAAATAATAATAATATATTTATTGTCAAACAAAACAGTACAAACTGCGTATGACCACGTGGAGGACAATAAACTAATTTACTCTCCGGAAGCGAGCAAGGGACGTATTCCATCAATTCCGATCGAGGGCCCCAAGGCAGAGGCGGATTCAAAAAATTTCAGCAAAAGTTCCTAGATAAGATAAAAAGTTAGCTGCGAGTTATAATACATATATAATGTCAAAATGTTTGTAATTTTACGCAAATATGTTTGTAAATTTACATGTACGAATTATTATCGAACTATAGATTATTCTGAGTATAGTATTTAAAACTCATAAGAGTTGAAAAAAACACTAAATTCACGATTTATTATTAAAATAAACATGCCCCTAGACAAAGCCTAGAGAACGTTTATAAGAAATCCGCCTCTACCCGAAGGAAAAACGGAGAAAAACCCGGGCCAGTATGGGTATGGGTATGTTACGTATCTGTGTCCCAGCGTATCTTAAACGTCGTCTCTTCCCCACAGACTCTACCTTCGCTGTTCCAATTAACACTCGCCAAGGACAACCAAACACGAGTTGGAAAGAAGATAGGACTCCAATGAGGTAAGATTCCAGCAGTTTCCCCCCTTCCTTACCCCCTCCCTCTCATTCAGTTTATCTTCTCGTGCTTTTGTTCGTTTCAGAGGTCATTGCTGTTTCTGTTATTAACAATAATTAAGGCTTTCGTGTCATTCGCCGCCCTTCTCATCAATGGAGCCAGAGCGTGATTTAATAAATCAAAAACTGGACAGTATGAGTACATATTCTTTATACAATGTTCTCATATCAATTGAAATGTCAATTTGTTTGTTGTTTGCATTTCATTTCATTATGTATTGTGAACTTCATTTCGTTTTTTTTTATTTTACCGTAGAATATAAACAACATTTTTGAGTAATTACAAAATTTAACGAGCGCATCTGTTTTCTCTTTCAGGGTGGTATTTTCAACGGTTTTTGCGAAATTAGGATTACGGTCACCCGTATTAAAATTACGAATTCATTAAATCGTGCTTCTTTTCCGGTTGCATAAACAAGTCGTGTTCCAGTTGCTTGTTGAGCCGAGGAAAGAAAAAACTGCTGTATCTTGCTCCGAATATTTTATGAAGGTAAAAATATCCATTATCGAAGCAGACTATTTTATTTCATCACGCTCATTCTTAGGTTCAATTATAAATTATCAAGCCATAAATGATTAATATTTGCATCACTAACGTATTTATATTTTTAAGATTCGTCCGTGAAGAGTATATTTCTGGAAATTAATATTTCAAATATTAATAAATTTTCTTATACGAAAACCCTGAAAATCGCAGAAGTTATCTTCTTTGAGAAATGGATAATAAGTGTTAACGAAACAAAATTAAACCTAGGAAAACTGGCAGACATGTGGCGCTACTTGTTCCAAAAAGAATAACATTGTATTATTATTATTCCGTTTAATCATATCCACAACACGATTCGCAATATGACGGTTTCCAACGAAGAAGCAAATTCCCATCCTGGCCAGGGTTTTTCTCCGGTTTTCCTTCGGGTAGAGGCGGATTGTTTTATAAAGACTCGCTAGGCTCTTCCCTAGAGACATCAATTGATATAATTATTAGCGAATTTAGCGTTATTTAATAGTTACGAATTATCAACAATGCTTTCCGAATGATTTATAGCTTGATAATAATTTTTTACTTGTGAAATGACTTTTCTATGTTTTGTTAATTACAATATTTATTGGTATTTGTATTATAACACTATTCGAACAATTTTTTTATCGTTACAAGTATGTTGAAATGTTAAATCCGTCTTCCCTGACTTAGGACCTTTCATCGTAATAGATGGGATGGTCCCTTGCTTACTTCCGGAGATTAAATTAGTTTATTGTTGGTCATACGCAGTTTGTAACTGCTTTTTTGACAATAAAGTTTATTTATTTATTATTCATTCATTCTTTTCATTGCAAGTACGATAAAGTGAAAGAAACAACAAAGTTGGCTGCTGGAGAAGCCGTGTGGATATAACATGTATTTTGTGTACAGATGGGAGTGTGCATTATCACACGGAATGCTTTTCACTGTATTTTGTAAACGATTGGTGAAGTTGAAGAGTTTTTATTAATTCGTCAACTCTCAACAAAAATCCTAAATCGTTAACCTGTCAAACACCTTTTACTATACTCTAGCGACTGGAAATGTTGATGGACCACTCAAGTCCGGGTATTGATATTTCGGTTTCGATGATAATTGAACAAAATTGCTTTCGTGAATTGTAGGCTCGAAAGAGGGGGAAGAGGAAAAGAAAAGAAGAATATATCCGATAGACGTTTGTTCCCCGCTCATGAATTCTCTTTTTACTTGTATATAACTGCATGTCAAAGTAAGGACATTATTAATTTGTTTGCGAAAATATTTTTAGATCATGTTTCAGCTAATATCATAGTGAAACTATACCAAATATTATTTTTCTTGCTATTTCGTGACAAACGGTAATATTTTTTTCAAACATTCGTTGATCCGAGAATTTTAAAATTATGAATTCGATGGTCCGTGAAGTTGAAACGGTTGGTGATTCGCGACCGCCGATACAAGTGACTGTTTCGAAGATATACGAACATTGCAGCATTGCAAACCTAACAGCACGAGCGGCCGTCGACCAGCACCGCGAGCAGAGTCTATACACAATACACGCCTCCGACGCACGAGACGGAACGCTAACATATGCGTACAACGCTTTTATTTATTTTCGCCTCCTCTTGCATATAATAGATGTCTCGAAAAATTTTAGGTTCATAACACGAGGACGAAATGCCGAAAACATAATGACAATTATGGAGACATTATTATTATTATTATTATTAAGAATAATCATTATCATTATTGATTTATCGTTACAGTAAGAAGGGTACTACAACATGTTTTTTGATAAAAATAAAATCTATGACAGGTTTCGCACAATTCTGAGTTTGTGAAATGTTAGTGGAGGGAAACATCGTCGTGATAAATTAAGATTTTTTTAGCTCGTAAAGACAGAAGAGAGACGTAATTTAGAGGTTTTGTATAATTTGGATCAAAGAGGAAAACTAATTTACAATGAGTAAACATTTAAAATGTTATACGACTGTAGTTTCTCATAAACTTCCCTCTAGTTCTAGTACAGGTTTTATTTGCAAAATATTCCACTTATCTCGCGGATATTTTGGTGTATATCATTTGGGGTGACACTCGTGATCGATACTACAGTGGGCATTAATTGTTCTTACTTAATTTTGTGGTGGGATCAACTATCTCCTAGGGGTTTGTTCATTTGATCAGGTTTCTCGCTTTCGAGATTCAGGATCCACGGGTGATGAGCAAAAATTCAAATGACTCCTTTCTCCGGATTTCGTTAATCCGGACAAATAGTTGAACTTCCCCACTAGCGGTTTAATTGACTCTTCTCGGTCACTTTACACAATTTCACAAATTTTGGTAAATATAATATAATATGAATAAATAGTGAATTTTTCAAACATAAATCGAATAAAAATTATTTGTTAATATTTCCTCAGAAACATCCCTTGCACTATCCTTCTTAACCTTGACAGCGCTCAATAAGATTTCGCGTTATTTAGACTGATAAAAATTAAAAATGACGTATAGTCTCAGAAATATATAGGTTATGTAAATATCCAACTTATGGTACAGCTTTGAATAACTCACAAATTCTAAACAACCACAAATATTTATATTATTAGATTTTGCACAATAACTCCGGAATTTTTTTAAAGCGGTAGTTTGGGAACGAAATATTCGATTTATAATAATAATAATAATCTTAAGTACTTTGTTTACTTAATTCAATAATCGTCTTTGAATTAAATATTTCGTGTGCTGTGTGGGGTTTAGATAGGTTGACCCAGACAGCATTGGTACATGAGCCTTTTGCGAAACGATCTGAGAAATGACTTACAAATTTACTTCGTCTTGGAATTTAGTATTATTATTTGTACAAGTATTTTCAAAAACTTGTAAATGCATGAATGTCGAAATTTTGCGACTATTTTCTGCTGTTCAAATACACCGTGATTATAAACTCGAAGGAAAAGAGAAAAAAAAGGAAAAAATTCACCCCATAATCGACCTCCCGTCGCATCGCGGAATTTGTAGCAAATAAGAGTTGAGAGCTCTGTCTTGGTTTATACTGATAATCAACGTTGAGTCATTCGGAAATTCTTCATCGAAAGTTTTGAGAAAGAAAAATACACTTTCCAAGTATTCAAGATAATGATTTCTGTGAAGATTTCTGCTTCAACAGTATATTAGTTTTATTCTTTCACTTTAAGATATCGAGTGTTTTTTTATTTAGTTTGAGGTAATTCAGTTTGTTTTTAAATTTGTTGTACTTTAACTATCTTCTTGCTATTTCTCCTTGATAATTATCTTGATACAATATAATATTAAGAATAGAGTTGATTTTTGTCATATACTACTTATTGTATTGTGTATACTCATTCCGTATTTATACAGAATTTAGCTCGATAGAATCTTTCAATCGTTGCTTACAAATCGAGAATGTAATCTTTCAGAATCGATTCAGGGAGCAAATTGAGAAATGCATTTATTTTATATTCCTCTGAGGATAAGTATTTCCATTTTGTATTCTATAATCAATACATCACGAATGAGTCAGTGACCGCTATGCTGAGGTCCCTAGAAATAAAGCAATTATGTGGGAGTAAGAAATTTGAGGTCTCCTCTGTTCCTTCGAAATCCTACAATCGTGGCGTAGTGGCTGGCGTCTTCGCATATTGTGTCGGAGAGCGCGGGTTCGAATCGAGGAGGACTTCATCGCCTCCACACTGATCTCTGTTCGCTATCACGCATTTCCCGTCAACCCGACACCTCTCCTTCCCTCATTCGATGAAAGAGCAGAGGCCTGAACCTCCCCAAAAGACAAGAAAATAAATAAATCCGGAGACTTCCGTATATCTTTACTTTATTACGATCGAACCGTGTTATGAGACACAGCCTCACAAGTATAAGGAGCGAAAGGAAAGGGAAGTGAATGAATGACACTTTTATCTCTACTAAGCCTTCGCTCGTATTCGTAGTGCGTGCGTGTCCATTGAGAAAGGATATTAGTATCGAATTGCGATTCCCCCTTGCACAGGAATCATGAACGAACGAACCAACCAACCGACTCTCTCTTTCTGCTTCACGACTCATTGGATAAGTGATTTGAAGCAGACCCCTGCGAGACACTGCACGCAATGCAACTTTCCACATGACGTAACTTCCAATTGCCGCCGATGGCGGCGGCATTTTGCCGATACCTCGAGAACTTCGGTGAATATTGCCAATTTTCAGTGTTTTCTTTCAGGTGGTACGGACGTGTCATGACCTACTCAAGCAAATTACCATTCGCAAAACGTTCAAAAATTCCAATATATTAAACATTACATGGAATATCTAATGTAACATTTCTGATGAATTTTTATGCAACATTTATTAAGTATTTGTATGTAACATTTAACTTTCTTATGTATTTATTCAATTTGTAGCGTTATTTAATTTTTAAGTTCTTGTATTACATGTGTTCGGTACTAAGCCGTCATCCTTATTGATTTTCTTCTGGGTCTCCCACGATTGCTTAAGGTAAATGCCGGGATGATCCCTTGATTGCTACCCTAGAGTAAAGTAGAATTTATCCTCCAATTTTAGTTATAGTTATTCATGTATGTATGTTTTATGTTGTACGAATGTTTTATTATTTTAGATTGTTGTATGTATTGTTTGTATATAAATTGTGCTCAGGCAGAAGAGAAGACCTGATGGCCTGAGTCTCGCCACGGAATAAAGTCATATTATTATTATTATTATTATTAATGTTATTTATTATGTTTATATTTAAAAAAATTAAAACGAATTCTTGAATTATGGTAAATTCAGTTATTCGAATTATTCATTACACCGATTAAATAGAAAAATGGTTATATGTATGACTGCTGTAGTCCCCCACAATTGGTTACCGAATAACAATGGATGCCACATTTCTGTGTTGCTACTGTTTTATGGAATAACCTTTCAATTACTCTGTGAGGCTTCCACTTTTTTTGTAATGCTCTGTTCTATATTAAATTCGCGACTCGTGTGATAGTTTTAAATATTAATCCCGTTAGAAATTACATGGGAATGTATTTCAAAACCACATTTGTGTAAATTGGATTTTCCTTCTGCTCCAAGTTTCAGATAATTCGTGTACAGCAAAGCGTACGATATGGAAAATTCCTATTTCGAAGGTATACGACGTGGTTTTGAATTTAATAACACGAAAGAAGAGAAATATGGAATCTAACAAACGTATTTCGAACCTTATATCAGAACCCCGGGCGTCGCCGGGCAAAATAATCCAAAAAACAAGCATACCCATTGGCAGGTCTTTTAATAAGCACTGGAGGGTAAAATACATCAATTCTCGGAACCAAATTTTCTTTGAATGATCATATAATTGTTAGTATGTTTCTTGTTATTTGTGAATTGTTTTCAAATATTTATTGAACAGAAAATTGTTTTAAGTTGATTTTCCAATCCATGGCAACGATGGTAGTTCTCCTTGTGAGCGTAACTACAATACCACCTGTGAATATTTTCCCCCGAGTGGGAGAAGTGAAAAATTAATAATAATAATAACAATAACAATAACAGGTGTGCTTCGATAAATTGAAGAGAATATGAGAGCGTAACACTTTCATTCCATGTTCCTGTCAATTCTCATTGTGGGTTATCGAAGGGATATTTGTTACGGAGGCAAAAATGAATTCAAATCGAAATCCTTTTTTTTTGAAAAAGATCACAGTAATCAAAAACGAAGAATCCTGTAATCAAAAATGAGTTGAACAACTCTTCATTTGTTACATTTATTCATTGTTTGTACTCAGCAACGTTTCGAGGTTATCTTGTTATACCTCTTCATCAGGGCTATTATTCGTTTATCAGTAGTGGCATTAAGATAGTTAAAACTCCTCTTTCTTTACATTCTTGTTAGTAAAAGTTTAAAAGTTTTTATTATTGTTGTTGTTTATCAAGGCTGGATAGGAAAGGGTACGGGACATGCCAAGCACTCCCTTCTTTGCTTTCAACTTCCGGACTGTTCGACGTGTTTCTAAGATGACAGTTTTTTGCAGAGGAAGGAAAATGTGTCGAGGGAGGTTCAGTTATTATTATTATATTATTATCATTTATTTTCATTAACTATTTTCACAACTTGTAGATAGATTCAGGTAAGGTGTGGGATATACCAAGCATCCTCGCCTCATATATCACAGTTTAAAAATCTTCTGTCTTTTGTACAGATGTTAAGGATGGCTGCTTTTTGTAAAGTTAGAAAAATATTTTTTGGGAGTTGAAGCCGATTGATGCCCAGATATAGACTGTGAGGGATGACTCAAGTGGTGGACAGGACTATAGGAACTACATGAACACACTCCATATTCCATAAGCGAACAATTTATGTTTTCAAATCTTAATATTTTTTAATTTTATCAATGTAAGTAGTTTGTGGGTGTTGGTTACTGCAATATCTATGATATGTGTGACTTTCTTGAGTTTGTCTATTAGAATAATATCTGTTCTGTTGTGATATATTGTCGGTGAGGATTGATCTATCAAAATAACTTTTGTACCTGCTGTTCTCTGAAATGGATTCTGGGAAGTACTTGTAGTACGGGACAGTGTCTTCTATTAGTCCGTACTTCCCGCAGAGTGTCTGATGGATGATATTAGCAGATAATAATAATAATTATATTTAGATACGTTCAGTCAGTTTGGCGTAAAAGGTGAATGAACTCGGTTTATGAAGCGCGATTAAATATCCCTCGATGCCGCAGCAACCTTTGTGCAATGGGAGTAACTGCTTTGGCTTCACTGAAAGCGTGCTCGGCCACTTTCGTCTTATCGTGAGCGGCGACGGAGAATCGAACCCGCGGCCAGTCACGCGTGTCTGAGGCAGCGACGTAGGATGTGGTGTAGGTTCTATACTTAGCCGTGATGTCATCCCAAGGCAATGGCGCAACGCTGCTGACCTTAGTGCAGCGCAAAATCGCGTGCCTCGGGCGCTTTTCCCTTTACAAGACGAGGGGGCCGTAAACTGATTCCTGTTTGGGAATGTTGTGAAGAACTTGTTGGCCTCCACTACGACCGGGATTTAAACGATCCTGCTGATCATTTTCAGGAAATTTATATTATCATTTTTATATTATTGTTGCCAAATATTGTTCTCTCAATTAAAAAAAATTAAGCCTTCAATATATTGAGAAACGTGACTTTAAAATAATTGTGACTTGATGCAAAGGAGGCGGGCGAGTGCGCACTTTCTAAAAGGTCTAAGAAGATTTAACCAATGGGTTTATTATGGTCAGCGGTTGATTTCTTCCAAAACCAGAATGAACAATCCAAGCTGGATAGCAAACTGGGTCTTGTAAACCTATACTTCAATCTATAAGCTATACTTAAATTAGTTTTTTTTCCCTCCACGTGGTCATACGACGCAGTTTGTAACTGTTTTGTTTGACAATAAATTTATTATTATCATTATTATTATTAATCCAATTGGGGACGGACCCCCCCACCCCGAAGAATTTGAATTGACTTAGTAAAATAGTTCAATGTTTTCTGCGTTCAACTTATTTTTTTCATTTTATTTACAATATTTAGAACCCTGTTCCTAGTTAAGATAACCGGGATTTGCATTACTTGCCACAACTTATCCTTTCCGTTTAATTACGTTTCGTCCTGTTTGGTTAAGGATTTCTATATCCAGCGCAATGTTATTGTGTACAGAAGTGCAATTCAATAGAACCACACAAATGCAAGTACAGGATTGAAAAGAAAACAAAATTCTTCCGCTGCTGTAAATGGATTTTATTTCCACTCTTAACGAAACAGGTGATTTCCCGGAAGGCGAAACCAATTGGGGGGGGGG
>NNCF01130326.1:250470-273545 GCA_002313205.1 Laupala kohalensis | reverse complement strand
ACCCACCCCCGCCCCTAAGGTTGGACTCCATTGATCCACCCCTGCTTCAATCTCCGGTGAGTTTTATGCTAATCTAAACTTGGGAGAATGTTACCCAAAGGTAGCCTCGATCTATTTTGGTGTAACATATTATCTCTCCCAAGCTAACATTTGCTTATACATTATACATGCATTACAAGACCCCATTTGATATCCTGCGTGGATTGGAAGTAAGCTCTCACTGACCGTAAACCCATTCCTTGAATCTCTTCTGATCTTTTAGAAAGTACCCACTCATTCCGTCTCCTGCCTAGCACGACGTCACAATTTATTCTGCCATTCTTCTCAATATATTGAAACTTGTTTTCCCCCTTAGCCCAAACAAGTGTTAGAATTATCGGCCAGATCCTTTGTTAAACAAACATCACTTTGATGCATTTCAAAATTTACAACAAATTATCATCAGTTTTTCAGTGAAGAATCATTACACGTCAAATCAACGCAGTTTTAACAGATATTTTACATGATGATATAAGATTTTAATGAAATTTTGTTGTAAAATTATAAATAAATAAATAAATTTGTCAAAATATCAGTTGCAAACTGCGTATGATCACGAGGGTTATAATAAAATAAGTGACACTCTAGAAACAAGCGAGGGACCGTCTCATAAATTTCAGTCCGTTTGGAAGTTACAACAATGTAAAGTTTAAACAAAGCTCTCCCAAATGGCTCTACACAAAACTTTGAATTACTCTGGAAGCTCTGTTAATTGAGACAGAGAACTGGTAGAGGTGTCATTTTACAGCTTATTTAATGATCTTTACGATGATATGATGTATGACGTAGCTCAAGGAGGAAGAAAATTAACATGTTCAAAATCATACTTTTGATTTTTATTATTTCTCAGAATGCGCCGCTTTGAAAATTTTCGAAATAATACTAGAATTTGTTTATAACCTTGTTAATCGTCTGGGAAATTATGAATGTATAATGACAACATGTTCAGTATTAAAACAATGAAAGAATGTAGGTTTTTTGGAAAAGAGTTGAAAATTTACAACCATACTTGGTACTTTTCTGAATCTACATGATGGCTACCTCCCTACAAACCTTTATCAAAATCTGAGATGGTGTGGTTTAGACTTGATATGGATATGGTTATGTTGATTTGATATGGAATGAAGGGCTCTAATGACCTTGACGAGCCCTAAAGCCCCACAAAAAAAGATAAGGAATGTCCCAGTAGGAAATTTGGTATATTCCCTCATTCTGATATAAATAAATAAATATAAATAAATAAATTTATTGTCAAAAAACAGTACAAACTGCGTATGACCACGTGGAGGGAAAAAAACTAATTTACTCTCCGGAAGCAAGCAAGGGACCATCCCATCAATTCCGATCAAGGGCCCTAAGGCAGAGGCGGATTCAAAAAATTCAGCAAAAATTCCTAGATAAGATAAAAAGTTAGCTGCGAGTTATAATACTAATAGAATGTCAATATGTTTGTAATTTTAAGCAAAAAATTACATGTAAGTTATTATCGAACTATAGATTATTCTGAGTATAGTGCTTAAAAATTGAAATAACACTTCGCATTTATTGAATACAAATATGAAACTTATTTTAACTGTTCTATTGGAAATTATCCTTTAACTGAGAGCGTTTGCACCCAACTATCAGCGTTGGTACCCAATTACATTCACCCGTCAATGTTCCTTCATCAGATGCAAGCGAGCATTACAGTGTGACGTCACAATAATAGGAAGTGAGATCTGTCTTTACGTGTGAGCGCGCCGTGACTATCCGTATCGCCGTGAGTTGGATCAGCGAGTGCGGGCATTAACGATGCCGTTCTCCGAAGAAACAAAAGGCGGAGAGGAGGGAGGGGAGAACTGAAAGAGTATCGTGCGAAGGCGTGTCCTTGGTGGGGTCTAACAATTCAACGCCTACTACACAGGCGTCGACTGAATAAGGCAGTGTTCGTTCTGAGCGCCCCACGCCACCCTCGCTGGATAAGAGGGGTCGTTATGTCATTGAGACACGCCACGAAACGAATGTGCAGGTGTCTTACAGAAGCAGAAATTATGTGGTACTAGCGTAGGTAGAATTAAATCAGCATAAATCGGGTTACATGTACTTATTGTGATTTCAACCTCACAGGACATTCAAATGAAATAATTGCTATTATAATTGATGGTGTAATATTTTGTGTCTCACGGAGGAAACACTTATTTTTAGAAAGAGACCGGCTTTAATACCACGAAAGTGAGGGAAGTTTACTTTGATTTGTAGTAAGTATTCCGTAGTCTTTTTGCATCACTCTTATCAATAGGTCATCGGACATCTGAGAAAGATATTTTCTTTTTTCCGAAGTGAGATACACAAATCACGAAACCGTTGCGCTCGGTCGCCATGTTTGTACGTGAATTCTAACGAGTCAAGTGTGTTTCTGAATATTATTCGTACTACATTATTAACAGGTAGATACAAATTAAATTACGTTCTTTTATTGCTATGTATATGTTTTAAAACAATTAGTCAACTAACGAAATTGTTTAATTTATTTTTATTATTACTCTATCTGCGAGTTCTCGTCCAACCTTGACAGATTGTCGCGTCGAAAAATGAGACAAAGTTCTCGAAATGTATGTAATGGAAGGTAAACCAAAAAAGAAACTAAAATATTTCGTAATATGTAATATTCTTTTGTGAGAAAATACAGTCCAAAGAACTTTTTGAATTCAACACAACGAGAATAGAAGGCGGATACTCTCAATGGCAGCCAATATTTTAACAGATTTGATACATTAATTTATAAGTGATTATAGTATTTTCTGGTATAGTTTAAATATTCCTTACGTTATTTAGGAAAATACGTGTACACTAGTTCCGAAATAAATGAAGACTGGTCACAAAAATGTTTTCCATTCTACTCATCAGAATCCAAGTTGGAAATAAAGGAAACAAGGATCCATGGAGATTAAAATGTATTACTATAATTCTCCAAATTTCTATATAGCAAACACCACTATTAAAAGATTTTACGCATTTGTTAACGTACATCTTAGCCACTTACCATAAATGAGAAGCAAGAGAAGCAAGAGACTCACCTGAAAGAAAAGAAAAGGTTTCGTCAGTGACATGAAACAAGACAAACAATTAGCCATTTATTTAATCGTTTTGTAACCAACGCTTCTTTTTCTAGTTCTTCTTTTGACCTATTCACGAAAGTGAGGTACAATTACAAAATTAATTTTCTGAGCTTCGAAGGAATCATAATCTTGCATTTTCTTTAATTTTCTAATTGAATTTGAGTTGTAATGAACTCATAAACAGCCTCCAAGATAGCTCTATCCATGTGCCTCTGATACTTGAGTATATTGGTTGAGAGAGACTATAAATAAAAAACGTAACCTTTTCTTTGTTATTGTTCATCGCCGTTGCATGTGACTACGTGAACGTCTCCACGTGTAGGGTACACGGATGGAATAAGACACCAGATGAAAATGTGCGGAATCGAAGCCGGTGCTCAGTTGCATAACTAACCTTAACACGTAGGTTCGTACGAAACAGGTACTTAAAAGTGCACACAGACAGTAAGGTGTGTGACGCCCGGTTCCCTTATCTCCTGTCTGGGGATGTTTCTCAAGTCTTCCTGGGTTTTAGGTCTGGGTGGAAGTGGTGTAAAGTTGTGGAAGGTGAACGGATGGTGTAGTGGTTAGCATCCCTGCGATTAAAGCAGGAATCCCGGGTTCGATTCCCAACTTGTGACCATTTTTATCTGACCGAAAACTTCCTGTGTTCATATGAGATTTGAAAAAATATTACTTCTGTTAATTAGATTAATTATTGATTTTATGAGGATCATCTTGCTTCCAGAGAGTAAATTAGCTTATTGTCATACGCATCGTTCAATCGATTTTTTGGTAATAAATTATTAATTTATCTTTTCTTGTTTTTGTCGCAATGTTGATAACAAAAACTGTTGTCCATTACCGTATAACTCAGTGACATGAAATTATGAACAGATAACCGCGCATTCGTGCGGGAATGAGCAACCTTTTACTCTAACAAGGCAATGTATCAATGCATCGTTAACTTCATAGTCTCCACATGCGATCTCAGTTCTTTCATTTCCGAGTGAACTTCACAATCGATGACTATTCTCCCCGAGTCGTGTGTGACACAGTGACACATTCGTCCATTCATGTAGTATAGCATTGCTCCAGGCACGAGGAAAAAAACGTTTTTCGTTCCTTTAAATTGAATTAATGTATTTGCATAAGGAAACATATTATCTAAACAAAGGTGACTTAATAGTTATATTAATTAAAAGAGCAATTTGGATTTTTGTGAGGACAAATACAAATCTTTAGAACTTGGAAACAAGTGAGCTCAAAATGCCCGTTGTTTGAGAGAACAGTGAAGAACACTTGAATTGCATTTCGGTACCGAATATTTTTCTAGCAAGATGGAAAAATATGAAATGTGTAGCGTTAAATTAGCCCTTTGGAGATCATTGTAGCGCATTGCCAACTTTTTTCTTAATTTTTCTGTTGTTTTTTTTGCACTACTGAGAATTATTTATTCGAAGTTTTATGTTAATAAACATTTGTGATGTTAAACTTCAGTATAGTTTTCTAATTGATGTAATTCTATTGATAGTGTTCGTGATCGATACTCAAACGTTGGCCAACCTGTTGTCAACATGGAAGTTGTTCTCTCTGTGTTTGTCTATGCGTCATAGTGCGGGTGATACAGAATGTTTTGTTCTTTAATGAAAAATCAAAGTCACGTCCCTGGATGATAAATTAAAAATCGATCATTTTGTGGATTCAAGAAACAAATGTTTTCTTGATCTGTGTAATATTCGTGAAAAGAAACGATTTGTGAACTAACGCTACCAACGCAGCAACATTAATAAAAAATATTTTTCGTGCATATCAATTCTTGAAAAAAAATAGTAAATATAAGGATTTGAGAATGTTAATTTAAATAAAAATACCAAAATTGAAATATGTGAACTCACCTAGTTATTAATATGACTCAACCTCCAACAATAGTTATAGAATGATAGAAAGAATGAATAATGATGTAGAAGAAAAAACAAATGAAGATTTTATGTAAAAATTAAATGTGCGATAAGAGATTGTGAAACAAAACAAGGGTCATAAACAGATAAGTTCAACATTAAAAACCGAAACTTGTTCCTCCTCTTGTCAGTTTTGCTTTCGTTGTAGTTCAGTATCATAACGTTGTATCAGTTGAGTTATGTGCGTGTAAACAAGGCATTCCGCACGTCAGTCTCATAAATAGGCCAATTCGTGCAAACGCTACCCCCAACAGCTCCTACAACACCCACGTAACTCAAGATGCAATAGAAGTACTCGCAGCGAGAATGTAGAGAATAGAATATTAATTAGGGAGATGCCAATGATTCCAAGAGTGACAAAACGTGTGCTGAAAGTCATGAAACTTTGCCGCAAATTATGCGATATGGCAAATGCCTAACACGAATTGCCAACTTCTGTGCATTTGAGTTATATCCAAATAAATATTTATAGTAGTCACAAAAGCGACTATTTGCTGTAAAAGAAATACAAGTTAATATAACAACAAGCTAAGGTACAAGGGAATATTCGTTCCACGCGCTCAATGCAGAAGGAAGAGAATGGATTATGTGGCTACTCTGTGCACAAGCACCGAACCAAAGTCAATTAGTCATAATTAAGAAAGAAAGAAAGAAAGAATTGATTGTCACGAGAGCTATTATAAACTGCGTACGACCAGGTTGAAGACAACAAAGTAATTTAATGTTATTAATATACAATAAACTAACAAACAGTGCATTTCCGTTCATGCTTTTTTCTTAATTTAAAAAAGAAAGTAACGTGTCTTTGCGTATCGGGAGTATTGCGATATATTTGGAGGGGGTCCAATCATTCAAAAGAACAAGCGAACTTTTATCCCCCCCCCCTAATTCTCGTAGGTCACTGATCAATGAATTCCGTAGATGACGTCTTGTTGCATCATCTGAGAAAGTCTCGCTAATCAATGCAGTTGATTAAAACGGAGGTCAAGAGCATATCTCGTGCTTGACCCACATCAAAGGATCCTCCATAGTCCCATTTGAGTTACGACCATTAGAGATGTTTATTAAAACGATCGAACTTCTACTTGTGATGCTTCGGTACCCCGGTTAGAACGGAAAATGTAACACATCCCATTCCGAACCGGGTTCATTCGGAAGAGGGTGTAACAAATGTCCTTAAGGTAGTTAAGTAAAATTAAATTACTAAAATAAATAAATAAATGGCTTTATTGGTGGCGAAACTCACACCGATGTCTGCTCTTCCGTTTAACCACTTTGAAAATATTTGCAATTTCATTTGAAAATTAGATTAATCGTATGTACTTATTGTGATTTCAACTTCGAAAACTTACCTCACCGCCCATTTAAATAAGATAATTGCAATTGAAATACATTGCTTCTTATGGAGAAAACACTTATTTTCAAAAAATGACCAACTTTTAAATCATGAAAGTGATGGAAGTTTACTTTTATTTGTAGTAAATTTTCCGAAGTATTTTTTACATCACTTCTATTTATGACATTTGAAAAAGTTATTTAACTTTTACGAGGTGAGATGAGGCATGAATAACGAAAAAGTTGGACTCGGCAGCCATGTTTCTACATGCTGTTATACATGTGTTTCAAATGAGTCAAGAGAGTTCCCGAATATATTGTTTGTACTTTAATATTATTAACTGATAGCTGCAAATTAAATCTTAGTTTTCATCATTATTATTCATAGTGTTGTGTGATATAATAAGTATAACAAGTATAATAATAATAATCAGTAGCTGCTAACAAACCTGATATTATAGTGCGAAACAATAGAGACAAAATTAGTCGATTAATAGATACTGCAGTGTCCAAAGATACGAACATCTCCCAAAAAGAAGCTGAAAAAACAATAAAATACACACTTAAAAATAGAAATTCAGAGTATGTGGAAAACAAAAATAGACCTCATAGCAGTAGTAATAGGGGCATTAATAACTATCAATAAGGCAATAGAGCAATAAATACCAGGAAATATAAATGTAAATGAAATTCAAAGAACAGCATTGTTGGGAACTGCCCATATCCTGAGAAAAGTATTGTAGCTGCTGTATGGATTATATCGACCCTTAGGAATGTGATTCATTCCCGATTGGAAGAAAGATACCAGCATTAGCTGAGATAAAAATTCATAATAATAAAGAAAACATGATTTGAGTAACTCGGAGCGCTAGTCCACCTTAAATCAATAAAAAGGTTCATGAAAATGTTGTCCATTCGAGAAAGTGAAGTTTCATTATTTTTTTTATGTATATTAGACAAGTAGAAACCATAATTACCCTATTAGTGACAAATGGCATGTCAGACTGGCCTGACTACAAAGACACGCTGCAAAATAACAACGCAGTCAACCGTAACAACATTCCAAATGACAGCAGGACTGACGGCAGCCAAAGATTGATTCAAACGGCCTTGGAATTTAAGTAACGGCTTCAATGGAGTGCAGCAGAATCGCCTGAAAAAGCAGTAGAAAGGAGAGCTTTTTACCGATGTATTATTCATTGGATAACGACGAACAACTTCTTGCCTCATTCTTTTCCACGACATTGTTCTTACAATTCTATTTCGCGATTCAAATTCACAATTCGGATCATTATTTTAACAAACGGAAAACTTTGAGACGTCTATGGAAATAATATATCTCCAATTTAATGTTATTTTAAAAGTTTATTAACAATGTTTTCCAAATAATATATAGCTTGAAATGCGTACTTTTTTGTTTATTAAATTCAAATTTGTTGCTATTCTGTTAATATTTTTACAAAATATACACGTATCGAACTATTCTGTTAATATTTTTACACGTATCGAACTATTTTTATTATCTTAGGAGTGTGAAGCTGAAATGTTAAATTGATGGGATGGTCCCTTGCTTTCTTATGGAGAGTAGATAAGTATATTTTCCTCCACACGGTCATATGCAGTGCGTACTGCTTTTTTGACCATAAAATTTACTATAATAATAATTATTAGTATTATTATTGCTCAAGTCAAGCAAAGAAAATTGTTTTATTTACAAATCTCACCCTGAAATTGAAGTCCGTGTTATAAATGAGAAAGTATGTTTAATATTTATATTTTAATTTTTATGTTATAATATCTTAGAAATACAGGGAAAAGTGTTCGGAATTGTTTTTGGTGGTTGCGTTTTGATTATCCCAGTTTCTTTAAATCACTACATAACCCTCACATATCGCAGTTGACAGTAAGTAACGTATGTGACGGTCGATTCCTGTGACCTACTTAGTGCCTCCATATTTACTTCCTCAGATCTCAAGATTCCATATTATTTACTCATTTGCTTTTTAAGCGTGTAACGTTATTTCAAATGTTTGATAAAGTTTTATTTCTTTTTATTTTAATGTTGCTACAATACAACTCTCACTTAAATAACAGATACAGGATTGTTCTTTTAGCTGATTCTCGTTCTTATCGACGTCAAAAGAAAATTTGAGTTGAACAGATTCTCTTCACAAACGAAATCAAACATCACACGAAAAATATTTTTTGTAATTTGTTTGTTTCTAATTTGTTTATTTCTTACTAAATTATGGTTAGTATTATGGTATATCTGTCACAAAACATGTTATGAATATTCGTCGTTTCATATCGAGAAAAAAATTACTAAATGAAAAGTTAATCCTAAATAATAAAAATTGACTATTTATTAAATGGGTTTTTTAAATCGATATTTTTCTGTGAATATAAAATATATTCGTTGCTTTTAAACATGTTAGTAATTCCACCTGGAGAATCCCAACAACCATCTTCTAGCTTTTGTGCAAGTGACGGAGAAAGCGCCAGCATCGGCCGAGAGACTGCAACCAGAGATAGCGAACTCTTGTGGAAGTGGAAGGGGGCAGCAACTGCCGTGTCGTGATGTCAGAATATCTCCGACGCGTGCCGCAGCGTGAGGCCTCAAGACGGAGCTGTTTAAGTCTGTCTGTTCGCTCCCCCAATGTTTTACAATTCAGTTCAGACGAGCAATAACAATTATCAGCATGTTACCCGGGATGTATCTCTCTGAAAGTCTTTATTCTGGTAGGATTTTCACTTCAACTTTAAGACGATGTTTTGATGATGAGATATCTCAAATAATCTGCAACACTATCAATAGCGTATTTTCATTAACACGACAGTCCACACAATTGGCTGGTACATTTTTTTTTTTTTTTTGTTTACAGAGCTCAAAGGGATAATTCAAGGTTTTGACGCTTCATCTCTTCGTGTTTTTTTTTCTCGAAACATTTATCTTTCAGGAGACCTTGATTTTTCATTGAAGCCCGGGCAGTGTAAATTATAAAATTATCAATTATTAGCAATTCATAGCATCCGTTTTTCCAATATTAAAAAGTACCAATGCTATATACTACGAGCCATAAAGCCCCACAAAATAAATAAATAAATAAATACATACATACCTCGGAAATGCGTTTTTGTTAAATCGCATATTCTATTCTGTTTGTAGTATCAAATTTGTCTGAATTGTCCTCCCTATATATTCGCATTTAAATAGTATGTCATATCTGTTCTTCGTATGTTCGCCATTGTTAAGCAGAGGGATTCCATTGATGAAGCCAAATTTTTAGATAAAAGTTTCAATAGAACTGAGATACAGTGAAATAATAAATTGTGGTGATAAAATTAACTTTCCTTAGAATTATTGAGCAGAGAAAAAAATGTGTTTTGTTTTCTTGGGTTACACATCTGGTTCTCAAATTATCTATAAATTAATATTTGTTATAATTCAAATTTTTTTTTTTTGAAGTAATTTTTAGTGGTTACTACCACTGTGTTAACCGATGGTGATTTAGTCGTTCAATTAACTTTAGGGAATTTTATTAAATCTGTTCGGAAATGGTGGGTATTCAAATTCTCAACAGATATTCAACATTTAAATCTTGGTTTCCAACTAAATGTTTTCTGTCATAATAATAAATTTATTGACAAAAAACAGTACAAACTGCGTATGACCACGTGGAGGACAATAAACTAATTTACTCTCCGGAAGCAAGCAAGGGACCATCCCATCAATTCCGATCAAGGGCAATTCCTAAGGCAGAGGCGGATTCAAAAAAATTCCGCATAAGTTCCTAGATAAGACAAAGTTAGCTGCGAGTTATAACACTAATAGAATGTCAATATGTTTGTAATTTTACGCAAAAAATTACATGTACAAGTTATTATCGAACTATAGATTATTCTGAGTATAGTGTTTAAAAATCATAAGAGTTGAAAAAACACTAAATTCACGATTTATTGTTACAATAAACACGCCCCTAAACAAAGCCTAGAGAACCTGTATAAGAAATACCCGAAGGAAAACCGGAGAAAAACCCGGGCCAGGATGGGGCTACAGAATTAATGTACACAACCGTGCCAAAGTTGAGTACACATAAAACTAAATTAATATGAGCCATACGGCAACACAATCGTGCAAGAAAATAGTTTTTGAAATTGTTATAAGTTATTTAAAAAGTTCTACAGCAATGGCGTGATAAAGTACAAGACCGATTTAACTTTCATTAAAATCAATAAATTCTTTTACATTGTAGAAGCACTGGTGCAGGAGGTAGTTTTTAACCGCGGATTTCAATTTCATAATGTTATTCAGCGAAGTGATGATTTCAAAAGAAAACAAAGTCAATTACGTCGTCTATAAATACTTAGTTGCACCTCGGCGTTGAGTGTTACAGTACCCGAAGGCGATTCTCAACATCTGAACACTCGTAACAGCTGTAGCACTGCAGGCGCAACCTCGCGTGCTGTTCCGCCTCCTTGTCGTGTATCCTCTCCTCGCCGCGGAAAGTGACGGCTCAACTGTTTATTCCTCCATTAAGTCAAGAAAACATGATGATTTTCTCCATTTGTTCCTGAATATAATTATTTGCCTGTGGAACTATCGACTCCCAAAAATAACTCCAATTGAGAGTGATAAAATTGCAAACACTTCGGTGAACCTTACAAACACTGTAATTTATAGAATCATGTCCGTTATCAAAAAGGTTCAAGAATCAAACACATTTAATGAACTTTAATACGGTTATCTATTCCTAATGACATATAACAAAATAAAAGTTACCTTTTTAACAGCCTGAAATATATACAAATATAATTTTGGTAAAACAATGTAATTGGCATGTCAGACTATTATTGGCGTGCCAAGACTCAATAAAAGCATATTAGATGATAGCAATGTACTTAAAATTACAATAATGATTTGGGCTTCGTTTTATTTTCTGATTTTCATTTACCACAAAATCTAAGACGCTGTATCCGAGACGTGATTCCCAATATCTATGAAAATGAAAATATATGACGTATTCTTTAACTATGTTCGATGCGTTAACGTCCTCAATAAGACAATTGAGCCGCACGTTTCCAGCGCCGTAGTTTGTTTAGCGAAATTCTCAAGGAGCTCCATTGTCGTTTAAACTAAATTAAACATGGCGTCTAATCCCACGTTGAACAATGCTAAGGCGGCGGAGCGGACGCCGCAACCCACACCTACTTTTCCGAGTGACCTTCTGAGCGCTAAATATCAGTCTGTCCTTGACGAGCCCTGCGTTTGACGCGAAGTGTGAACTCTGCATCCGCTCATTTAGCAATTTCTTTGGGAGTGACGTCACAAATAGACAATTGACAGACGCTGAAACTAGTCATTGCGTCATGGTTGAGATTGGGTCAAAGAATAAAAATCACTATTTCCTTCTTTTTTTTTGTCGTTCTTCGACCCAGTCTCAGTAACTAATATATATTATCAAATGTTAGGATCAACATTATGGAGTACGTAGCGCGTTGATATTGAGAGGAGAACTTTGTATGTGAAAAAATATATAACTATAATTATGCGTTTTTTTAGATGAACGACTCGGAACTGTACGTTGACACTTTAGATTTGGGTATTTAAAAAAAAAACGGATTCCGAGTGACTATTTGAATAAATAAATCTTAAAAAGTAAGCAAGGGATAACCTATGGAGTAGCAAGTGCCGGGCTACGTGAAATATGCGTTTTTGATTTGACGATTCAGTCGCAGACATGATAACTCCTTTGTCTAGCGGATATGGCTAATAACTTTTTATGTCGGTCATGTTGGTACGGGATGAAATTTGACAAAGTATTGCCCGATGAATAAAACTAGTGGGTCATATTATTTATTTGTAATGTGATATGTTGATTACATGTTCTTTCAAACTGGAAAAAATAAATAATATATTACTATTTTATAAAGTATTTTCAATATTTAGTATGATGATAATATGTCTTCATGTTGTAATATATGAGGGGGTAATTCCGAACACTATTTTCTCTCCATACAAACCACGTCAAATATTATATCTGACAGCATAGATATATACCACAAAGATGTGCCACCTCCCAACGTTTGATGTGTAAAATGTACTATATCTTTCGGGCCGCCATCTTGACCGCCCTCCTGTACATTGTTCTTCATTCTCTTCGTTGCAATAAACGTGTTTCTCGAATCCGAAGATGAAAACTGTGTTCCACTTGTGCACAAAAGCAACTCATTGTATTTCATTGGTCCGAGCATGAATTCGTAAAAGCCTGCTGTCTCCTGACCCAATGAGACCCAGTTTCGCCCTCTTACCATAAAAAGCCATAGAGCCCGTTGTTGCAATTTGTGTTTGCTGAAACGTGAATGTGACACGACCTACAAATGACCTTCGCTGCATGGCAACACTGTCCAGAGGTTAACGCCCTGTCCTCTGAATGCCAAATTATGCATTTGGAATGCTTATTTGTTTTATTTCCTCTATCACGAGAGACATGGGAAATTTCATTTCATTTGTAACAAATTGATTTTCTATCCCTTTCTACATCATTTATTGCTTTTTCATCATTCTCAAAGAACAGTTCATAATAATACCCAAATTTATAAAGTTTGTAAAGAAATAAATACTGAAGTTCAGTATATACAAGTGCACTTTAGAATATAATACAAGTACAGTAAAATAATAATTCTCGTAAACTGTAAAATAAACAAAGGAGAGTAAAATTAGTTTATTGTCCTCCACGTGGTCATACGCAGTTTGTACTGTTTTCTGACAATAAATTTATTATTAAATTTATAACAAATGTTTCGATTTTTTTCAGCGTTTACCTGCATCAATTCTTNCATACGCAGTTTGTACTGTTTTCTGACAATAAATTTATTATTAAATTTATAACAAATGTTTCGATTTTTTTCAGCGTTTACCTGCATCAATTCTTTGTTACAGCGAACTGAATAAAACTATTTTCTCATAGTATTTGTGTTGTGGTTATATAAGTAATGTCTAGTTCTTCATGACTAAAATAAGACGTATTATCCGTGAAACTGATAACATAATGGTTATTTCTCCGTATCTTACGTGGACAACACGACTTCAAAAGAATCAGCGAAACATTTGCGTTTCAAATACAAGATGTTGAAGGAGTACGCAAACACATTATCAATAGGAACATATGAATTTTTGAGATTCTTTCTTTACCCATGAAAGTAATTACAACTACACTGACGATGTACCAACATGAGACACTCCATCGAATTTCGCCATACTTTGTATACTTTTTTTGTAATTGAAATTTGCTTAAAAATCGTGTATTCAACTTATTAAAAGTTTAGGTAGATATTATTAAAAAACATCACTACTAGTTTTTGCTATTATCATGTCAAAACATGAAATAATTAATTTCAACTTGTAGAGAAGATTACACGTAATTGTGTTAGTTATCGAAATGTACAATAAACAACTATTTCAAGATATTGGTTTTTTTCTGTTTGTCGAAGAAAATTTATAATTTTGGATAGAGGCAATTTATTAATAACCATATCCCATAGAAAATAAACTGTTGCAAAAACATGGAGAGATATCTGTGAATAGAATCATTCTTGGAAGTGGACGCGAGTACGTAAGTGCTGAGAAATGTGTCTACTCGGAGCAAGCCGTAAGTACCTCTCTCGGAATGCCAGTTTCGCAGTTTATGGAACAGCGGAGCGTGTTGATAACTNTGACGCGCAATGTTTCCAGGCAACGTGGTCCCGCAAAATTCATTTAAAATTATTTTAAAAAGATTGATAAAACGAATGATTTATTATATATATTTACCCTGTCTCTTATACACATCTAGATGTGTATAAGAGACAGGGTTAACGGTCACAAACATGAATGACTTTCTTACAATAATGCTCGCTATAAGATGAATGATTCTTCATTATCTTTTTCGTTACAATTTTAATGACACTGTAATTTTCCCTTTCGTCGTTATCACGTATTATACAGAACGTACGAGATTAAGGCTCGAGATGATGAAAACCTCTCACGTTTCTATAGCTGGAAAAATTCAAAGGGGGGGGGGCGAACGAGAGGGTAGGTGGGGGAGAAAACCCTCTCCCCTAACGATGGCAAAAACAAGCTCAAAAAAATTATTCTCTTTTTAACATTCTTCAATATAATTGATATTATTAACGTGAACTATTATCCAAATTAATTATTGCTCCCAACATACCTTCAACACTATTGACTGGTTGTTTATTAAAGTGGTCGCTTGGGAAATCATTAGCTGGGTAGACTCTCGTTCATGTAGACTCTCACATACATACTCATTCTTCTTCGTGTCTGAGTGGACACTTGTGATTAGGACGTGATGCTACGCGATGCCAACGCATTCTCCGGGGGATTTTTGTTCCCAACACACCGCATTCGCTTCTTTAAAAAAAATCCCATCTTCTGGAGCAGACGTTCTCCCCAAACGTTTTTGTTTCGTGAACCACTTGCCAAGTTTTTCAGTTTTGGGTAGACCCCCTACTTATCTAATTTTTGCAAATTCATCAACTTCAAACATGCTTTTGACAGCTGGTATAGTGCTACTTACTTTCGAAGTTTTAAATTTCTAAATGTAGTGTGAAAACAAAAAAATGTTACTTTTTATACATTTATTAATTGAATTCAAATTAAAACCAACCTAATTAAAATTTAGTACGTAAAAATCTACTACGTAAAATAACTAAGCAAAAAAATAAATGCTTTTAGTGGGAGGGATGAACCTGATGCTTTAATAACAAATATTCAACATTTGGCATCAATTTTGTTAGTTATAATCTGAAATCTCCTCGGTCACTGATGACCAGTGTGATTCTTTTTTTTTCTGTTAGGATATTGGCAACAGCGCTGAAATCCCTTTCCACGCGATGTGAAGATGGAATAGCAATTAAAAACTTACTCGCGATATTCCACACTCCGCGAGAAGTAACAGATACACTTCCCACACATACACCGTATGAGGATTATTCTATTCATGGACCCCTATTTACATCTCATGGACCCCCGATTTTATTTCGCGCTGACACGAACCCCTCGCAGGACGCAGTCGACCGCTTTGGGAATTTGTGTTTTGTCGTGTCTGCCAGCATAAGCACGTCGCCCGCGTCGCTGCCTCGCGATCCCTGACCGAGATCTGTGGCTGGTCACGTGACGCGAGCGATTCATTGACCTCAAGTCGCAGCCTTCCTTCGGTGTCCATTCCGTGGAGTCTGTCTTTGCATCGGTTTACATACGCGTGCGGTACCTCACCGCCTTCCATATTCAGGTATTAGAAATGAAACACTTTAGAAATTTTCAACGTTACAGAAAAATAGTGAACGTGTAATGCTACAAACGATCGTTCTTTTTAAGAGTAGTGAGTACGATGTAAAAGAATTTAATAAAAGTTAAATTTATCTTGTTCTGTATCATCCCATTGCTGTAGTACTTGCAAAATAACTCGTAACAATTTCAAAATTATTCCCTTGCATACTTCTGTTCAAGTTCTTATTACTCAAATAAGTTAAGTTTTATATTTCCTCGATTGTGCGCACTGTTCCTTCGGGTAGAGGTGGATTCTTCTTTTATCCGGCTTCTCTAGGCTCTTTTGCTTAGAGGCGGCATCTATTGAAACAATAAATCTCGAATTGTGTTATTTTAATACTTTATAAACAATATTTTTCCAAATAATCTGGGAATTTGTTGGTATTCTTTTAATATTATAACACGTACCGAACTATTTTTATCCTTATCTTAGATATTTACTTAAATGTTAAATCCGCTTCTGCCTCAGGGCCCTTGATCGGAATTGATGGGATGGTCCCTTGCTTGCTTCCGGAGAGTAAATTAGTTTATTGTCCTCCACGTGGTCACACGCAGTTTGTACTGTTTTTTGACAATAAATTTATTATTATTATTATTATTATTATCATTATTATTATGTCAACTTAAAGTGGTAATGCGCTAATTGTTGATTTTTTGACGTTGCAGAAATAAATAAATAAATAATATTATTAATTGGATTTTCTTCGGTACAGTTACCTTACGAGAAGGATATTTCGTAAAATAATATTTTGAAGGATTCTAAATCTCACGCACGGGTTCAGCCGTTCCGCCCTGAAAGATGTAGCAAGACATGAATTGTTGTGCATCGAATGCACACAACAGCTTTCGCTGGCGAAAGTTCGTTACATAGCGTTGGCAACGTTGTAGACAACCTCTAATTAATCTCTTGCGCAATTTTCTTCCATTTGTATCAGAAAGTAAATCCTCGAGAGAAACTAGTATAGTCTCTAAACACGAATACAATACAGCAACACGAAAAGT
This sequence comes from Laupala kohalensis, assembly GCA_002313205.1. Taxonomy (NCBI): domain Eukaryota; kingdom Metazoa; phylum Arthropoda; class Insecta; order Orthoptera; family Trigonidiidae; genus Laupala; species Laupala kohalensis. Next base: position 256,803 of record NNCF01130326.1, on the reverse strand, counting down.
TGAAAGAAATTTACAGAAATCAATTGTTTGATCCGCGGTTTTCAACATGGTTACACAAGTTACCCAAAGGTACGTCCGAATAAACAGACGATTAAAATGAGATTATCTATTTATCCTTATAGCGTATCACCGCTATCCCGTCGTCTACTCGTCACTAGTCACATCGTTATTTCCATCGAGAAACGTCATTTTCTTTTAATAAACTGTTATTATGACACCAAATTCAAAGCCACCTTTTTAACATGAGATGAGTGTTCAGAAAAAAAGGGATTCACATTTACGTGTCAAAACATTGGATAATAAGAATGCCGAACATTGGATAAAACATAGAGAATAAGGAATATGAAACAGAAAATAGTATACATACTATTGTAACTTCGCTTCTAATTTTTCCGTCTCCCTCCTGTGGTAGCATGGCCACCTTAAAAGGTAGAACTTTGTATAAGGTGGCCATGGCAGCAGCCGTAAACAAGAGAACCATTTCCCTCGCAAAGTGACATACTACAACAATTGTAAGTTGTCTTATTCTTTGCAATCCTTTATGCCTTACTGTCCTCAGAAACAAGTAGCGAAACGGTCTCACTTGAAAATGAGACTGATTTAGATCACTTCTGTTGTAGACCTCTATTTCCTCAATTGCACCAAAATCGTTACAGCCAATTTCCAGAAGAAATAAATATAGAAATGGAATTCGCTATTGCTAGCGTAAGATTTTCTACTTTGAAGTACATTGTTATAATGTAAGACGTGATGTTTTTATCGTAGTATATTTAAATGGGAAATGTAGCGTGTTATGGGATCTTACCTGCATGGAGCGATGGGAGGTAGGAGGTGGGTGGTAGAGCTATTGTTAGTAGGTGGGTTTGACCACAACTTGACCCACGTAGATGGATTAGTAGGAGTTATTAGTAGAAGTAACAGTTAGTGATACTAGGAGGAGGAGGGTTTTCTTTTCACATGTATATATGAACTTGGACATTAATGTGAATTTTTTTGGTCCCGCCGGGAATTGAACCCGGAGTGATGTGCACGCTAGACCCTCGGTCATCGGAGACGCCGACTGACATTTGGAACACACTTCAACTGTTTCTGCTTTTTGTGCTTTACGAATAAACATATCAAATGAATCGGGCGATAATGAAACTAGATTTATGTCGATAAGTTATACTGCGATTATTATGCGTTATATCAAATCGAGGACGAAATCTAATTCGATAGTGTAATTGCCCGGTTAAAGCGGTATTCTCCACATCCAGAAGGCGTACGCAGAGGTCGTTCTTCAGCAAATGCAGAGGAAGAATTTTTGCCACGAAAGGAAATCTCATTAGTAATTACGAAGACGGGGCCGGTTTAATGGAAAGAGTTATGAGGATTGGCCTCGAGCCTGTTGCATCTGCGCGGGCGTCCGCGAACCTCGAGGCAACATGAGTCACTAGGCAATAAATGCCTTCTTCATGTATTGATGTCTCGAGAAATCTCAGTCGTATAAGAGATCTACATTAATAATAAATTTTATTCTCAAAAAAGCTGTTACAAACTGCGCATGACCAAATGGAGGACAATAAACTAATTTACTTTCCGGGAGTAAGCAAGGGACCATCCCATCAATTCCGATCAAGGGCCCTAAGGCAGAGGCGGATTTAACATTTCAACACACTCCTAACAATAAAAATAGTTCGGTACGTGTCACAACATTAACATAATTCCCACAAATTTGTATTCAATAAAACAGAAAAACAAGTTCTTTCAGAAGTACGAATTATCATCAACGTTTATTCGGAAGGTATTGTTTATAAATCTTAACTATTAAATAACACTAAATTCGAGATTTACTATTTCAATAGATGTCGGTCGTAGGCAATAGCCTAGCGAGTCGATATAAAAAACCCGTCTCTATCCGAAGTAGGAAAACAGGAGAAAACAAGATTTTTTAACAGTAGTACGTGAGTGGCAAGAACCAACTGTTGAGAGCGAGTCGTGCATTTGCTTCCTCTGCAGGAAGTCGTCCGCTTCGTATGCTCGTCATAAAACCCTCACAATGCAAAGACCTTCATTCGTTTGGTCTCTCCCTCCCCCCCCCCTCGTACCTTCCTCCTTCGAAGCGATGTTTGACGCCACTCTGTACAACTGCTCTGCGACCTCCAGTAAATATTCCTCCCGTCGCGCCCTTGGAGAGACACCGGCCACCGTCTCTCTCCTCATGACTCTTCCGCCCATCTTTTGCTTTCATCGATACGACGAGCTTAACTACTTATTTTTTCATTTATTTTTCTTTGTTAAATCCCACTTTCTCGGCTGAGCATGCCACTACCTGGGTTTTCTTTTCTCGTCATAATCTCATTTCTTTCTAATGTCTTTATAAAAATATCTTCTATCTCTTCTTCTCTTTATAATTTTGTTTCATCCTTTGCCAACCGTCTACTACCTAAATTTTGTTTTATTAGCTTTGAGTATTAACATTATATCCGTAATATATTTCTCAAATATTTTGTAACATTCCTTCATTGCACGGTATTCGTCCCATCTATCATCATTTAATGTTCCATATTTCTTCACTGTTTCTCGAATCCAAGTAGTTCGTTCTGGGCCGAGTGTTGTGCGGTTTTGTATTTCGCTGTTCAGTCTGGCTCTTCATGGCATGTACAAAGGTTTGAATCTGATAGTCCTAACCTATACCGATATGTTTTAAATACACCGTGACCGGTTAATACTTCCATCATTGAAGGTGTCGGTTGGAACCATTTTTTATTCTTATGTGTATGTATATATATATTTTTACCAGAGTACCGTATAACCGAAGCACTTATAATATTATTGGGAAATGCGTCGCTTTTATTATATGAAGATATGAAATGTATATTGTGAATAAATCGGATATTCCCCCATCACCTGATTAGTCATCCGGCGATACAATTTCCGTTCTCTCTCTCTCTCTCTCTCTCTCTCTCTCCTTCGTGGGAATATAGTTATACACTCCCTACCAAAAAAACGGGGCATGATCAATTAAATTTGTGATTAGTAAATATTCTGATCGATTTATTTATTTATCCATTGAAGGTCATTTAATTTTTGAGAAATGTAATTCAAAAATTAGTGGTAAGAAAGTTTGGATAAAAATGTCTCAACCCGTTCTAAAAAAATTGTCTTTTTTTCGTAACTTTGAACGAAATCTGTGCATGCTCTCTCTCTCTCTCTCTTTTATTACTATTATCTAAAGGTGAATCAGTGTTTCGTCTCATCGAGCTCTCAAAATAAGGTTCGAGAAGTACTTAACACGAGGGATTTTTTTTCGTAGTAATTGGGAGGTTTCACCATACGATATTATTTTTTATTCCATTATTGAGGAGCATATTCCAATTATTTCTTTCTGGAAAAAGAAGTAAGGAGGATAGATGAAAGAGAGAAAAAGAGAGAAATAGTGTGGCCTTGGCGAGATGAGGATTCAACATGGCGTCTTGCATCGTTAGCCTCCAGCGCTCTCACTCTGCTACAGCAGATGATGTTACTGTAGTCTCTCTGCACCCCCATCCCACCTTCCTCCACGCCCTCTCGCAAGGCTTCCTGTATTGTGTAAACCTGTCTAGCCTTTCGTTTAGTGTGTCGGCAAAAAAACATTTTTACTCGTAATTAAAATGCGATATCAGAATGCTTTCAGGTTAAGAATTTGTAACATTTCTATTTTTCGCAGGAACATTTCCCAAAAATATGTATCTTTTTATTATTATTATTATTATTTTGTGTACCAGAAGAGCAATTAGTTCGTGTCGCATCCGCTGATGTGGTATTTCGGTGGAGACGCTGTAAAACAAATTTGCCATGTTATGTTGAATGAAAACGGGTTACGACATTGAAGGTAGAACCGGGGACTTGCAGGTTTACGCGCTGGTGAGCTACCACTGGTACGGGATAGCGCAGTGGTAGAGGTCCCGGGTTCGAACTCTGACCTCCCAATTTCATTCAACATAACGTGATCACCTGGTGGTGCGAGAGATTTATGTAAAAAGAATTTGCTTGCTTACGTTTCTCACGGTTCAAAAAACCTACATGAGAATTTTTTACCGATTAATTAGAAATACGGAGATCTTTCATCCTACCACATATTCTTGGTGAAGGAATTGGAAGGAGAGATGTTGCATTGTCGGGGAATGTTAGGAACCGAACCGTCATTGATGTGGAGGTTCTGAGGGAAACCCCAACCGAAAACCTCATCCAAGCTGGGTATCGCTTCCACTACACCACGACGATACAATTTCCGTTATTTAGTCCTCGGAAGTTAACTAATCAACGGTGACGAGCCGGGAATCGAACCCGGGACTCCTGCTTTGATCACCACCCGTTCGCCTCCTTCCACCATTTCCACCCAGACCTAAACCCCGGAAGACCTGACACACCAGACAGGAGATAAGTGAACCAGACGGCACACGTGTAGAGTAGGCGGAAGAAATGTATGCTTAGCTAATCAACATTCGTCAAGAACCGGATACTCGAAGAACCAGACGAGAATGTCGATGGGAGTCGTCAAGCGATATCGAATGCCGACCGCTGGTGCTCATCCGAGTGGAATAAGATGTAAGCGGAGAAGTGAAAGCTCCCTCGCGCGCACCGCAGCCAAATGTTCCGTGACATCTGAACGAGCGGGAATCTTCCGTTGGGATTGGAGTGTGGAGCGGATCCAAAATGAAATTTTGGGGCGGGCCCCCGATGAAATGTCTTCACCGGGAAACTTTTTTCAAATTAACTTCATGAAATTGTAATTCAAGTCGTTCCTTTACATTAACTTAAATTGCAGTTTTGGTAAATAATCCTGAAAAAAATACGTTTTTCAAATAATTCGTGTTTTTAGCCAAATTTTTACTTTGGGCGTTCCTTGTATTGTAAATTGTATCTTGGTAATTTTCTATTAGATAAGTCGCACGGTATTTCACCGGAGTGCGAGTATACTAGAAACAGTGAAATATCGCAGTTGTGTACTCATGTTCCCAAGTAGGAGGGAAATCTATGAAAGCGAAGTCAGTCATATTTTGGTCCTATAAAGATTCCATTAGTTCGTCTTCTTGCTTTCAACGCGCATACTGAATTTTTTTCGAAGTAAAAATTTATTTTATTATTACTATTCCTATTTCATTATTATTATTATTATTATTATTATTATTATTATTATTATTATTATTATCATCATCATTGTTTTTGGAGAGAGTGGGGAACGTCCCTCCCCACTTGGATCCGCCACTGATTGGAGTTCGCAATGAAACAAAATATTTGATGATGAAAGGCTAATAAAACATTTTTCATGAGTTATCTTCCATTGAATATTTGAATTCAATAAATCTGGAAATAGGTTTTCTCTCCTTGGGAACAAAATAAATACTACAACAAAATTGCGCCGACGTGATTGGAGGAAACTGACGTCACGCAAGTTAAAAATAATATTTAACGAATATTCATCCTTAGTTACATTTTTATCCGTCATTTTATTGTGTGTCAGCGATTCAAAATATTAGGGCCACAAATTTACTTTTGACTGATTAAAACGTCTTGGAGCAACATCACACAACCGGTAAGAAACTACGACTAGAAAACAGTGCAAATTCTTTAATTAAGTATACTTCCATTACATTGAAGGACAAATTCTAGTTTCTGAAACTTAAAAGAAAAAGAAAACTTTTTTCTTTCTTATATGATGTATACTGATTGAGTGTGTAACAATAGTAAATAAATTTATTGTCAAAAATGCAAAAGTTACAAACTGACTGCGTCACGTGACCACGTGGATTTCCTCTCCGGAAGCAAAAGCAAGTGAGGGACGTATTCCGAGGTAGAGGCTTAGAATTTAACACATCAGCGCACTGCTTAGTTGGGAATAAAAGTAGTTCGGTATGTGTTATAATATCGATAGAATATAAACAAATTAGTATTTAACCCGAAAACTTTATTTCACAAGTTCGTATTGTTATCGAACTGAAATGCTAACACCTAATTTTATTGGAGAACTGCTCACTCTTTACTTATTATATCTGTGGGATGATTTACTAAATTATTATACGTGAGAAATTATGTTATAAAACCAGTTAATTTTTAGCTTATATTCGAGAATAAAATATATACATTCTGAAAATATACTGAACTGAAACTAAGGCTAGTAATTAGATGTGAATTTATTTCAGCAAAACAAAACAACAAATTAGCTAGCGCTCAACACTTGCCTCCGGATATTCTAAATAATAATAATAAATTTATTGTCAAAAAACAGTACAAACTGCGTATGACCACGTGGAGGACAATGAACTAATTTACTCTCCGGAAGCAAGCAAGGGACCGTCCCATTAATTCCGA
>NNCF01130326.1:234894-245050 GCA_002313205.1 Laupala kohalensis | reverse complement strand
CAGGAGGACAATAAACTAATGTACGCTGTTTGAAAATGCTTTCTTGACAATAAATTTATATTTATTACAAAACAATAAGCATTACAAGTATAACCATTGTAAATTAATGAATAATAAACACGACAAAAACAGAAATTTTTGAGGCGGATTCAAAAATTTCAGCAAGGGACCATCCCCTCAATTCCGATCAAGGGTCCTAAGGCAGAGGCGAATTTAAAAATTTCAGCAAAAATTTCTATATAAGATAAAGTTAGCCACGTGTTACAATACTAATGGAATATCAACATGTTTGTAATTTAACACAAAAAATTTATTTTACACGTACGAATTATTATCGAACTACAGATTATTCTGCATAGTGTTTATAAATCATAAGAATTGAAATAACACTAAATTCACGATTTCTTGTTTCAATAAACTAGAAAAAACCCTAGACAAAAGCGTGGAGAACCTGTATAAGAAATCCGCCTCTACCCGAAAGAAAAACGGAGAAAAACCCGGGCCAGGATGGGGCTACAGAATTAATGTACACAACCGTGCCAAAGTTGAGTACACATAAAACTAAATTAATTTATTATAATATTATCATTCGCAAATTTAAATTTCTTTGTTAAAAACTGTTTTAGAACGTTATTAATAATCCGCTTTCATTTCCAAGCTCTCGACTTTGAATATTGGGGTAAACGATATTCAGATGCATTTAAGAGTCAATCGTTTCAAGTAACAAGTGAAGAATTCTCTAAGCAGTTGACACTTGTTTAGCGAGAAAAAAGAAGTCTGTTGCTTCAAAACGTCGTTCACTCGATTTCACTATTGTTTCTCAAGAATTACGCATTGTTAGATTTGTCAGTGACGAGTGAAGTGTTTGGTGAGTTGCGTGCATCGTAGAAACGACACACGGTAAGATTAACATAATTCTTGTAGTGAAAAGGTGCGTTAAAAGTCACTCGAATATAAATTTATTCAAAATTAATATTGGGTTGAAGGTGTATTGATAATTACCACGTATTGAATTCTATGTAGCCTATCTCGTAATAGTGTTTCTTTTTTCGTGACAAAGATCAATCCTCCGTATTATCAATTAAATCATTATCATAATTCATCCGCATCAATAACGTCTGAAACCCTTATACATTTCTGTTCCATTCGTAGACGACGATGAATGATTACAGAGAAAGTTTCACTTCTTTCATTCTTACGAGAATCATGGCCGAATGCAACGGGCGGCCCAAAGAGACAAAGGCTCGATCTATCACCTTGAAACTGCACTTCTATTTGGCTGTAAAGTCGCCAACCGTAACCGACGAATTCAATCTTAACGCAAGTGGAACAGTGGCTAATCTCACTGTCACTTGCTCATCTTCTGTTGTACGTTAACAGATAATACTGAACTCTTCCGCATTTTCAGTGATCTACCTGTAACAAGTGATATCATACGAGTTGCCCTTCTCAAGAGGACTCGCATAAGATTGAACTGCAAAGTAAGTATGTGAAATCACTATGTAGAAAAATACTAACAGATTATGTACTTTTGGTTATGGGGTGGTAAATAACATAAACGATGAAGCTGTTTGAGAAAGCGATGAAAATTCACTATTTGATAATTATGGTGGAGTAGGTCTCCCTGAAAAAATTACGTTACTTCTTCAGGTTTTCAAACCATTTATTTTGAAGGGACAAGTAGGTTATCTATGTTTTTCGGTGTGTTAAACGGGGGGGGGGGATTCTGAATACATTGCAGATGTGAATCATCAAAAACCAGCCTTTGTAATCTACCTGTGGTTAGTTCGTTGTCCTATTACTGAACAACAAAAACATTCTTGGGATATTCGTGCACACGCAATTCATGATATAATTATTAATTTCATGATCGTATTTAGAAAGATAAATAACTTATCGTAGATAGAGCACCGCTTGCATTTGAACACATGTGAACGCAGAAATTTGGCGTCTTATGGTGGATAAGAACGCAGCCGGAAATGTTTGTTTTGCTCTCAACCTATTGATGAATTTTGAATTGAATAATGCGCGGGAAGTCTAAGCGATTTTTCAATGGTATTGAGCAAATGACTGGCTTCAGGCTTCCTCAACATGTCCCATTAATTAAAATTGAATGTTTTTGTTAGGATTGTTCTTTTGAGTATAAACATTGATTGCATGTATGAGTCATTTGAACCACTCCATTAAATCCCCCAAACATTTTACTTCCAAGAATTATAGTACATATATCTGTCTATAGTTTTAACCAAAACCATTTCCTTATTGGTTCCCATATTTTTCAGGTACTTAAACATTTTTAAACAATGTCAAGACGCATCAGTACAGAAGATAAAGAGGAAAAAATAAAGGTGTTTTATCCATCTAAAAAAGAATTGAAAGATTTTTCAAGTTATATTAAATATATTGAATTAAAGGGAGCACATAAATTTGGTATAGCAAAAATTGTACCCCCTAAAAATTGGGTCCCTAGCAAGAAAGGCTATGAACCGAGTGAAATTCATACTCTTATTTCAACACCTATACGCCAAATAGTGAAGGGTAGAGCAGGACTATATAAGGTATACAACATTTGCAGTAAGTCAGTAACTGTTCAGCAGTATTTTGAATTGGCGGAATGTGAACAGAACCGATCTCCAAAGACGTCCAGCTATGAAGATCTTGAAAGAATATTTTGGAAGAATATTTTGTATTCTTCTCCAATATATGGGGCAGATGTTCCTGGTAGCCTCATGGATGAAGATCTCAAGATTTGCAATATAAACAAACTTGGGACAATTTTAGATTTAGTTTCCAAAGAGTATGGTGCTCAAATAGCCGGAGTGAACACAGCATACTTATATTTTGGAATGTGGAAATCAATGTTTGCATGGCACACCGAAGATGTGGATTTGTATAGCATTAATTATTTACACTTTGGTGCTGCGAAGACATGGTATGTGATTCCACCAGAACACGGTCACAGATTTGAAAACATTGCAAAATTTTATTTCTATGAAGATGCAAAAAAATGTGACGCGTTTTTGCGTCATAAATCGTTTATGATTTCACCCAGCATATTGCAGAGTCATGGTATTCCATACAGTACCGTGAGACAAGAAGAAAGGGAGATAATCATCACTTTCCCTTTTGCTTATCATGCTGGTTTCAATAACGGATTTAATATCGCAGAATCTATTAATTTTGCCTCAATGCGATGGATTGAAATTGGGAAATGGGCTTCAAAATGTAATTGTAAAGAAGATTCTGTCCGAATTAACATGGACATCTTCATCAAACAATTTCAACCAGAGAAATATGACAGCTGGGTAAATGGTAAAGATAACACTTCTCATCAAATCCATTCCTCTATTTACTGTACTAAATCCACTTGCCAAAAGAGAAATCGAGATAAAAAAGTCAATAATAGTCATTACAAAACACCCAACCATGTCAAACCTCTTATGAATGAATATTTTGATCCTTTATCTAAAGTTACTGTGGCCAAAAGACTGAAGGGATCTATTGAAATAGATAGCCCTCGTTTTCAGCCAATTGTTTTGTTAAAGAGGCTCCCAAGAAATCTGATCGAAATAAAAAAAGAAAAGAAAATTTCAAAGGTGAAGAAACAGGTAAAAAAAAATTCACCTTGCTGAAAAATTTTCACATTTTTTATTTATCATCTTACCATATACTAATCAACATTTTAAAAGTTTTTGTTTTCTTTTTACTCTAAAACCATTATTTATTTACTTGCACTCTTTAAAATGAGTTTATTACATTTTCATTTTCATAAAGATAGTTTATGACTGAAAATTACTTAAAAACTTTGTTAAACAAATAATAAATATTATGTGTATCATGTAAAATATTAGCATTGAAGACTGTTCACTTGTTAGTTAATAATGAAAAAAAAATTCAGTTGTAGAATTAAAACATGAAATTATTTACAAGAAATATTAATCTCCAAGTAGAATTCATATTTAATTATGTATAGTCTGTATCGTATGTAGTGCATGTAGATATTAAAAACCAAAGTTATTTAATATTTTCTAATTTTATAATATGTCTTTTATACAATACATGAAGTTATTCAGTTTCTTAGTCTTTTTCTTTTCCCATCTATGTGCAAAACATTTACTCTCTTTGAATAATAAATCCAACATCTCTTTTTCACAATGCCTTTGCGCAAATGAAAGAACTCAACCTTGCAATATCAGAAAATCAGATGAAATTTATTTATATAATTAAAAATAAATTCTTTTTAGCAATATTTTGCACTTTGGTGCATTTTGTGGCAGAATATCAGAATATTTTTTGGTTACGGTACCAAGCATTGATTATATGAGTTGTTTTCCCAAATCATCAAACACTAGATAAAAAATATTTATGAAGGGAAATAAGTCTCCCCTATGTTCCACTTTAATCCTCCATGAGGTATGGTATGTTACTTTTTGATATTAATATTTTAGTATGCTTTTCATTTTTACCTAATTTTACAAAAACAAAAAATCCAAGACTTGTTCAATTTCTTTAACAATTTACAAATGATTTTTATTATTTTCCTGTGTCATGGAAGAAAATACTGGAAAATTCTATTGTCTAGAAATTTCTTGTTGTAATTAATTAACTGACAACAATCATGTGACCTTGACACATTTATCTGTTGCATTCTATTTCATACTGAAGAAAGAATATACATATAATAGTATAATGTACACACAATATTTTGTTTCATGATCCATAGTTGGAAATGTTTTTGTTTCACTTTGTTTATTTCATTGTCAAACAGCTGAAAAATAACTTTTTTCCTAAAAAAAATAGTCATAACCTCTCAAACAACTTCTATGAATAAATATTTTGATATACTCCACAAATAATGTGAGATTAAATAACTGTTATATATTAATTTATTTGAGTCTCTTATTAAGTTAACTCCTCAGGCTATATATAGAAAATACCTGATGCGCTCAAATTTCCAGTTAATTTTCCTGTTATTAAAAAATAAACATTTCATGAATTCACAATTCCACTCGGAAATTTTTTGTCTATTGTTGAGATAAGTAAATTTCAAACCCCATAAGAATTCTTGAAGATTCTATTCTTGTCCCACTGTCTTGTCATTATATTGGTGTGTCAAAAAGTATTTTGGTATTCACATGTTCTCTAAAATGGAATAGACTGGTTGTTCTCTTAATGTTGTTCATAACAGATCTTTTCAGGGGGAAAAATCACACGACCACAAATTTTGAAACAGGCTTCAATAACTTTTTAGTGATGGAAATTATAAATTACTTACTGACAACTCGGCGTTGCCCGGAATGTTTCTTAGACTTATCTTTTGCTCAGGAAAAAATAAAATCTAGCTAGTGTGTAAGATCAAAATACTTTCTTCTTTTTTCGGTTTTTATAATGTTTTAGGAATCTTCTGCCTCTGTTTCCTCGTTTTTTTTTAAATGTTTCGATATATTGTAATTCAGAAGGGTTTTTAGTGGGTATGGTCGAGTCATTCGGCGAGTCCCACACGCAGGGAGAGTCATGTTGGCTCTCCTTAGTGCGTAACTGCATTTTCCCTACCTCTACAGAATTTTAGGACTCTAATGACCTCGATGTCGACGAGCCATAAAGCCCCACAAAAAAAATTCTATTATTACATTTTTTTTGGAAAACATGTACAATATCCTAATTTTACTCATTCATAATGAAACAAATTTAATACAAAAGTTGAGTGTATACAGTGCACCATGTAGCGGGAGCCCTGTCGGCTGAATTTTCGTTTCCGAGGCATGATGCGGCTGCACCGTTTCATTAAAACTCTTGTAAAGTCTAAACTATTCATGAAATTTTTACGATTTAAACACGTTTTTTATCTTTGTTAAATACAAAACAAATCTATTAAATTTGATGATGATCGATTTTTCCTTCTTAAATTGAAGATTTTTAACACTTCTATTTTAAATAACGTTTTATCGATAATTTAGGTCAAATTTCGTAGATNTTTTTTTTTTTTTTCTAACTCGAACCGTTTAGGCAGTGTAAGCAAATATAATTTGTCCAGATTTTATAGACATTTATTCTCAAAACAATTTCTATTTTTTCAGCTCTTTTAAAAAAAGTTAGCCCATGTTCATCCTGGAAATCTAAACTGCATCACGATCTGTTCTGTGATTTAGTCGTGATCAGGTAGCAAACAGACACACACGCTTTCGTGTTACGCATTTGTATATTAGTATGAATTTCGCTTTTATTTTCTCCAAGGGTTGCCATCTGCCCATGTTTTGTCGGGGTTGCCCCTACCTTTCGAATGGTGTCCCGCGCCTCGTCGCTGCTCATAACTATCGATTTTCGATCCCTACATATAAATATCCGTACATTTTAGTTTTACGATAATATAGGTACGTCTCAGAAATAATATTTTTATTAGAATACACGCAATTATTAGTTCTCTTGTCTAACGTGATTAAGTTTCAAATGAGTGGTTAATTTATGTTTTTGAATGCTTGCTGATAGGGGATGGACAGTAATTATTCGAAGGGATGAGCATTGACTGTGCTAGTGTTAGCCACGAACATAAATACAAAAGATCTGCAGTGTACCCCACTCAAGTTTCCAATTAATATAACAAAAACTGATAGCACTAAAAATTATAACACTAAAAATTTAAGAAAAAAGAGAAAAACTGCAAAAAAGAAATCATAATCCATACTAATACATAAACACGTTACACGAAAATGTGTCTGTCAGTTCGCTACTTGATCATGATTAAACCACTGAGCCAATCGTGATGAAATTTCGCAAGAAATTTGGTAAGTTTAGATGTTAAGGATAAACGTAGGCTAACTTTTATTTTTGTAATGTGCGACGAGTAAGATAGAAATGTTTTTTTTACAATAAGTGTCGAAAATTGTATTAGCTTACGCTGCCTAACGGTTAGATGTGGAAATGATGTCGGTATGAGCTGTCTAGAAATAGGCTTATGTCTATTCCCAATGCATTCCAAGTCAAATCTCAAGTTTGGTTTCGATGCATCAATTTATTCGTGAGTTATTAAAGGAGGAACAAATTTCTGAACATATATACACATGCGATATTGGACATCATCGGCAAAATTTGAAAATAGACTCCCCTGGACCCAATTCTCAAAAAAAAAAAAAAAAAAAAAAAAAAAAAAGTTTTTGACCGATTACAATACTTTCTTTACACACTATGTAATTGGAAAGTAAAAATCCTCAGCGGTCTTCTGTACCGGTTGTCCGAAGGGTGTCTATGTCTCTCTCACTCACATCGACTCGGGTGGGGGAACTCTACAGAAGACCAGAGTCTATTTATATTTTTGTCCACACTCACAGTATCTTCTGTTTCGTGTTGTGACGGACAACCTACAGCAGAGACCGCTGAGTCTGTTGAAGAACAGAAACATTGAAGGTGAATTTAGGGATAGCCGCACACAGAGGGACATGCTGATAGCCCACACAGCATGCCTCTAAAAATTCAACGCCTTATTTGGACCCTTATACACATGTCTCAACCTTTAACTTGTTTCTACGTCTCAACCTTTAACTTGTTTACGAATGCATGCGTTCCGACTTTTTACTTGTTCAAAGTAGCAAACCCTATTTTAAACCCTGGCGTGGGTTTTTCTCCGGGTAGAGACGCCTTAATTTAGATACCCAGTGGACATTGAGTTAGAAGTGTCAGCTTTTCGTTGTGTCAGTGAGTGATACTTTTATTATTATTCTCCTCACATTTTAAGATATTTTAATAGTTACGATTAATTAACAATGATGAATAGTTAACAGTGCGTGTTGATTAAATAAGTGTTATATTATAATTTATTGAAAATAAAATTTAACTATTCTGAAGATATTAAAACATGTTACTAACTACATTATATAGATTTTCGGGGAGACGAATGTCATTTTGAAGTGTTACTGCCTAGGATTCTTTGAACGGAATTTACTTCTGAAATTTTATTGTTCTCGACGGGAGTATACGGAATCGTCAGAATCGTGGCTTTTGTGTTTGCTCGAGTTCCGTGGCACGGTCGAGTCTTTTGACCTTGCCAAGTTCACGTTCTTCAATTATTCCGAACTTGAGCTGCGTGTCGTGGCTTGAGTTATCGAATTCCGCATCTTTCTTCTTCACGAAAGAGTTCACCTTGGTTCCGTTACGAAGAAGGAGAATAAGAAATTAATCTTTTTTGTGAGTACGATGGGAAGTACATATTCTAATGTGGAGGAAAGTACGTGTTCGAGAGATACGGAAGTGGGGTCTAGTGGAAATCGAACTCCGATTCTGCTTTTGAAAGGAGCTGCGACCAAAAAGAAGAAAGATCCGCAGACTAATTCCTTATTTGCATCTCAAGAGTATTATAGGCAGCTCTGTGAAGATTAAGTGGCACATACCACTATGAAAATGAGATTAGACTTGACACCTTTCACAATTTTTTTTCTCTTTTCCTCTGTAATTTTATAGATATAATGAAACTTTCATTTTGTATGACTTTCAGTTTGTTCCTATTTTTAAAGTTTGTAAAGAAATAAAAATATGTGATATAGAGAGATTTTTTATAATTTTGTGTTAAACAATTTTGGCACTTTGCAACTTCATACTGGTAGGTGTACAATTCTGGTGTTTGTGTGACATAAAAACTATATTATTTAAATATTCTCTCAATAATTTATTCTCATTTATTTATAAAGAATATTAATGTAAATTTTACGACCTACTAACAATGAGTATAATAAACCTACTAAATGTGAAATATTTTCACTTAAGACCTACTGATTAGGATGTAGGAGGGATGGAAGTGCTGTGAGGAAGGGCGAAAATTCAAAATCTACCCCAGGTCCTCTAAACCCCCCTATACTCCAAGCCATGTAACTTTGCCGGAAATTATTCAATATGGCTACCTAACACGAATTGCCAACTTCTACGAATTCGAGTTATATCCAAATACATTAATAGTAGTCACAAAAGCCACTATTTGCTGAAAAGAAATACAATTTGATGACACAACGATAATATTCCTTCCACACACCCGATGGAGAAGGAACAGAATAGCGCCACAAGAGCATGTGTATTGAATTGGTTTGTGAGGTTGGCAATGAATTCAAGTTTTCAGAAATTTGAATGTCCTGTCAACATCACGCAAGATTCGATTATCATTACTCTTATGGACGATGGCGAAGTAAAAGCGTTGGCTACACTGCGCACACGCTCTGAACCAACATCAAGACGGACAACAACAAAATAAATAATTTATTGCCAAGAGAGGAGTTACAAACTGTCTAAGACCACAGCAAGGACAACAAAGTAATTTACTGCGACTAATATACTATAAACTAATAAACGCAGTGCTTTTCCGTTCATGTTTTTTGTCAAAAGCAAATAAACATGCCTTGGAGTCTAGTGATCTGTTCGAGACCGAATCTCGCGAATACCGGTCACGGGTGCAGGAGAAGCAGGAACCTTCTTCGAACGCGATTTGAGATCTGGGTCTCGCGCTGCTGTTCTGATCAGAGGAGATTTATGCTCCGGGTCAATGCGTTCGTGTTGAGCAAGCCGGGTTCGAAACCCGAATGCGGCCTTTCTGCGTCGCTCTTAATTCATGTTGACGCTCTAGCTCTCTTCTATTTTAAGATTCGAGTGACCCAGTATCGTAGGAATGGAGTTTAAATGTTGGACTCGTGTAAGAATATGCGTTACAGTGGTATTCGTGGAAGAAAGTATCCTTAAGATATGTGCTCGTTGACTGAAGTCAAGTTGCCAACTATTCACGAAACTTGGAAATAATTACCAAAGTAGTTCTTATTAACTAATAATTCATTCTACTGATTTTTTTGTTGGATGAGAACAATTATTTTGTTATTTTAAAACTTGATAATTAATTGTAATAACTTGTACATGTAATTGTAATAACTTGTACATGTAATTGTAATAACTTGTACATGTAATTGTAATAACTTGTACATGTACATATAATTAATAACTTGTACATGTAATTTTTTTTTGCTTAAAATTACAAACATATTGACATTCTATTAGTATTATAACTCGCAGCCAACTTTTTATCTTATCTAGGAACTTTTGCTGAAATTTTTGAATCCGCCTCTGCCTTAGGGCCCTTGATCGGAATTGATGGGATGGTCCCTTGCTTGCTTCCGGAGAGTAAATTAGT
>NNCF01130326.1:187470-234666 GCA_002313205.1 Laupala kohalensis | reverse complement strand
AGTAGTTTTTTTCGATATGTTAAGCCGGTACTTTTGCCAGAATATCAAAAAAACATGAGCCCACGATAGTTTCTCCATATAAAACCATATTAATTTAAAGTCAAATAATTCAAAGTTTTGCGCCGTAAGGGTATAAAAATTCATCACCAATGGATAGAGAATGGTTCGAGCTATCATTTAAAACATTTTTTGAGGGTACTCAGGCCTAGTCACTCTGACGCGCATAATACTTTAAAATTACAAAATTCTATCTTACATGAAATGATTTAATGATTTGCTAGTTACATAGCCCCTAGGTCCATTTCGTCGACAAAGAATATTTCAAAGGAAAATTAAATATAAAAAGTTGTTACTCCAAGTTTACATTTTTATATTTTATAGCTTTTTAATATTTTTACAAAGACAGGAAAGCTTAAAAATTATTGTAATCAATTCATGTAAACAAATCTGTTTGAAGAAAGTATATATGTTGTATTATTACTCATCGACATTATTTTGCAAAATGAATGTGAAATATTCATAGATCACGACCAACTTCAAGTTGACTCAGAACTGGAGTCGAATTTATCTATTTTTTGCTTTAGTAAGTATTCAAAAGAGAATACATGAATTCCAAGGAAAATTGCTATTTCATCCAGAATTTAAACTCGTACAAACGTACATCTCGGGAAATGTTGGCAACATTGGGTTTTAACTCTTGAACTGTTTCGCGCATAAAATCATTGTCGGTTTTTATGTCATACAAATATTTTACATTCCACGAACGACATGATGACAATATCCCCACAGGAGACAGAAAGAATCTTCAGGAAAATTAAATAGAAACTTTGTTTGGAAGCAGATGAATCTTCTCCCCCATTGCATGTGTTATGTACACATAACGGACATCCCCCCAGGGGACATACATCTAGTAAGTACGTGTTTGGCGAACACGGGGCCCCGAGCTGAGTCTGGCATTACTTCCACTTACTTGTGCAATGCTCCTTCCTTTCTCTTTCCTGACCTCCCTCGGTCACCTCTTGTTCTTTTCGATCCCGTTGCCATTAAGGCTAGGGTATCTTTCACTTTCTTCATTCTTCTCATTTTTTGTCCCCCCTCATGTTATGTGCCCCCTTCATTTTAGCCCCCCCCTCCATTTGATGTATGTTGTGAGATATGTTTTGGTGTGTTGTAGATCAGGAGGGTTTTTAGTGGGTATATGGTTGAGTCCCACACGCAGGGAGAGTCATGTTGGCTCTCCCTAGTGCGTAACTGCATTTTCCCTACCTGTACAAGTTTTTCGGGCTCCAATGACCTTTGATGTCGACATGAGCCGTAAAGCCTCACAAAACAAAACAAAAACGGACATAATGGAATGCCTTAGAACTTCATATCACGCCATGAAATCATACATCGACCGCCACTTTCTGGATGTGCGGCCCTTGTGTCCTATATTCGCTGCTTGTGTGAGTGCCACTACACTGAAAAGAGACGAAACATTTATGTAGCACTATCTGACCCCACAGACGTTGTCCTGTCCAAATTTCAATAAATTTGTTTCTGATTTTGTGAATTTGTGAAAAGCTATATTAATTGAGTAAACAAAGTAAAAACGAGAAGAAGAAAACCCTATTTGTGAGTGATCATTGTATCTATTAAGGATTGTGGCTATGAATATACAATTTGAGGAGGAGTACATTCAGAAGTATGCCTACAGGAAGTGTTACACGAGAGATGAATTCTATCGGCAATATTCCGCTGAAATGCTAGAAATGTGTGATGTACCCGGAATGTGGTCAACTTGTAACCTTGCGGTTTTGTTCCAAAATTTAAGTCAATTTAGAATTAAGTCTGAATTTCATGACACACAGATTATTTATTTTCTCCCATTACATTTTTTAAATAACGATAAATCTGAAGACGTTTTATTTACATTTCGATTTTGGATTGCAAGGTCGATGTTCAAGTAAACAATCGAAACAAAGAAATGCTTCGTTTCCATTGTTTTGCTGTGACATCCCATAGAAGAAAGCACTATCAGCTTTTTCAGAATTTTCCAATTTTTATTTCCCTAAAAAGTTCATTCTGACTATTACGAACATTAAAAGAAATTAGCTAAATCGGTCCAGTCGTTTTTATGTGATGCGTTTACCAAAGAACAAGTATTTAATTTTTAATTATTTAGATGAGCACCATTGCACGTATCGCCAAAAATGTTGATGTTTGTTTTATGATAAATATTTTTTGTGGAGAGCTCCATCCCAAAAACGTGACCGTTTCGCGACTGAGGAGAAAAAACTACAGAATAATTCCGAATTCGTACAAACTGTAAGAGTTGGTACAGGACACTATTACAATCACTTATTGTATGCGAATGGATGGATGCAAGTGACGTGGTGAGGCGGAAACATGGTGGGAGAGAACTTAATGAATGATACTAATTTCGACGACAAATTTCATGGACTAAACTTTGTAAATTTTCGCTGTACGAGTAGATAATAAAAAATTCGTTTCTCTCACGTCGTCGTTCTGAATAAATGGCACAAATGAGTTATCATTTTGACAGGGTTCGTAATCATTCAATTTAGCAGCGTAAAGAATACTGTATGTAATGTATGTTTGATGATTAAATAGAAATTGAATCAGACATGCACTAAGTTCACAAGCTGCCTCCCAGCTTACGCTACTCACTGCGCGAACATCGAGAAAGACTCCGTTTAAAATAAAAGAAATTTATTGTCAAGAAAGCAGTTACAAACTGCGTATGACCACGTGGAGGACAATAAACTAATTTACTCTCCGGAAGCAAGCAAGGGACCATCCCATCAATTCCGATCAAGGGCCCTAAGGCAGAGGCGGATTCAAAAAATTCAGCTAAAGTTCCTAGATAAGATAAAAAGTTAGCTGCGAGTTATAAAACTAATAGAATGTCAATATGTTTGTAATTTAACGCAAATATGTTTGTAAATTTACATGTACAATTTATTATCGAACTATAGATTATTCTGAGTATAGTGTTTAAAAATCACACACCTAAGATAATAATAAAAGTAGTTCCCTCCGTGTTACAAAACTAACATAAGACCAACAATTTTTTATTTAAAATAATACAAAAAAGTTATTTCAGAAGTACGCGTTACTATCAAACTGTAGATTATTCGGAAAGTATTGTTTATAAATCATAAGAACTGAAATAACACTACATTCGAGCTTTATTATTTCAATAGATCCCACCTCTGGGCACGAGCCTCGCGAGTCTGTACAAAAAATCCGCCTCTACCCGAAGGAAAACCGGAGAAAACCGGGGTCAGGATGGGTATTAAGTTTATTTCCTTTATTTAGATCGTAATGTATAATTGTTGTATTTGCAATGTATCTCTTTCGTGAGAAGAGCGCATTGTTACTTTTTCGTACGTTTTCCGATCTCCATTGTGTTTGTGTACACGATCTCGAGATGAAACCGCTTGGAGTCTTCGGTTGCGATGTTATCAAATTAAACGCGCGGGTTCCCCATCCTGGCAAACCGGGTTTTTCTCCGTTTTTCCTTCGGGTAGAGACGGATTTCTTATACAGGTTCTCTAGGTTTTGTCTAGGGGCGTGTTTATTGTAACAATAAATCGTGAATTTAGTGGGTTTTTTTCAACTCTTATGATTTTTAAACACTATACTCAGAATAATCTATAGTTCGATAATAACTTGTACATGTAAATTTACAAACATATTTGCGTTAAATTACAAACATATTGACATTATATATGTATTATAACTCGCAGCTAACGTTTTATCTTATCTAGGAACTTTTGCTGATTTTATTGAATCCGCCTCTGCCTTAGGGGCCCTTGCTCGGAATTGATGGGATGGTCCCTTGCTTGCTTCCGGAGAGTAAATTAGTTTATTGTCCTCCACGTGGTCATACGCTGTTCCTAACTGCTTTTTTTACAATAAATTTATTATTATTATATTAATCTCGCGTGTGTCTCGCGTTGAGCGTCGCGTTATTTCAACTCGACACGACAGAGTCCACGCTCCTTCGTTTCGCGAGGCGTGTGTTTGCAATTCGTTTTATGGACGAAATGTTTTAGTGCGCGCGCGGAAACACTAATCTCTGGAGTTTCTTTGACAGCTGAAAGCAAGTCGCGTGACAGGAAAATATATCATTTTGCTGTATGAGTCGTGCAGTTGAATGAATAAACTCTATTGTCACAGAAGCAGTTGCAAACTGCGTCGTATAGACCACGTGGGGGATGAAAAAAATTAATTTACTCTCCAGAAATAAACAACCCTCCCATCAATTCCGTCCAAGGGTCTAACGGCAGTGGCGGATTTAATAGTGATATAACAAAATATACGTATTATTACCAATTTATTATAGCAATCAATTATGCCAGGTCTGCAGATTAGACTTAGCAAATATGATATTTTGTCATCTTTTTCCGAGAAACTGTGGTTTAAAACAGCTGTAAAGTACTTTTATTCCATTGAAACTACAAATCTGATGCATATAAAACCTAAAACAATCTCATTTGTTAAATATTATATGTAAGGTTCAGAGAAAAAATGATAATTGACACAATCTTCACACAAAATATTTTCATAATCATTATAAAATTAACATTTTCGTAGGAGGAAGATGTTCTTTGCCAGGACATGATTTAAAAAATTTATACTTAAAACTAACTTTGAAAATATTAACGCGAATAAGAGAAACGTTTGTAAAGAAAGTCTGGTTTTTCTTGAAGATAAGATTCTACTTGTGAGGAAGTGACTTCTTGTGAATTTCTGGTGAGAAATCAGACGGTTTGCTTCTTTCGGGAGTCAGCGTTAATTGTGCATACACAAGACTTCCTTCATACATTTTTAAGGATGCGATTTTTATTTTTTTGTAGTGGAAGGGAAGTTGCTCTTTCGGCAATATTTACCTCACTAATATTTAATATTGTATTTCAAATGTGTTCACACGTAAAAAAGATATTTCGAGCGCTCTTGGCTGTGATAAATCGTTTTTACTAGACGCCGAACGGTTCCATACATCGGATCAAAATCAAGATGACGACGGATGAAAAAATAGTATCAATGATACACATGGTCCTGTTTAATTATTTAATTATTAAATTCCGGTTTTTAAAGTATTGAAATATATTTGTATGTTTACTGGTGATGTTTCCATAATTTGGTGATATTTATACAACTCTAGAAGATCATTCACGTATCTTCGTAAATTCAAATGTAAGGTACGATATAGTACGATTTAATGCTCTCAGTAAAAGGAGTAAGATGAGTACAGAATGGAGAACAATGAAATAAGTTTAAGTAATTTCCGCTGTGATAAGACTTTAATTAACAGAGGCAACAGAAAAACTTTCCGGTATAACTTGACTCTCACGGTGTATATAATTCCAGCTAACAAGTTCCCCTGTAAAAGATGTATCTTGTTATGAGTACTCAGTGGAAGTAGGAGCAACATGAAATCTATTGGTCAACGCAGTCACGTGCCAGAAGCTTCAGTCGCGCCGACTGATTGTCTCGAGCGCGCGTACGCGAGGCGCGTCCTCTGAAGTGGTCTTTGCTCGACGTTCCCACCTGCCGCGTCTAACGGTCCACGTACGTGCTGATGGAGAATGGTGGGATGGGAGACCTAGGGATGTATTTTACAAGTCATGTAACATTGCCGAAAATTGTGCAATATGGCTGCCATAATCTACGAATTCGAGTTATATCCAAATAAATATTAATAGTAGTCACAAAGACAACAAACAAAGGCAAGAAGGTAATATTCCTTCCACACGCTCGATGCAGAAAGAACACAATAGCGTCACAAGAGTAAGTGCATTGAATTGGTGTCCGACGACGGCGATGGATTTAAGTTTTAAGAAATAAGATGTGCTGCCAACATAACGCGAGGTACAAATATCTTTGCTCTTATCGATGACGGTGAAGTACAAGTGTTGGTATAGCGATTGTACACAGTGTAGCCAACATCAAGCCTGACAAACAAATAAATAAATGAACAATTTATTTGTCGAAGAGCAGCTGTTACAAACTGTCTATGGTTTCGTTGAGGATAACAAATTAATTTACTGCGACCAATATACATTAAACTAATAAACACAGTATGATTTCTGTTCATTATGTTTTCTCTTAGATGCAAAGAAACATGTCTACGAGTGTACTTGGGTTCATAAGCTGTATTATTATTATTATTATTATTATTATTATTGTTGTACACTTATTTTCTCTCTCTTCAAACAGGTAGTTGGGACGGGCTTATACGCTAAGTCGGAAGTAAAATTTGGTTTTAGTCGAGACTAAGAAATTTCCTTGTTAGGTGACGTGTTTGTAATATAACGGATTTCTGCATTTCTGGCAGTACATTTCTGGTCAATGACATTTTTGCTAGACGCCCTTTCAGTGTTTTGCAAATGATTCCAGTTGCTGAAATTATTAGGGGAATAATTAATACTTCATTTTGTTTCCAAATCTTTTGAATTTCCGTCTGAAGTACCTGATATTTTTGAATTTTTGTTTGTTCTGTTTTTTTTAAATTGTTAGTGGAAGGAACAACTACATCAATAATAAAACTTTTTCTTTTACATTTGTCTATTAATATTATGCCTGGCTTGTATACAGTTCTGTCTGAAATGATTTGCTTATCGCAGTACAAGGTGGCGTTTCTAGTTTCCAGGACAGGTGGTGGATCGAATTTATAATAGGGGGTTATATTATTATTATTTCCAGAACAACGTTACTTTCAGCGTTTCCCGAGGCAATTTACGAATTAGGACAAGCTCCTTAAAGATAATTATAACCTGATGTGTTAATCAATTAAATAATGGATCATCTTTTAAAAAATATATTGATGAAAATTGGAGGAAGATTGTCTGTATTCGCTCGTTCTGCCCCTGAAGCGATGCAGTGGAATGTGACGTTAGTCTCTCTGTCCCTGGACCATCATCCGTAGCTCTCAGCGCCGCTGCTCTGGAGGCCGTCTCTTGCTTCTCAACGAAGTGTCCCTGCTTGTGCTGTCCACGGTTCATACAAAGGTTATCTTTTCACGTAATGCTCTCTCTCTCTCTTTCCTACGATATACAACTTAGTTTTTCGTAAATATACCCCCAAGAAAAAAGAACCTTACAGAAATCTTCTCAACTGCGATGAACCTCACCGCCAGATAACATATGTTATACGTTGAATGAAAAATTGTGTCTCCCATTTTCATTCAACATGACACAATTTAAAGAGAACCTTTTTTTTTGTTTTTGTAAATTATCATTACACATTACATTCGATTCTGACTCGTATTCCATTTTATTGTTCATTTATTTTTCTCGCACGTACGTCATAGAAGAGCTTCGCTCGCTGGAGGTTTAACTAAATGATTAATTATTACGAAACCAATAATCGTGTTAAGAAAAATCACAATTAATTGCTCAAATCGTAAAGTAACATAGGGTTAAACCCATGAAGTTCATAAATACACTCGATTTTCCTTGTATTTGATCGTGTCTGATTCACTTTAATTTTTTACATTTTTGTTTATATATTTAAAAAACTTTAATTCCTCATATGGATGTCACATCTTTTTCCAACAATTTCTGAACATCTTGTAAAATTTGCACCAAATATTCGTCATTATAATTTGTTAGTCGAAGCCAGNCCCCCCCCACCCCCACCCCAGGAAGGTTGAAAATTTCATTTTAAACGTCTAAAACTGGGAATTATTTTTTAAAAATTACACCATCCTCGATGTGGTAATCCCCAACTGTCTTATCTTCGATTTATTTCATTAATTAAAACATACTTAGTGGAAATATGAAGAAAAGGTCATGTAAATTAAAATCGTGAATATTTTTGTACCCCGCCCCCGTAGTTTTGATTCCCAATCGCCGCTACTGGTCGAAGCTGTTGCCTTAACTGAAGGAGTAACGCTGTTAAGTTGGACAGACTATTCTCATTGCGTGCTGCGCCTCTAACGGGGTAAGTGCTACGTCGTACAAATGCTTATGAGCTGCTGCCGCCGCTGCTCATCACACACGTCAAAACTCTCACGCACTTTGTATTGTTTGTGAGAATCCACTTTACTTAACGTTGAGCATTCCAGTGGGTGATAAATAATGTCTCAGAGGGAAAAACGTGTTTGTGTTATCGGCTTTATTTTTAAAGTAATTTGTGTGATAAGTAATGAACGTTAATTCTCTCGAATCACTGACCATTGAAAGTATATCCATAAACATGCAGCTTCCCTGGTAATTATTTATGCGAAGTTAATATTGACTCGGTGGATTTACTCCTTAATAAATGTGAGTATGACCTACAACTACTTTCTCAATAAATACATTTTTGAATATTGCGCTTGAATATTTTGTTTGAAGAACGTATTTCCGCGTCTCCGCTACACACTCATCTGAACAGAATTTGAAGTGCTGTGGTACAAATGGGAGTTAATGTGCGATCAAAACATCTTTGCGAAGAGAAATTCCAATACCGTTCAACTGTAGATCATTTCGATGATCTTGTCAGTGTTCGCGTGATGTCAGCAACATCGAACACGCCGTAGATTTAATAAGAAATATAAAACGCATTTAAATTTTACACAAGAATATTTTTTTAGATAAAATGTAAGAATATGATTATTGTGAGTTTGTAAATTCTGAAAATTCGTAACAAACTTAAGAAAACGTTTTGTTGTAATTATGTTTGGGACCCTAGGTCGGTTATTAAATTATAAGTGTTGGGAAATGATAAGTAATTCACGCCTACGGCGAATCATGTTACGTACTCTTCAATCTATACCCCCCTCTCCGATCAAACAAAATACAAATCCCACCTCTGGTGTAAGGAATTGTTTGTTTCGTGAGTTGGCATACGTGGTGGCGAGTCTATTGTGGGGAACACAACTCGTTGACAGTGTATAGACTTACATATAAATAGACCCAGCTGTTTTCTGTACCGGCTGTCCGAGAGGAAGTTTGGTATCTGTCACTCTCACTCATCGATTTGGGTGGGGGAACTCGATTCCCCTCTCTGACTGCTAATTGTTGTGTACAATACCTTACCCCCTCCAAGCGATGCTTGGAGGCCGAACAGTATCTACTGTCTCGTGTTATCACGGACAACTTACAGCAGAGCCCGCTGAGTCTCTTTATATGTAAGTCTATGTAACAATGCTACTACTCTATTGTTTTCATTTCAAAAAGTGACAGTTGATGGAATAGACGCGATTTTTGTATTAAACAATTTGCTAATAAGTTGTATTCTATTTATTGTAAATAAATAATAATATTTTTTATGAGTAATACATTTTACAGATTTCGATTTTTCTCTCTTTCGTAATAAATAATAATAAATTTATTGTCAAAAAACAGTACAAACTGCGTATGACCACGTGGAGGACAATAAACTAATTTACTCTCCGGAAGCAAGCAAGGGACGTATTCCATCAATTCCGATCAAGGGCCCTAAGCATCGAATTAACAGCACATGTAATGAATTCGTTCAGTGTGAGGCTCATTACACATGGGCTCTCTCTCCAGCTGCTCTGTTTAGCTGTCTTAAGTATTACGTAATTCCTTTCGTGTCATTCTAATGAGATCGTACTTAACGATCTTCCATGCTCTCCTTTGGAACATATGCAAGCATTACCAACTTCAAGAGCGCTGGGGGAAAATGGGTCAAGCAAAATTAGCTCGTAAATGCTCGGGCGATAATTTTCATGGGCACGGAAGACTTTCTTGGTATACACGACGTACTCGGTAAACGTAATCGGTGGCAGTGAAAACATGTTGTTATTCTATATATTAAACTCATTAAGATAAGAAGAGCTACGGGCATTTTAGTATTCTTTTCTGAAACGGGAATTATTTACATTATATTGATTAATTCATACAAGCATCGAAACTGTTCATCACGAAAAATCATTCCAAATATTATAATGTTGTTCCTTCAATACGCGTTTTTCACCAAAAGTCTTTTACTTAATGTTTATTAACAAATTAAGGAGTTTATAATGATTCATTGACGATAAAGTTCTTACATTTTATGAAAAATCCAAATGTGTGTAGCATTTCTTATTTAGCCATTATCTTCTTCGAGAACTACGCATTGCTGACTTAGCGGGAGAAATTCTATCCAGAAACGATGTACTTTTTTAAAGAAAGTTTTAAAAAGTAGAAAATTAGATGTTGAACGCTTTCAAGATATTATGTTCATCAGTATGGAGTACAGTGAAAATCAATTGTAATTTATCAGAATACTAAACTCACCACTGCCTCTAGGCCCTTGATCGGAATTGATGGGATGGTCCCTTGCTTGTCCGGAGAGTGACTTAGTTTATTGCTCCCATGTGGTCATAAGCAGTTTACTGCTGTTTTTTTACTGTTAAGTTTGTTTATTTATTTGATGACAAACGTGTTTGCTCTTTGTTCAGCGTTGTTAATACATCCAATTTCATAAAATATTGTCAAATCTGTATTTCACATTTCTCATTTATTTTAGTTAAGTGTATTAGTTACGATTTTTTTTCGTAGATGGCAATTGAACACTAATCATGTATTGAGGGGGCAATTTCCTCCTCCCCTACCGCGTTCCCCACAAATCCCACCCCTTAACGCTAATACCAATAATGTGTTCACAATTGAAAATCTTAGTGTAGGACTTGGGATCATTTATTAAAGATCGCTCTTCTTCAACGAACAGAAGAGGATCGCATACAGTCTTCATATGTTTTTGCTGAGGAACACAAAAAACACTGTCGCGTGCTGTGGAAGGAATGTGCTATTAAGGCAGATGGTCGTTTCTCGTATCGAGTTTCTTACGTCTTGTGTTGAAGTGGTTATTTTCTAACATTCTAAGGAATTCACCCTTTTTATATTGTTTAATCTTATTGCAGTCTTACGGATAAGAAAGCAATTATCGGAATAATCCAACTTTCCTTCGGTTAGTACACTTCCAATTCTGTAGACTTAATTGAAGCCCTTTCAGAGATGACGTGTTTGGCGGGTAGCGTCTATGCGCCTGATTGAATTAAAACCACTTTTGAACAAATAGTACACCGTTAAAGTATAAGATAACAATACGCACAGAGGCCCGATTATTAACTTTGTAATGATACTTAATTTTTTGCAATTGGTTGAAAATTGAGGTAGAAAAAGGGATAATTACAAACATTTATAATCAGCCAGTGTCCTTGGGCCCTTGATCGGAATTCATGGGATGGTCCCTTACTTGCTTCCGTAGAATAACGTAGTTTATTATTCCCCACGTATTCATAAGTAGTTTGCAACTATTTTTTGACTATAAAATGTATTTATTTATTTATGAGCAATAATTTGTAGGATGAAGCACAGCCGTATACAAGTCCCTACCGCAGACAGAAGAAAGGAAACCTGCAACGAACGCAGAGACTTTCGCCGCATTCCCGCGTTGCCGTCGCGCGATCGATATAACGCGACGTCTCTGCGTCTCTCATCCCATTAACCCCCCACCCCTACCCCTACCCCTGTGTCCTTGACAAGGCCAAGAGTCTGCATATTGAGGCACTCTGTCCTCTCAAATGTCCCTTTAATTATAAACCCACTCNAATGTGGACAGTAACAATTTTCTTTCCGAGTAATCAGATAGAATGTCCTTTAAGGTATTATGTGCGTCAGAGCAACTAGGCTTAAGCACCCCCCACAAAAAAAAATGTTTTAAATGATAGTTTGAACCTTTCTCTATCCAGTGGCGGTGAATTTTCATATCCTTACGGCGCAAAAGTTTGAATTTTTTGGCTTTAAATTACTATGGACTTATATGGAGATACCTTCCCGGGCACATGTTTTTTTTTATATTCTGACAAAAATACCGACTTAACATAGCGAAAGAAACCTACTAAAACATAACAAATGGAAATAAAAACGCAATAATGTTAAGATTTGTATACGGGGCATTTACAAGAATAATTCACTAAAAACTGTGAAAAATACTGTTCTGACGGAAATGGCAGCCGCATCAAGTGACTGAAGGCCTTTGTCAAAGAAGGAGTCAAACGACAGTAAATTAATTATCAAGTTTTAAAATCACAAATTTATCATCGAATATTTAAAAAATCAGTAGAATTAATTATTAATTAATAAGAAATTCTTTGGTGAATATTTCCAAGTTTCGTGAATAGTTGGCCTCTTGACTTCAGTCATCGCGCACATAACAATACCTTAAATTTTCTAGAAATGAACCTTTACTTTTGTACACGAAAACGTCTTCTTTTTACGAATAGAAGAGTTATTATAAATATGATCACATTGTACTGATTGTTGAACTCCATGTTAGAATCAGAGCGGGTGGTGGTGGTGGTGGGGGGGAGTGAAGTTTCGAAATTTTCTTTAAATTGAAATGAAGCAGTTCATCTCTATGAAATAATTTGTGAACTAATTTCCTACAAGAACCAAACAAGGGAACAAATGTAAATATTTTAACAGTAAGTTTGAAATTGATAAAACTAAAGTTTTGATGTGACGTCCGCGCCCCAATTCAAATTAATTTTATGGCTCCAGACCCGATTAGAATATTATTAATAGATGAACTTTGGTTCGTTGAACCATTAAAAAAACATAATTGTTTTTATGAATTTTTGATTGCTTTGACATTGAAAGTTCTGCGTGACTGTGAATGAGTGTCAGCAGTTGTTTCCCACAAGCATTGTCAGCTCGTGTACTTCTTTGAAGACGTTCGATGAGGTATCGAACGAATTTAAACGAAAATCAAATAAATCAACACAGAAAGAGTGTAAATATTTTCTTATTTTCAGAATGTATAACATTGTTAAATTGTGCTTTTACTTGTAGTCATTGTGTTTTAGTACAGGAATATATGATTCATTGTTGAAAAGGCAGTTGCGTCTGACCATGTGGAGCGTAGTACCTCTCGGGAGCAAACAAGGGACCGTCTCATTAATTCCGATCCAAGTGGATTAAATATTTCTATGTCCAGAGACAAAATCATGCCATGCTTCCCCCCAAGAGAAAAATAGTTAGTTAAATGTTATAATGCGTGGGTATATAAAAATAAAAAAAAGTCAAACTATCCCTGTGTTTACAAAAAGTCCGTATCCCTGTGTTTACCGACGGGTCGAAGCAGGCTGATGGTGTCGGCTGCTCCGTGGTATTTCCCCGTGAGACCAGTGGCTACCGTCTAGGCGACTTGTGCAGTGTTTACACTGCTGACTGCTACGCCATATTAAGAGCATTGCGATCAACAAAGTGCTCCGGCTGATCACATTTCCTGATTTGTTCTGATTCGCTGAGTGCCCTTAAAGCAATCCAGAATATGTATCCAGCTGATAAGCTGATCCAGAACACACAGGATGTGCTTCTCTCACTGCAAAGTGATGGAAAGAACATAATGTTTTGCTGGGTTCCCGGACACGTGGATATCAGAGGAAATGAAGCAGACGATTCCGCAAAGACGGCATACCTCAAGAATCGCGTGGATTTCTCCACGATTCCAAAACGAGATCTCCTAAATTCCGTCAAGATAAGGATTCTGAGTGAATGGAGCAATGAGTGGTTAGCTGTTGAAAGGAATAAGCTCCGACTTATCAAATCTTCTGTTAAGTCATGGAGCAGTTCCTGTAGGCCAGCCCGGCGCGACGAGGTCTTGCTGACCCGCCTGCGCATAGGACATTGTCCTCTCACTCATAGGTATCTCTTACTACTTGATGATGACCCCGTTTGTGAGGAATGTAGCTGTTCTCTGACAGTGCGTCACGTACTAACTGATTGCAGAAAATACTCAAGTATACGGAGACGAATTGGTCTGGCTGCAGATTTACCAACAATTCTCGGAAATGAAACGGTTAGTGTTAATAAACTATTGAATTTTATGAGTAGATCGGGGCTCCTCCCACAAGTTCTCGGGAAGGTTTAAAAATTTGCATTCCCTTTTCATCTTTCCTGTCTTTTTTCTTTTCATCGTTCGTTTCTGTAATTCGTAAATATAACATTTAAAAATTGTTTTCCTTTTTTGCGATATAATGTATTGGTATTCAGTTTTCTTTTCTTTCATCTTTGTATTTAGATATTTGTTGATTTCAGGAGGGTTTTTTAGTGGGTATGGTCGAGATATTCGGCGAGTCCCTCACACGGGGAAGAGGCATTCCTTTTCTCTATGGTGCGAAACTGCATTTTCCCCTACTTGCATGGGCTCTAATGACCTCGATGTTGACGAGCCCTAAAGCCCCACAAAAAAAATCAAACTATTCCCAAATAGACCGCAAAGGTGTCCAAGGGGTTCGCGGAAGGTAGAGCTCCGCCAATTCTAGATCTCTGTACTGAGAGGAGGAGACGTGGTCAGTCACGTGGTCCGACCGATTCGACTCCAGGATAGTCTCCATTATTCACTTTACAGCAGGAGTAGGCCTGGGAGTGAGTCTGGATGTTGAGTTGTCATTGAAAATCCCCACCTCACTGGAGATCGAACCCCGACCATCCACTCAACGCTCTACCACTGAACCACGCTGAATCCCAGAATTTCTTGTTCAACAAAAATTTTTATACGCATATTTTCAAAATTTTATATTTTAAGAAACAGGAGCGCGGTGTGTAAATGAAGTGGGTATGAGCTGTCCAGAAATAGGCTTCTTCTATTCCCCCAATACATTCACAGTCAAATCCCAAGTTTGGTCTCGATGCATTAATTTATTCGTGAGTTATCTGGGGAACAAAATTCTTAACATACGACATTGGAGATCATCGCCAAAATTAATAATAATAATAATAATAATAATAAATTTATTGTTAAAAAACAGTTCAAACTGCGTATGACCACGTGGAGGACAATAAAACTAATTTACTCTCCGGAAGCAAGCAAGGGACCATCCCCTCAATTCCGATCAAGGGCCCTAAGGCAGAGGCGGATTCAAAATTATTTTGCATAAGTTCCTAGATAAGATAAAAAGTTAGTTGCGAGCTATAATACATATATAATGTCAATATGTTTGTAATTTAATGTTTGTAAATTTGAAAATAGACTCTCGTGGAGCCAGTTCGTAAAGATCAGAGAGATATCATTTTTTTCGCAACAGATTACAATATTTCCAAACATTCTGTATAACTGAAAAGTAAAAATCGTTAGTTATAATGATAATATGAAAGACGAGAACAATGAAGATGAACAAAATTAATTCGCAGGTCGGTTCTTGCAAATCAAAAAGTTTGAATAAGCGTTAGGCTACATCATTGCCATCAAAGTAAACCAGTAGATTCTGAAATACAACGCATTGAGGTAGCGACAGCGGTGGGTGGTGTAGTGGTAGCGTGTTCGCCTCCACGGTCCCATTGGCTCAGCGGTAGAGCGTGGGTTCAAACCCTGCTCGGCCGAACTAGGTGAGGTTTTCAGAAGGGGTTTCCCTCACCTACCCCAGACAAATGTCGGTTCGGTACCATAAGTTCCCCACCAACCCAACATCTCTCCTTCCCAATTCCCTCACCCAAGTCCAACGGTTAGGTGGAAGAGCCGGAAGGCCTCGTGGCTGCTGAACCTCCTTTTGCCAAAAGGCATAAAATAAATAAATAATAAATTGAAATTCTTTTATGACTGAAATAAAAGTAATTTATCGTGGGAATAGAAATGAGAACCTATACGCTCTGTATACATTAAAGTGCAGTCATGTATCCTTTTGACCCCCCTTCACTGTCACTGCACATCCTGAGGTCATCCTTACGTTGGGCGTTTTGTTTTGAGGTTATGTAACACAGCACGGCTAATGCGTTTTCCACTTCACACATCATGCACCTGCACCGGATATCCACATTATGCGCGAATCCTTTGTTGTTTTCTTCTTTCGAGAAAGACAAAAGCGATTAGAGCAGCTTAAGTGCCGGGCACCCTGTCAGGGATGATGGAGTACATCAAAGTTGTGTTTACAGGATTAGATTAGCGCTGTCACACTTACGGCCCGCGGGCCGTTTTCTATACAAAAACGTTCGGTCAGGTGAAAATGGCGACGAGCCGGCAATCGAACCAGGGACTTGTGGAAGGCGAACGGGTGGTGTAGTGGGTAACACCCCTGCGATCGAAGTAGGAATACCGGGTTCGATTCCTTGCTTGTAGCCACTTTCACCTGACCGGAACTTACCGCACATCTTCTCCACGCGTAGGGTACACGGACGGAAGTAGTATTTGCATTTTCTATACACTTTCGATCGATCGAGCCGGCACAGGATGTGGTGTGGCATAATGTTACCAGACGAATAAAACTAATTAGTCATATTTACGTATTTGCGACGCGATGTTTTCATTCTGATCAGGAAATTCATATTATTTCAAGCTGGAAAAATTAATAAGTTTATTCCTTTATTAAAAAAAAAAGTATTTTTAATATTTAGCATTATAATAAATGTTTTCATGTTCTTTTGTATGACGGGGTAATTCCAAACACAACTTCTTGGTTTTTTGTCCCTGAACGTGACACGCCCCGTCAAATATTAATTCTGGCAACATAGATTTATAAGACGAAGTTGTATTCCCGACATTTAATGAAGAATTTTATATAAAATGTACTATAACTAGCATACATCAAATATTTGTGCATAATATACATTATTTAATATTTTTATAATTTCAATTATAATTTAGGTGTACTTTAATTAGAGGACTTTTAACTAATATCATTTGAAATTTCATTATTTTTCTGCACCTAGCACTCGCAAATATTTCTATAATCTTCTTACGACCTAAGTGAGGATCTAATTCATATTCAAAAGATAAATTTGTTAAATAATTCGATTGATTTTGACTAATCATACCTCTCTTGTTCGTCTGAACGAGTACAGCGAGTACATTTGTAAAGTTCCCTCCACCATTTGTGACCATTACTGACACGGTTGTAAGTATTCAAATGAAACATAACCGTCGAATATCTTTTTTATTTCTTTTTGCTCACCTTTCAACAACCATATTTCACAAGTGAAGAATTTCAGTAAATAAATAAGCAAAAAGTGTTACCATAAACCAGGCTGTGGCGATATCTCTCATATAAAGAATTGTACTTGTTTTGTTCGTAGCTATTTTTAATAAACAGCGCAATCAAAATGATCTCTGCCAAATACGTAAGTTTACGAGTCGAACCATTTCCAGAGGGAGAAACCTAAAAGCTAGCGGATTTTATCTGTTATTCATAAAATTTCCAATTTGAATACAAGATTGTGAAATAGCCTCTTCGTTCGCGAACATTCCATTGCAGACAACAACAATAATAATAATAATAATAATAATAATATGTATTGTCAAAAAACAGTACAAACTACGTATGACCACGTGGAGGACAATAAATTAATTTACTCGCCGGAAGCAAGCAAGGGACCATCCCATCAATTCCGATCAAGATAGAGGCGGATTGAAAAATTTCAGCAAATATTCCTAGATAAGATAAAAAGTTAGCTGCGAGTTATAATACTAATAGATTGTCAATATGTTTGTAATTGTCAATACAATGTGGATCGTATGTTGGAACAGATGTTTGACACACATCAATTGCGAAACAATAGACGCATGTAACAAAGAGTGTGGGGTTTAAAAAGCACTTATCGCAGGAAAGGTAAAGGTAATAGAAAACACTAATGTGACTGATATTTCTTCCATTATACTTTAGAACGCAATCTTAATTAACCCAATTATTTCCTTGGTCGCGAGCACACGTTAAAAGGAAAACATAATTTTGGTCCTCTGATATCCGCATAATTAACTATTACGTCAGATTACAGGTACAGATAGAGGCTCTATCACAGATACACATCATAGCTTCGACTGGTAATTTTCAGTCCATCTTTATTTCTCTACTTTAATTTTTTTTCACTGCATTTTTTTCTCTTTTGTGTTTTTCTTTACCTGTCAAAAGCATCTGTAAGTTGCGAGCTCGCTCATGATTTACATATCATTAACAGTGTACAAAAATCATAAAATGCAACTTTTTATTTTGAATAATTCACACTTTTTAAAATTACTCGATAGTGATGTACATTTTTTAATAAAAAAGATTGTTTAAATTAAACAGACAAAAAACGTAAAGATCATCGTCCACTTTTCGTTGCAAATGAAAATGTTGATGCGAACGGTTTTCGTGGAGTCTTGGTGCCACTTGTGTTATACAAAAAACCTGAACTTAAGAATGAAAGCGTAGAACAATTGTGGTACAACACTCCACCAAAAATTGATATTTCTCATTATACTCGAAGTGCGAGACAAAAATAAGGAGTGATACATAATTAACCCAATTATCTTAGAAAACTTGCAATTTCTTTATTATGAATGATTTTTTAAAAGAAAAATCCCTGATTGTAATATTGTTTTCCATCCCTGCAGGTGTTTAATTCCAGTTTTGCGAGGGGTTCTTCATTTATCAATTGAGTTATTCAATGAAAATAGTCACAAAACTAATAACGCTCTGTCAACTAGATTTAATTTATTACCGTAAAATTAATGATTCGTAGTTTTTCATACACCATAATTCATGAGAATTACTTTTATAATTATGATTTTTAATATAAGCAGAATATACATTATTATTATTATTATTATTATTATTATTATGGATTCTTTCTCAGTAGACTGGAAACATTCCCCCACCCCATAGATGGTATAGGGATTGGGTTTTGTCAATACAGAAAGGAAATTAATCCTGGCCTGTATGATTAATTAATTCAAAAATTTTCGGACTATGTGACATGTCTGTACGAGGACAGCTTTTTGTGCAACATTCATGATATTCTTCTGGAGTCCTAGCGTTTCCAAATTACTCTGGAACCTCTTCGATAAAATACCTAAGGGGATAATTTCAACTTTGCCTAACTTCCATATATTCTTGAACTCAATTGCTAGGTCCTCGTATTTCCTAACCTTTTCTGACTCAGTCGAAGTAATGTTGTGAGTCAGCGGAATAGTAATATCGAGTATGGTTGCTGTGTTATTTTCCTTAACAATATGAAGGATATCTGGGCGATTAAAATCCACTGTCTTGTCTGTCAGCACAGGTTTGTCCCAATAGAGTAAGTGCTTCTGATCTTCAAGTACTGCTGGCGGTTGGTATTTGTAATATGGTGGTGTTACATCCCGTTTTAATAATTCGTAATCCATTGCAAGTTGTTGATGGATTAACCACCTTTTTCTCAACTATCTGTAATATTTGTCGCAGTATGAATTAATCTCGGGTCGCAATCAACTTCAAAAGGAAATAGTTCTACGATATCTTTAGGTTCTATAACACCTTTCACAATATATGGGCAGTTGCGTAAAGTACTCTATCTCGAATCCTACAATCCTTGCCACATCCCGGGACCTCCGTTAGGTTCTCTCTCAGATCCGTCGGTATTGAATCTAGAGCACCAATAATGATAGGAACAATTGTAGTGTTTACATTCCACATTGGGCCGACTTCAATGGCTAGGTGTGTGTACTACTTTAACTTTCTCTCAGCCCATTTGGATATGACATTGCCATCGATTGGTACTGACACGTCAATTAGGAGACATGTCTTCTTCATTCGATGGCGCACTACAATATCTGGTTTATTGGCTGCAAACGCTCCATCGGCGTGTGTTATTATTTTGTAGTTGAATTATTTTTTCAGCAAATGATGATTGATAAAACGTCACGGGTCTCGAGGCCAAGTGTTCGTTTCTCTTTCAATTTTATAGAGATAACAACTTTCTATGTTGCAATAATGATGGCTTTGTGAAGAGCTATATAATTGTGCTTGGGTAAACTGGAATGTATAGTTTTTGGAATTACTCCTGTTGCAGAAATTACTATTGGGACTATATGCACTATTTTGAAATTTCCTCAGCTGGTGTCTGCTGTAGCCTATTTGTGTTTGGCACTGCGATGTCTACGAGGAATGTGGTCTTACTACTTTGGTCAATGAACGTTACATCTGGACGGTTGTAGCGGATGGATTTGTCTGTGAGGATGGCTCGATCACGATATAATTTGTAGATTTGTCATTCTTATTATTATTGGGGTTTTTCTACATTATAGAACGTATCATAAATGAACATCACTTGGCACGCTCGTATTATCTTAAGTGAGACACCGAAACCCCAAAACGGTGCTCAACATTTTCCTTCGACTATTCCTCGTGATCCTTTCACACGATCTCTGCAACTGCCGTGTTGCAGGTGCTTTCACGCAGAGCACCACGAGAGGTGACGTCACTATTACATAACACACTGCTTTTTTAGTTCCTGAGAGCGGGCGTTTCCCGCAGCCGAACGTAAAAAGTTTCTTTCGGCGGCGCCGCCCACCCGGTCATCGTCCTCCCTGTTTACTTCTCTGAAAATTTCCTCACTGATGCTGCGAAAAGGGGCAAAAGGGGCAAACTTCTCACTTGCCCTTTTTTTGAGGGTACTACTACTCGACTATTCGTATGAGCCTCTCTCTGGATTTACGTTCATTTCAACTGGGTTCTCCTTTCTTCCACTCCTTTATTCTTTCTCTACGCTTATCTTTTCTTTTCCTCCGTCCATCTTGCACCCGTCTTTGTCTTAGGATTCTCCTAGAAACCTTTACTCTTTTGCAATTTTTTTCGAAAGGTTATTCTTGATTGTATATCCTCTGTACTAAAATGAAGTTCTTCCGCGTATTTCTAAGTCTCCTAAAACCAGGTATCATCAATTTTCAAATTTCCAAATTTTTTGAGGGTACTTTTGTGTGTGTTTTTTACTCTAAACTCTATCGTATCAAATCGAAACGACGAGGTGGTCCGGTCAAGATGCGGGTCTCGTTGCCACATTTTACGACGGGCCACTGTCCAAAATATCAAAAAATAAAACTATTTAAGAAATCATCCGAAGAAGTCAAAAAGTGTAGACGAAACATTTGGGTGGCTAAGATTTAAAACATATAAATGAACCGAAAAAGATGGGTTTTTAAATAGGGAATATCAGAGTGGTAAAAGTGATAAATTAATTTCCATCAATAATAATCTTCATGGGAACCCTTTTTCTCATGTGTAATTAGCATTAATAATTAATTTAAGTTTATTGCAGATGAACAGAGAGTTCAATTTACAATAATCCTTAAATCGTCTGAAAGGACTACTGTAATTTCTGTTCTTCTAGTTCCTTCGTCTGGAGTCGTGTGACCCAGGGGTTCCGTTCCTCATACATCAACGCCTCCCTTCCTTCGTCGCGCCTTCAATGAACACACGAGTCACTTGAGCTCTCCTCGGCACGATAACTTCCACCTGTCACTATGGACACGATACGAAACAACGCAATCTCAAGCTAATTCCTTCAACCGTGAACCATTATTTTGTGGTTGATACGGAAAACATTGTTACGACATAATTATCTAAAATTATTCCGCACTTATTGAAACAATACCAAGTTTTCATCCGGAAGTGTGTTGGACGGGAGGAAAACTTTGGGAGCTCGTCTTGAGTAGTAAATCTATCATTTGACCGAATGTGGACATAAATAGTAGTTTAATTCGTTATTGACGTAACACTAGTATTATAACTCGCTGCTAACTTTTCATCTTATCTAGGAATTTTTGCTGAAATTTTTGAATCCGCCTCTACCTTAGGGCCCTTGATCGGAATTGATGGGATGGTCCCTTGCTTGCTTCCGGAGAGTAAATTAGTTTGTCCTCCACGTGGTCATACGCAGTTTGTACTGCTTTTTTGACAATAAATTTATTTATTTATAGTTACTGAAAAAGACTTAAACTAGATAACATTCACAATTCACTTAATTCCAACATTTTCACACTCAATCATCAAATTCCAGACATTCCCCCCCCCCGATAAAAATAGCCATAAAACAACTGAATCCCGTTACACGTAAAACCCGTGACGTGAATGGAAATTCCTGAAACTTCCCTAGATAATAATCTGACCCTTTATGAGAGTACGGTGCTTTCAGCCACCGTTTACCTTTATTAACTTTTCGAAGAAGAAGAAGAAGAAGAAGAAGAAGAAGAAGGAGTAGATTATTTTTACAATTTTTCAATTTATATTTATTATGTAATTTATATTTTGCAAACAAAAAAGAAGAATTGTAGCACTGAAGATGGCAGGTATGCATCAATAAATAATGACAGAATTACGAAATGTTGCACTTCTTGTAATATACATCAATCTGTCAACATCAGATTATTTCCTCCAATTTTCTTGAGTTTTATATAAAGTACTGTACGGGGATTGAAGAATGATTTTTTTCGCACAAAATTACAAAGTCGCGGACGTGAGCGAGTAGAAGTGATGTAATCGTTTTTATCTATAAAGTGATTTATATTCGTTGACACTCCTGACGTTCCGTAATCCGGGAAAAAAGCTAATTATTATCTTTAGATTTTTACATTATTTTCTTCTTTGTTTTACATTATAAATCTAACACTTTTTATATATAAACCAATGGGGTAACGAGAATAAATCACTATTGCCCAGGAATTAAAAATTACTTATTTAATTAGTAGCCTGGTTGTCCAGACGACGTTTGTACTCTTCCACAAACGTTGAAACTGTATCTCGTGCGCTTCCTCAATTTAATGAATAAACGATGACTAATCCGCTACTTCATGATATTCAAAATAAACTGCAAACGTCGTTATTAGTAAATATGCCATGTCTAGTGATGCATTAATTACTTAAAACTAATAGTATTCCCTAATGTAGAAAGGCAATTTATATTTCTGCGTCTTCGTAATCGTATCACTGTAATACGTACGATTTATAGTGATCCATCGTGAGTTGTTAATAACATTATTTTTGGAGAGGAATCTGAGCAAATAAATAATGTCACTATTAGATTGACCTATTTTATGTGAACAAGTACGTTAATTTGTAAATAATCCTGCTTTACAAATTCACGAGACATCGGAAGAGATCCTCCGATTCTTCCTCTATAGAATCAATAATTGTGATTTATTGCGTGCGTGTGTGTGTGTGACGTTTTTCTGAAGTTCCTTCGACCGTCAAACTTATCCTCGTTGGCGCCTCTTCGACACGAGAGTTTGCTTTCAAACCATTGAGAGTTCACGGCACCAGGCAGAGGGTCCGAATCTTCAAAAGTTTGCAAAAAGATGGAAGAAACTAGTGGACATACTTTCTCATAGTAGAATAGTACATTCCAATTCTGCGATCTAATTTATTCTAACTTTTCATATTATTTGCATAAAATATTCCATAACTTTTTTTAATTATTTGAAATTCATCTGTGGAAGTCTGTGACGATGATTTCAGTTTTTGAATAACAACGCGTAATTCTAATTTTAATACGGTTCAGTCATATTGTTCCCGGCTAATTCCAAAAGTAATCATGGCTTCATTTTACATTTTTTTAAATAATCAAAGACTTTTAAAAATGTTATTAAAAATTAACCCGAATAACTTATTAAAACGATTTTTTAAAATATTTATTATAGATTCGTTCTTAGTGGTTTTATTTTCAAAAGAATTGAGTTAAACCAATTTTGCTCAATGTTAGATGCCATTGTTTGACTTCATATTCCAACTCAGTTATCATCAAAATCTCTGTCTACCATTCTGGCCCGGGTTTTTCCTCGGTTTTCCCTCGGGTGGAGGGGGGTTTTATATATAGGCTCTGCAGGCTCTTGCCTACGGACAGCGATCTATTGTAATAATTACCCTTAAATGTAGAGTAATTTTAATAAGTAGGATTTATAAACAATATTTTACGAATAATCTATAGTTAGATAATAATACGTTCTTGTGAAATTCTTTGTTATTTGTTTTATAGAATACAAATTTGTCGATATTCTGTTGATATTATAACAGAGTTAACTTTTTATTTTTATGTAAAAAATGTAAAGCTGAAATGTTAAATCCGCCTCTGCCTCAGGGCCCTTTATCAGAATTGAAGGGATGATCCCTTGCTCGCTTCCGGAGAGTAAATCAGTTTATTGTCCTCCACGTGGTCATACGCAGTTTGCATCTGAATTTTTGACGATAAATTTATTTTCGAGAAGTTCTTTGCTTTTTTTTTTTTGCCAGATTGTCTTCGTTTGGACCCATTGTGTGTGAGACCTGACACAAGAGAAAAGAATGAATGCGGAGAGCGCATGAGATCATCGCTGCTTCGGTCAGATTTTGTTCTTTCGAAGGAAGGAGTCACACAAGACACATCGTGATAACTGGTACAGCAATCTGTTTGCTCCGTTCGACGACGCGCATTGGCATATCATGTGCTCAACTAGACATACATGTTACATCATTGCGTGATGTTAGTAAAACTACGTAATATCAA
This sequence comes from Laupala kohalensis, assembly GCA_002313205.1. Taxonomy (NCBI): domain Eukaryota; kingdom Metazoa; phylum Arthropoda; class Insecta; order Orthoptera; family Trigonidiidae; genus Laupala; species Laupala kohalensis. The sequence goes on along the minus strand of NNCF01130326.1, from coordinate 210,454 downwards.
TTTGCATTATCACACGAAGTTCGTTTTAATATTATTATTATTATTATTATTGAATTTTGTATTTCATTAATCTTTTACCTTCTTACTTACTTTACGGGCACAAGTCACCCCCCCCCCAAAAAAAAGTGCAAAATTTCGTAATTTTTATGTAGTTAAAAAAATTAATTTTGTTTGAATTTTGTTATTTTTTTCGACAAGGTTTCCAAAACTTGTCATATTCCCAGATATTTGACACACAACCGACCCACCTACGCCTCATAAATACGTACTCTGTATCCTTCACTACACGCGGGCACGGATTTTTTTTTAGGAAGATGCAGAAGAAGAAAAACATTTAAAAAAATGTACTTCCTACATTTCCTCTTTTCTCTTTTTAATCGCGATAAGAAAATATGTTGAACACACAAAAAAATGATAAATCTACGAAATTTGGAACACGAAGCAATTACCCGAAACGAAATTATGCCGACGAAGTAGAAAATAACAACAACAACAACAATAATAATAAATAAATAAGGATATCTGGGATGGAGGCTGAAAATGTGAACGAATGAGAATAAACTTTATTGTCAAAATATTAGTTGCAAACTGCCATGTATGACCACGTGGGGGACAATAAACTGTTTTACTCTCCGGAAGCGAGCAAGGGACGTATTCCATCGATTCCGATCGAGGGCAATTCCTAAGGCAGAGGCGCAAGGATAATACGCATAAAAGTAATTATTTAATAAAATACGTACTGTTCTCCATTTATTATCACAAAATGAGTAGTAGATGTTATGTGCAGTAAAAATTCCAGATTAATAATAACGGGAGTATTAAATGACAGTCGCGTCTACGTCACTACCCGCAGGACAACCGGAAGAAAAGAAAGAAAAGAAAAAAGAGAAAACGGGCCGCGATGTTATTTTTTATAGTGGGGCTTTAGGGCTCGCCAACATCGTGGTTATTAGAACCCGTAATGGAGCCAGGATAGCGTTACAGAAATAGTGTGTACAACCGTGCCAATCTGTTATAAATAAAAAGAATCAAAAATACGCATGAAAAAGAAATCGTCCGACTTTCAAGGAAGATATTTGTACGGACGAAAAGTGCGATTGTGGTCTTAATCATCCGAGGAATGTCGTACTCTGAAGCATATCAGTTTTATTACACAATGAAAGTAACGACTCCCAGGTAATGAGAGTTTCTGTGAACGTCTTGCTTATGAATTGTGAGGGTTTAATGATTCATCTCTTGCTACGGTTTTAATAATAGACACATCCTTCAGTTCTCAATCCTTGTATGAGGGATTTATCTCTCTGTCGAACCCACGGTGGGTAACCGAACAAACATAAATGGTAGACATTGGCCAGAGGGAAACTTAGACAATTTTTTTGTATAATATTTATATTGTATGCAGAAAGAAATGAGTGACATGTATTTGAAATATTTTATTTATTTATTTATTTATGCGGTACAACGGAACTCGCACTACATCAACTACTCAGTGGAATTTCAATTTATCAGTTTCCTCATCGGGAGAATTAGGCAGGGGGGCAAGTAGCCTATTCAATATTTGGATCAATGTATATTTAGTTTTAATTCGAAATATGAGTATCTTAAAATAAATGAGAATGTTCGAATCCTAAATTGAAATTGTACCATCGAATTGGATGGTTTACGACATTCAAGAAAGGGCAAACATGTTTGTAAACAAATATCCTCTAAAATTAATTGTATTTAAATTTCAGACCATGCCGATGTATACATTATCTTGCAAGCGTTCATTATCTAATTTCTAACTTTTAATACATTGCTCAATAAATTCTTTCATTGCAGATTTTGTACCTCTGCAATATCATCAACAGAAACATTGAAATTGGGTAGATTCAATAAGAACATTCAATTTCCATTTGAATTTTACGGAGAAGTATTATTTTCAATAAAACGTAGGAACTTGAGTAAAAAATCTGCGTTTACAAGTTCTTAAAATTACTTAAAGAAATTGTTACGGTTTTGGATGAAATAATGTACTCTACATCCTTTACATTACGGCGTGTGTTGTTAATAATCTCGTCGTTGGGCTCGTGTGCAAAAGGTTGAGGTTAATATCGCAGTTGTTCACTTCTCACGGAAGCTGCTATGATGAAAACTAACAGCATCGTGTTAACACAGTGAACTGTAATCAAGGTTTCTTCCTCCAACCCACTGATCTTGTGAGTCGCAATTATGATTTCTTTTAACTTAGGATGGAAAACAAAGAGGCGGGGTGTTTCTATGTAATTCCAGATTTTATAATACATTATCGTATTTGTAATTTAATTTATGTAATTTTAATTGTACAAATTAATTGATATAATATAATAAATTTATTGTAAAAAACAGTACAAACTGCGTATGACGACGTGGAGGACAATAAACTAATTTACTCTCCGGAAGCAAGCAAGGGACGTATTCCATCAATTCCGTTCAAGGGCCCTAAGGCAGGGTGATTCAAAATATTTTTGCATAAGTTCCTAGATAAGATAAAAAGTTAGCTACGAGTTATAATACATATATAATGCAAATATGTTTGTAAATTTACATGTACAAGTTATTATCGAACTGTAGATTATTCTGAGTATAGTGGTTTAAAAATCATAAGAGTTGAAAAAACACTAAATTCACGATTTATTGTTACAATAAACACGCCCCTAGACAAAGCCTAGAGAACCTGTATAAGAAATCCGCCTCTTCTCGAAGGAAAACCGGAGAAAAACCCGGACCAGGATGGGATGGGATTGTACTGTTTCCTGTTTATTATTCTACACGTTATGTCTATGTTTGTGGTTAGGGGGAAGAGCGGAGCAGATGGCCCCCGAGCGTCGCCACATAATAAAGGCAATATCGTTAGTATTATTATTACTATTGTGCTATTGTACTATTGTACTTTCTCTGTTCAAACAGGTAGTTGGAGCGGGCTTATACGCCAATCCGGAATTAAAATTCAGTCTTCGTCGAGACTAAGAAAATTATTATTATTATAACAATTACACAACGAGAATCAGTGCTATTTTTGGAAAGTATGTTATGTATGTATTTGGGCATTTTTATTCGAGAAATATTAAGGTACGGTTAAGTACAATATCCATCTGATTATGATGTAAACAGTGTAAATAAATTGTTTTTTACCTGCTATATGTTATAAAAAACTTATTTATGAAACGTATATTAAAATAGTCATTCGCACCCGTATCGGTGTCTTTGAGGAAGGAAATTTCGGTCGATCAACCATGAAGTAGTAATAATAATAATAATTAATAATAATAATAATAATAGAACAAAATGGCAATATTTTGTAACACAAGTAAATACGTTAAGAGGTGGGGACTTGGGTTTGTGGAGACGTACGAGGACGTCCATGTGAAGTGATTAATATTCGGTGACATTAAAATAGTAACAAACAAACAAACAAACAGACACGACGTTAAACACGATGTATTGTTTTTGTACATCATATAATTATTGAGTAACCTTTGTATATTTCTCGATCTGTTTTTTTTGTCGAGAACGGCTCTTATATTTTGATGAATGAAGACGGAAATTGGTTTTCATATTATTTCTTCCTTTGGAAGTATGAATATTAAAGCGCTAAGCGATTCTTTTGTGAATTTAGTTTTTGTACTAGAAATTACAATACAATTCAATGTTACTGATATATCACGTGACTCGCATAAGTGTGGTATTACTTGACGCACACCGCGTATTGCTTTTTACCACTTAACAATTGCATCCTCTTAAGAAATTAAGAAAACGAAATTAAGATTAAATAGCTCTTTTACTTTATAATTATGTGAAGTCTTGAAGAGGGTAATCGTTCGCATTCCAACCAGTTTTTTTTTCAGCATTTGAATTATTAAGTTCTTAATGGCTACTCTTCTGAATATCTTAATTAAGACGCGGTGTAATGTCTTCTAATAACCCCGTTCATCTCTTGATCCGAGTCAGCGCGTTTCATTGCTTTGCTCGAGTGCATTACTCGTATAAATTAGCTATATTTGGTCAGATTCGTTTTTGTAATACTTCAAGAGCAAGTATTTAAGTGGGTTTAACAATGTGATGTTGTCCAATTGCTGTCTTTAAAACGTGTGCGAGATTTAGCAGTAAAAAAAACGAGTCTCAGCTCTGAAGCAAAAGAACGTGTTGGATTTCTTTTCCAAATTGCGGATCGTTCCTAGAGGATCCTAGTTTCCTGAAGACTGTGAAAAGCATTGTTTTCAAGTACACAATGTAAAAGTGAAAATGAAAACCATAGAATTCAGAGGTCTTAACAATGAGCATTGTTTATTTCTGTGTAAGAAATAATACTTTGCTTCTGTCTGGATTTTAAAATAATTCAGCATACAATACTGAAAATTGTGAGTTATTTTGGTTCCTACGTGGTAATTAATTTTTGTAATTAACAAAAGTGAAAATTTAAAAGCATGGAAGTTTAGAAGTGTGGAAAGTAACGTATAAGAACCCCAGGTGAGACGGGCAAAATGAGGGTGATTAATACCCAATAAGGTAAAATGAATCAATCCTCCGTTGCAATTTTTCTTTGAATGTTATTGTAATTGTTTGTATATTTGTTTAACGATGCGATTTATTAAAATGTTTTTTGAATCGTTTTCAAGTTTTGAATGTCCAGTAAATATTTGTTTCTTTTTATTTCTGGAGAAAAAATCATTCACAAAACACAGTTTAAAATTTTGCTGCTGCACTTTCATCTGGGATCTGATCAATTCGCATAAACAGCAGAGGAGGAAATGAAAGTCGACGGCGATCGAAGCTTCTGATCGATCGATCGATCGACACGTGTGTGACTGCATCGGAAGAAGGAGACTGAAGTAGTCGCTTCTTTCCCTTATCCGACTGAGAGCATGGAGAAGGCACGAACATACATGGAGAGAAACCGACCGTCCTCATACATGGCAGACCCGCAACTTTCCAAACGAGGCGGCGAACGGACAGTGAACAGAAATAAATCATTTTCTCGGTCAAAATCGAAGAAATACTCTCATTTGGATCATGAATCTAGCTGAATGATCACCGATGTACATTATAAGACACGTCTCGGCGTCGACGAAAGTTGCTTACGTGTTTATTGACATCATATTGAAAATAATTCCGGAATCATGTGTCTTCACAATTGCATATTTTGAAAAAAATATTTTTGTTACGAAAAGACACGAATTCTCCTTCGTTAGGAAACCGTAAACTTAATTACTTATTTCTGAAAATATTTTATTCTAGTATGTACGATTTGCCTTATTTACTTTGAAATGCAAATAAATTAAATTTGCTAAGATTTGTTATGGAAGTTTAAACTCTCCTCATAATTTTCCTTCTTAAACCGTGCATTTTACCGTCTCGGTTTCAGCGAGTGAAAATGTATTCCTTCTGGTTTTATAGCTTGTTTCGTAGTGTTGAAGAACGAAGGTATAGAATTTTGTACTCAAATAGTCATTCTTGAACCCCATTGATATGTATTGATCATTTTGCCATTACATAATTGTAAAAGTACTTGTGAATGAAACCACGCATGAAAAAACAAAGATTTTGAACATAAACAGGTTTGCCAACTAAATCTCGTAATGCGTGCCAATGAAAACCAGGAAAATGAAGAACAAAAATTGGCAATATGTTCACAGAGAACAAATGTAATGCTTTTTTCACAATTAATCAAAATATTCTTAGCCGTTATATCTACACCAAAGTCCATTATAATGCTTCTTCACTGTTTAATTCAACTTCATAAATATATAATAACTTTCAGGTGAAAATGGCGATGAGCCTGCAATCGAACCGGGGACTCCTTGTTTGATCGCAAGGGTGTTAACCCATTGACCTTCCACAACTGTACACCATTAACGAACCTTAGCCAGTAGGTGGTACGTGTAAAACTAGTAATAAACTGCACACAGATTTGTGTGTCACCTGGTTCACTTATCTCCTGTTTGGGGTTCAATGTGTCTCAGGTCTTCCGGGTGGAAATGTTGTACAGTTGCGGAAGGCGAACGGGTGGTGTAGTGGTTACCATCCCTGCGATGAAAGCAGACGGTCCCGGGTTCGATTCCCGACTCGTCGCCATTTTCACCAGACCGAAAGTCACCACATATCTTCTCGACGTGTAGAGAGGGTAAACGAAAGAAATATATGCATTCATAAATATATAGTTCGTTTCTGGATGCTGAAATTTTGGCCGTTAGCCCTTTTGAATTTAAATCTACTTTTTAATACGGTAGTATGATGATGGGAACGGAATTTGTACGAATCTAATATCGGATGAATTTTGTCCTTTGATAATTGTGTGTGCTGGAACATTGTAGATGGTGCCGAGCGATTTTACTGCCGCCGCACCCGCCGCCCGCCCACACATCGCACGTCTCCTCTCCACCCCCATCCCCCTTCCGAGTGATACAGCTCCCTCTTTGTTACCAACCCCAACGAATGAGACGACTTCAGTCTTAAGATGCTGTCGAAAATCACGAAAGAACACTTCCAGAGTTAAGAGATTGTATGAAAGGGTCAGTTTATTTCGAATGTTTCTTCCACTTAACAAATCCCAGAGTATTTTTTGCGTATAAATGTAGTATCGTATACGGCAAACTATGGCATGTACGAATTGCTGTTTCTATGCGTGGCTTGTGTTCTGCGAATTATCGGTGACGACCGTGTCATTAATGATACCAATTAATTGAGCCTACATCATATTGTGGACATTGGCTCGTATTCTTTTGCATCTTCTACAAATAAATAATTTAGAGTAAAAAAAATACAATTAAAAAAGAGTTTGGCTTTGTGATGGACGATGAACTAACCTAACCTAACCAGGGGCTAAATACAGTGGAGTATTTCACATTTTTGTATCACAAACACAAAATGGAGATGTTAAAAATGTAATAATAATATAATAAAATTATTGTCAAAAAGCGGAGCAAACTGCATATGACCACGTAATACATATTTTCAGCAGTTATAAGACAACTGTTGTTCCAAAAATATTGCTAATTTATTGTAACTTTATTTAATAGTATAAAGTAATGGTATATCCTTTGTAATTTGTATTCTAAATATGACATTTATTTTGTCAAAAGAGCTCTCGCCCCTTATGAAGTACAATTTGCAGTTGGTCGCTTTGAGGTGTCATGTCTCGCTCGCGTAATATACTTCCACGGAATAACCGTGAGAAGAGCGAATGCTACTTTTCGCATCGAATGACCGACTGCGTTGTGTAATGAATCGACTCAATATGACGTAACTGTGTATCGCCGTGTGATAGACGCAAATGACGCTTCCCAAATGGAGAGCAGCCAATCGCTTCACTTGTGTTGGCGCAGCTGCTGCTAGTTAAGCCAGCTTTTCATGCACGAGTATCGGTGCTGACGTTTTACGCAAAATTAAAATGTTCTTTAGAATCTCGTTTCCTCTGCAGTATTATGGAGAAAATATAATATTGTTGGTCTACAGCTTAAGAAAAACGTTCAAAATGGGGTAGATTGCGGTGTGTAACTTACTATGATAAAGATAAAATAAATTTATTGTCAAAAAACAGTACAAACTGCGTATGACCACGTGGAGGACAATAAACTAATTTACTCTCCGGAAGCAAGCGAGGGACCATACCATCAATTCCGATCAAGAGCCCTAAGGCAGAGGCGGATTCAAAAATTTCACCAAAAGTTCCTAGATAAGATAAAAAGTTAGCTGCGAGTTATAATACATATATAATGTCAATATGTTTGTAATTTAACNGAGTTATAATACATATATAATGTCAATATGTTTGTAATTTAACGCAAATATGTTTGTAAATTTACATGTACAAGTTATTATCGAACTATAGATTATTCTGAGTATAGTGTTTAAATATCATAAGAGTTGACAAAACACTAAATTCACGATTTATTGTTACAATAAACACGCCCCTAGACAAAGCCTAGAGAACCTGTGTAAGAAATCCGCCTCTACCCGATGGAAAAACGGAGAAAAACCCGGGCCAGGTTGGGGATAAAACCAATAGCGTTATTTATGCTTAATTCAATTTACTGATCAACAGTCCAACTTCGTCTGCATAGTAATACAATGAAACTGGTAAATATCGACCTATTAAAGCATACGCTTTATTACAGTGCACTTAGTGGAAATACAGCAAGGTTCCACGAATCACAAAATGAAATACTTTAGAACACAGAGAACACTTCAAACCTTATTAAAATGACGTTTTGGTGCACCTTCGTCCCATTTTCAAGTGAATTAAAATATTACGAGCGAAGACTGAAGTCAAACTGACATTCGTGCCAATGTGTACCAAAATGTTCTATAGGTTCTGAAGAATTTTATATCGCGTTCAGTGGAACCTTGATGTATATCCTCCAGGTATATTTCTATTGGAGCGATAATAAATTGTCTGCTTTAATCTGTCGATATTTATCAATTTCAATCTACTGATCTTCGGACCTATTATTACAAAACCAAATATTGTGTATTTTATTATGATTTTTTAATATTAATACTGAATGTTTTGTCAATAGTTTAGTTGCTTAATGTTGCGTAGTTTAATAAATAGCAGTATATGCCATTATTAATTTCCCACATCCGGATTATACCCGTTTTCAAATATCCGAATTCGAATCACGATCTTTTTTAATCTGGAATCACGAGGTTTGCCCTGTAATACTTTCTCAGGGTAGGAATGTTTCATTAAAAGTATTTCCTCGGAACACTTAGATTATGAGATCTTTATTGAAACATTCTTTGTACGCTGGAGTTACATGTTGCCGATCGTATCGTTCTGTTATCTGTTTGTCGTAAAACCCATGTCACACGGAAGTGTTCTTAAACGACCGGTTGAGGCAATGATTGAATTTCGTCGCTTGCAAAAGACTGGACGTCGTTTTTAACAGATTAATTTATCAGGAAATTCCTTGAAGATAACAGAAAAGTAAGTTTCATATCCGAAGAATAATTCGTTACATATCGAATTTACTATAGAGAAAGATTTATTAAATACGTAAAACTTCAGAATGATAACTGTTCTAAAATAGAATACATTATACAGGTTAATAGGACGAGTAAATGCTACGAGAATGATAATTGAGCTGTGAAGTAATGGATTAGAATTATCGCCAAAGAGAATTTATGGAACTGATACGACTTTAGAGCAAATTTTCAATTACTTCTTTTGCATTTCCGGGGAAGAGTATAGTTTACCCTCCGATACAACTTGATTAACAAGAATGGGTATGTAATTAATTATAATTTATGGTTTAGTATTTTCAATAAATTGAAAAATTTTGTTTAGTTTCACCTATCTTTATAATTAACAATAAAAACTGGAACTTTTTCGCTGACTTAGTAAAAAATGCTAACAACGCCAGCGAAAAGAAACGTCGCTTGAATTGTTATAAATAATAAAGATTGGTGAATGTAAACAAAAAATTTTCAATTTATTAATCTTCATATACCAATCAATATGCTGCTAACTATCCATTATTTAGTATGATATATTTGTATTGGATGAAACGTGAAACACATCCATATCGAGAATAGATCAGCTGATGGCGTGAGGAATGAATGTTTTTTATTTTTTCTGAAGTGTTAACCAGTAGCGGCGTCGGTCGTTTGTTTTCGTTCCGAATGCGTCAGCAAAAACAAACACCGGACTCATTGACAGTTGAGCAGCTCGCCGCACGCCGGCTGCACTCTTTGCTCCTCGATTAGCACAATTACGGTGGAATCAGCACTCGAAGTTAGTCAAATCACCAAGATGTATAATTGTTTTCTTTATTATTATTCTGTTTCAAACCACAACAATATAAATAATAACGAAGAAAAAACATTATTTAATTTGTATCTATCAGTTAATAACATAGGACAAACAATATTGAGGAACTCGCTTGACCTGTGGTTTCGTGATCTCTGCATCTCACCTCAGAAGAACTTACGTNAAAAAAAAAAAAAAACTACGGGAAATTTACTACAAATCGAAGTAAACTTCCATCACTTTCGTGATTTAAAAGTTGATCTGTTTTAGAAAATAACTGTTTTCTCCATAAGACGCAATGTATAATTGTTATTATTTTATTTAAATGGCCGATGAGGCATGTTTTTCAAATTGAAATTACAGTAAGAACAGTTACTCTATTTATTTATGCCGATTTAAGGTAATTTCTACCGACGCCTTGAGTACCGCCTAAACAGATTTAGCGAATCTTGATATCGTATTGCAACTCACCCGCATGTGCAGATCTCGCAGACGCATTGCTCCTTCCTGTATTCCACTTTGGGTGTTTCTCCTTTCTTCTGCTCCACCTTCTTCTTCTCCTTCGCCGTGGTCTTGGTCACCTTCTGGTCGTCCACTTTCGTCACAGATGAAGTCTTCTCACTAACGACTGTTTCATGTTGGTTCACTATTTCGTCGTTCACAATCTGAGTGCTGCTGGAGGTTTGTTGCGTCTTGGAGACTGCGTTATCGACCCCCTTTCTCGTGATTTGACCTGAGGGTTGTTTCACGTCGAGGGATGTGACGGACTCATGGGTGATGTGTTGCTGATCAGAAACGAATTCTTGACTCTGTTGGCTTTGTGAGACGAATTCTTGACGGGAGGAGGACACGTGTTCTTGGACATTAGCTCGATGTCTGGACACGACATCTTGATTTTTATCCGCCTCTGCGATAAACAGTTTTGTGTCTTCTTTCCCTGTTTGTGTCTTGATCTGATCGTTCACGGACTCGAAACTTTGATGGCGCTGTGAAACATTTTCGACGTGACTCACAGATTCTGTCGTGCTGCGTGACACGTGTTCCTGTCGTGATGTAGACTCTCGCCTGTGGACATTGGAAACGGATGAGGAAGAATGATTGATTGGCTGAACAATTTCCCTGCCGTCTCCTTCCACAACTTTGCTGCTCTGTTGAGATCCCTCTTGGACAGATGTGCTAGAAGAGGATCGTACTACGGTTTCTGTAGAACTAGAAACTACTGCCTCTTTCTTGCTCGAAATTTGGGATGTTGACGACACACTAACCAACTTTCCACCCCTCAGAACCTTAGTTCCTGGCATGACGCTGGTAGGAGACTTGCCTTCGATGACTGTGATATTTGCCACTACGTCAGGGATGTTTTCTGTCTTCTTTTTTCCTGGAGAGTGTGCAGTGGGCGGAGACACTTCCACTAGTTTCCCACCTCGAAGGACCCTCTCTGGTTGATTCGCTGCAGGAGATTTGCCTCTTTGACGGAGGGTGGCATCGTCCATGATCGTCACCGTTTCGGTCACACCCGAGACGGATTGTTTCTTGTCGCTGAGTGAAACATCAGAAGCGGAGGACGAAACTTCCACTATTTGCACTCCCCTCTTGAAATCGTCACTTTGCACCACCGAATCTACAGCACTCCTTTCAACTTCCTTCCCGTCGATGTAAGTGCTTATCGTTTCAGTGGAACCTGAACTTGCTTTGCCTTTGCGACTGGATGTGTCAACGCTGCTCGAAGAAACATCCACTAATTTCCCTCCCCTTAAAACTTTTTCTCCGGGAATAATTTTTCCTGCCACCGATCTACTCACTTCTTTTCCATCGACGTAAGTAATTATTGTTTCAGTTGTGCCAGTAATGGAATCATTCTTACTTCTCGTGGAGAACTCTGTCGAAGATGAAACATCAGTGAACTTCGCCCCACCTCGTGATGATTTATCTCCTTGCAACACTGTCTCGCCGCTCGTTCTGCCAACTTCTTTGCCGTCAACATAAGTTATAATCGTTTCCACGATGCCAGCCCCAGGTTCGTTGATTACGTTTTTATTTACATCTGATGTTGACGAAACATCAACCCACTTTCCTCCGCGTAGAACTTTTCCTCCCGGCGCAACAGTCCTTCCTCCCGTGGACCGAGCGACTTCTTTCCCATCCACATATGTTACAGTTGTTTCCTCTACACCCGATACTTCACCATTCTTGTTTCTTCTGGTGCCGTCGGATGACGCTGACACAACTTCCACCAACTTCCCGCCCTTCAGGATCTTCTGTCCTTGGACCGCTGTGGTTTCGCCTTCGGATCTCCGGTCGATTTCCTTCCCATCGATGTACGTGATCACCGTTTCCGAAGAACCAGCGACAGCTTGACTTTCGTTTCGGCTTTGCACGTCGTCGGATACTACCACATATTTTCCATCTCGGAGGATATTATCACTCTTCTTCACTGTGGTCGATCCTCCGCTCTGTCTCCCCACTTCCTTTCCATTCACATACCTTATAATCGTTTCAGCAGAGTCGGACACTGATTGCTTCTTCTGTGTACTTTCTGAAACCGAAGAAGAGGAAGAAGAAACATGCACCAACTTCCCTCCCCTCAATACTTTCTCATTTTCCACTATTCTGCGATCAGATCCCGATCTCTGCAACAACTCTTTTCCTTCTGACACAAAAGCAGTTTCAGACGAACTGATCACTTCCTGCTGCGAACTGCTACTCGCGATGGCTGAAGATGACGATGACAATTGAACCACTTCTCCACTTTCGATGACAGTGCTCACTTCATCCGATTCTTCGCCGTCGATTCTGGAAATGATTTCTGCACCGTTCTTCGCCCCCTTCTTCTTTTTCGATTTGCTCGTGACCTGTGTGGGTGACAGCTGAACCCATTTCCCTCCTCGTAGCACTTTTTCACCCCTCACCACCCCTGCGATGCCCTGCGACGTGGACGCTCGTTCTCTGGCGTTGTTAGCGGCTTCGTTCAGTAAGAAGTCATGCGCGAGTTGTTTCTTATCTTTTCCGGCGATCGCTTGCTCCGATACGATGGTGATCACTTCGCTCCCTCCGGTGGTGACGACGGTGCTGGAGGAGAAGGATTCTCTCTTGCTCGTGGAGGACTTCTTGGACTGGGAGGTCGTGGAAGAAGACGTGGCGACGACGTTGGTGACACTCCCGTTCGACGCGTCGCGCTCACTGACGCTCGTTCCGTTGTCGCGTTCCGATTTGTCTCGGATTACGTTGTGCACTGCGCCGCCGTTGCTAACGCCGACGCTGCTTTCGATCGAAGACGTTCCCGCAACCACCTGTTCGCTGCTGCTGGTCACTTTCGTGCCGCTGGTCGCTTTCGACGTCGAAGCCGCCGTCGTCGTCGTCGTCGTCTCCGAGCTCCTGGATTTGTTCTTGTTCTTCGCCCCCTTAGCCGAAGAGGAGGCCTCTTTCTTGTTGACCGTCATGTCGCGGATCTCGAAGTACTGGACTGACGCGCCTCCGTCCGGGAAGGCGGCGTCTTGGAGAATGAAGCCGCTTCGGTGTCTTTCGCCGCCGAAGCGACGGCCGCCACCACCACCACCGCCGCCACCACCGCCACCGCCGCGCCACTCTCCGCCAATCAGCGTCGCGGACTCCGCCGGCGGTAACCACCGGCCGAACGGCGGTGGGAGCAGCGGAGGCAGGCGGTCGCGGACCGTGGATTGCATTATGCGAGCGAGCGAAGTACGTCACGTCCTAATACGACCCACGCGCAGAGGCGGGCGCGGCGCGGCGGCGGCGGCGCCCGCTTTGGGCATAAGCGGACTGTGGACGACGACCACGTCATGGAAACGACGACGTCACACGAGTGAAGCGTCGGCGGTGGGGGGAGGAGGAAGCGGAGACCCCGATGCTCGGGAGGAACCTAGTCTCACATGTTGGTCACATGACAGACATCGTTACACACATCTTCTTTTGATATTTCGTAGGAGTGATAACAAACTCGTTGTCATACGAGAACTTCATAAGAATACGCAATGGCATCATGTATGCACGCGACACTTTAATCCGTAATATCTCCTATGTAGCATCCATTACAGGTGAGGAAAGTCGAGCGTTGTTCGCTGGATGACGGGTGTCGCTGACGTGTCGCTCTGTGTGGGCGCGTGATCGGTGGAAGACGTAGAAGGCCAGGCGTCACATCAAGGAGACAGACTTCTCGGGTCCTTTTGAAAAACGGTTTCGAGGTCCATGACTCCGCGAAGGACACGCGAGAGTCGAAGTGTCGGAACTGCACTGGCGCGGCCGTGCGCCCCGCGTGCTCACCTATTCCCTTGTGTGGAGGGCGCCACAGCGTACCTTCCGCCGAGGTACGATCGAAGCTCGCGTCCGTCGTCTCCGTCCGCTTCCACGTCGCACCCCCCCCTCGCCCAGGTGGTGCACTGGTAACACGCGTCACTTTGCGACCTCCCCCCACCCCCACCCACGCCTCCCCCTACGACCTTGATCTACATTCGGAGCACAAGTCGATTCTTCCGCTGAGAGGAGGACGGCGGCGATGGTGCATTGGTTTGTTTTCCACGCTACACAAGTTTTTAATCACTCTCTTACTCCATCGAAATAGAAAAAGAATCCTTCCAGTGGGGGAAATCACGCGATGCGGATCTCGAGTTGCCTTCAACTTTCTTCTGAAATGTCTGGAAATACTTCTCCAGGATAGAAACAAATGTCCGAGACAATTGTAAATAAGTATTGCGATGTCAACCCATCTCCTCCCGTTTTCAAATTAAGTACACATGTTCCCGAAAGGTTCCTCTATAAAATATCATATCTCGAAGAAATTAATGAGATATTAACGAAAAGCACTGTAAATTGTTTAGAAAAAAAGTGTTTCGATATAATGAAGTGTCACCTTTGAAGGCTCAAACAAATTTGAAGAGAATGGCTCAAGTAGTTCTCAAGATATAACTATTTCAATATTCGATACGTGACTGTAATTACACGATTTAAAGTATTAAAAAAATATTATCTACGAAATGAATGCACAGAAGAGCGTGTAAACCTGCACACAAAAGTTATCTAATTCCAGGACGTGATAGTACAACCACAATTTCATAATTTATTTAAAATAAAGTACGAATATATCACATCTCTTCTACGATTCGTAAGAAGGAAACTTCTTTAATGTCAATAAAAATATTTCATCTAAAACTTAGATGTTTGAGTCATAGCACATATTTTATTATTCGTTATTTCATATTTAGTAGATTTTTGATAATAATTTGAAAGTGTTTCTTGAACGTGTTTCTCAGAAGTCGTAATAAATGTTATGACTTATTGATGAAGAAAAGATTCATTGAATTATTTCTTCATAAATATTTCAATGGTATGGGTCCAGTAAATTCTACATTATTCATTAAAATATTTTTCGGAACATTTTTATGTAACAAACATAACATACACATGTATTTTTTTTATTTCTTTTATTTCTTGTTACTTTAGACTCGTGCAAAATCTCTGATTTTGTTATGTCCGTGTTTTTTTGTGTACCCAATGAAATTCGTTGATGAAGATTTTACACTTAATATCAATATTCTACCGCGAGGAGTGAAGTTGTTTTGAGAATACTACATTGGCAGCGCATGACTCACTACCACCATTCCAATATTATTTTCACTTAATAATTTGATACAACATTCATCACTGCTAGTGAACACTGCATTTCAACGAACATTGATATAGCACAGCTATTTACGTCTATCATTGTTATCTTATTAAATTTTTTTAAAATATTAATATATTTCGACGTACATTTTCCTCTGGGGGTTTGTATTGTGTGTCAGTTTGTCATTATGTTTTCCGTTGTCATCTGAAAATACATTTGTGTATGTAAACCTTTTTATCCTTCGGGGTAGATTTAACATAAATGTATTATTATTGCGATGTTTAACTTTTGTTACATTAGCCGATTAACCCTTTGCTATATATTCTCGCGTATAGATAAGGAATGAAAAATATTTACGAAGTTGAATTGCCTCAAATTGCTGTCTAACGTAAAACTGATTTATCATCGCACGTTTAATTAATTAATTATGCTATGTATTATCTCGGGGTACATTTGGCGACGGCCTGAGTGACTGATGGTCTCACTCTTTCATCGACGCCGAGAGAGGAAAAAAATAAAACATTGGAAATGTTGACAGGAAATAAAGAAAGACTGGAATGATAAGTACTGCGCCCACATCTCCTCCATGATTGAGGACGCGCAGCGTGAAGAAGGAGAGAAACAGGAAAAGTTGCGGAATGTCGGAAGATGGGGATGCGACAAGAAATAAACTAATGATAAAAAAAATTTGCTTTTGTATTGTAAAGGCTTACTCTGATAGGTTGTTACAAAATGCCAAATTCAAAGGGGTAATTAAGGGTGAAATGTGTGTTTTCTCGAATTCTCTCTATCTCCCAAACTTAAAATTTTTACGTGTTCAAGTTCCAATTTTTAAAACAAAATTATAACAAAAAATGAACCCTAAGATAACAACTCAAACGCCAGTGCGCAGCCGACACGGCCAGTATAGTAAAGAAATTATGACAATGCAAAGTGTTACAAAAGTGTTTATGACAATGCAAAGGTGAAGTATCATTTAAACAGTTCACATTTCGGTCTTGCATCTTTTTATGCGCGGTGATGAGTTACAAATGTGGCTAACAGGTGATTGGCAAATGAGTGACAGATTAGTGACAAATGTTAGTGACAAATGTTAGAGACAAATGTTAGAGACAAATATTAATGACAAATAATGGTGTACAATATTTGTATACAATGTTTGTGACAAATCCTGACGATAAATGTATGTAACAAATGTAAGTGGCAAATGTTGTTGACAAATGATGTTTTTTGTTGCACTTAATGTTGGTAACAAATGCTGGTAGCAAATGTTGGTGACAAATGTTGGCTACAAACTTTGGTGACCAATGTGAGTGACAAAGGCAAATGTTGGTGACCCACGTTGGTGAAGTTTATTGAAAAGAAATAATTGAAAACGCAATTATTAGAAAAGAACACTATTGAAACATACCATGATATTACAACCCGCCCACGTACGACCTGTTGATGAGATATATATCACGTATATAAGCGCGTGTTTGACCACCTGTCGAGTGACAATCTCCATCACGCAACATAGCGAGTGCCACTGGTGCATAGGCGGAAGGAAGCAAGCACCCGCATGAGGAAGTGCGCTACAGGGAACATCCTGTGCACGAGGCGCGCTGTCACTGCTAGACATGGATGTAGAGAATCATTAAGTGAAACCCAGCGAATGCGCACAAACAATTAAGATACAATGAGCGACTTGGGGAACTTTTTTTAAATCTCCCGGATTTTAAAAATGAAATAATGAATTATTATTTATCCACTCGTCTAATAAAATACCTGCAAAGGTCAGGTGAAAATGGCGACGAGTTGGGAATCGAACCTAGGACTCCTGCATTGATGGCAGGGGTGTTAACCACATATCCCTTCTGTGTACCATCCAGGCCTAGCCCCAGAATTGGTGCACAGTTGTGGAAGGCGAACGGATGGTGTAGTGGTTAACACCCCTGCGATCAAAGCAGGATCCCGGGTTCGATTCCTAGCTCGTCGCTATTTTCACATGACTTCTCCATGTGCAGGGTACATGGAATAAATATACGCATTACAATGGTAATATTTGAATGAAGCCTTCTTGAAGTTGTACGGGTTCTCCTGGATAACGCCTCTGAAGGGTTGTTTTTTTATGTTTATTCCCTTTTATGTAATTTCTAATCAAATCGATATAAAATACTATTTATAACTCATGTCACAAATTTAATAGAAATAGATAAGTACTAAATGTCCAAAGCTTTTCCGGGCGAATAAGAAAGTCATTGTGCGACTACAAATATAGTTAATGATTTTTAACGAATTTAATGAGTTTAAACGGTACAGTACACAGTTTTTAATACATCTTCATTAATCAATTACTGACATAAATCTTACATTTAACAGAATAGGTCACAAGTTATGAAACTTTCAAAAATGTTATTTCCTCGAACCATTTGTATAAGAAATTTAATTGAAATTTAATACCTGGCGCGCTCGTACTACCGTAAAGAAGGAGAAATATTATGTAGCAAATATTTTGTACACGGTCTGACAAACACGGTTAAATACGGAAGTGAATGGTCATGCTAGCTCAGAACTCATTTCAGAATCTACTTCGATGACTTTTCAAGGCTAACACTCACTTCAACCTGTTTCCGTAAATCGATTTATTTTCGCTCTCTGTTCTATGGAATATTCTCATTTCCGCGAAGTGGCCTCTTTCCAGAATTTTCGATATCACTAATTGCAGTAAATAAACAGCGCTTTTTGAGCGTTCAAAATGTAGGGATGTAAGTGTTTGTGGGAAAAATCTATTGCGTACATTTTGATTGGTTAACTATCGTGAGAATATTTGCACCGCTCAAATGAGAATGTGATTGCGAAGGAGCGTGAGTTCTCTGAATCTCAAACACAATTGAGGTGTTTCGTCTCGCTCTGTCGCCAGTGACCGTTAGCTAAAAGCTCACCCCCCCCCACCGAATGGAAGACAGCAGCTGCGAAATTTAATCTCGTCAAGAAATCTCAGGAGAAACTTGAGTGCGAATGTTCTTCGATGGAAATCATCAATAAATGATTGAAATCCCCCTTAGATGTCATCCGTAAATTAATCAATGTAAATAAAATTTTAACCCCCACCCCTCTTCATAGCGCCCCTGTAACGATTCATCGAATTATTATCTCCGTCCCCCAAATAATTACATAACACTAGCTCTACTCCCTCCCACTCGTATAGAAAAGTTTTTGCGTGTTTTCGGAAAATGTGACGACTAATTTTGATATTGTCTTAATTCTTCGTTCGTCATTGGTCTGTTCTTTCGTATAGTGCTTGAGTTGAGTTCTATGTCCTGTTTTTTTTAATTCCCTGACCTCCCGTATCCCACTCCTATTAATAATGATTTATTCCATCCATATAATAACAAAATACAAAATAAATAATAATCTTAGGAATAACTGACCACAATTACCAGTAGTGGTGGTCAGTAAGAAATTTATATCAACATAAATGAAAAACAAAGTAATCTTGTGCAGTCATTGCACTTAAATTGCTCTCTTTGCAGCGTATGCCATATTCAAATTCATTAAACGGAAAGAACACTAACACACAGCTAAGATATAATTCTTTAATATTACATTTTACAATTTGTAGACAAAAAGAAACAAAAACAAAACAAAGTTAACATAGAAATGAAATCTTTTTATTTTGGCTGTATAAAATAACATAAATATATTAGATTCACTATTCACCCTCGAGAAATATTCAAAATCGTCAAGCTAAAGAAAATATTAAAAGGTTAAATCTAGTAATGTAAATAGCCATTCTTTCAACTTTGAAGAAAAAATTTTTTAACTGGAGAAACTTTTAATTTCTTGTGGCAATTGCTTTGAAGTATTTTGGTCCGACGTAGTGAAAAGATTGCTTGAAAATATTTTTTGTTACTCTTGGATGCATGAAATTTACATTAGAACCACTTCTGGTGTTATGATAAATATTTGTTGTATCTGTATTGCCACTTTTAATATAAAACATTCTTAATACTTTAAATACAAAAACATGCTGAATTAGTATGATTCATAATTGACTGTATATCGGGAATGAACCGCTGTTGTTATTATTAAAAATTCATTCCTCCCACCCTATGAGGTATGTGAACGCCTTAGCAGCAAACCCGACCCCGAAGTACATAATCCAAAGCAATCTATTCCTTTGCTGAAGTATACAATCAGAATGAACTTGGCATTTGTCAGCTGAGGAAAAAAGGAAGAAAGATTAAAATGGAATGTGCCTCATCATTCCACGTTCATTTATCAAGAGACCTTTTCAGTCACAACGCTCCCACTAGACTCTACTGACGAATCGACACGTCTTGGAGGATATAAAATATCAACATGGCAATATCAAAATTTCTAAGAGTAAATATTGTGCCAGCTTTCTTTTCAACAACACTTTTAGTAATAATAATAAATTTATTGTCAAAAACAGTACAAACTGCATATGACCACGTGGAGGACAATAAACTAATTTACTCTCCGGAAGCAAGCAAGGGACCATCCCATCAATTCCGATCAATGGCCCTAAAGCAGAGGCGGATTCAAAAATTTCAGCAAAAGTTCCTAAATAAGGTAAAAAGTTAGCTGCGAGTTATAATACATATATAATGTCAATATGTTTGTAATTTAACGCAAATATGTTTGTAAATTTACATGTACAAGTTATTATCGAACTATAGATTATTAAAACACGCCCCTAGACAAAGCCTAGAGAACCTGTAT
Organism: Laupala kohalensis; assembly: GCA_002313205.1. NCBI lineage: Eukaryota > Metazoa > Arthropoda > Insecta > Orthoptera > Trigonidiidae > Laupala > Laupala kohalensis. The sequence continues at coordinate 190,337 of NNCF01130326.1, read as the reverse complement.
AAGAAATCCGCCTCTACCCGAAGGAAAACCGGAGAAAAACCCGGGCCAGGATGGGGCAAGGTGCTTGGGGAAAGGTGGGGAGTCAGTCTCGTTGACAATGTGCCTCAAAGTCTTTGGAGAAACTTTTTCCTATTTCAACAAGTTTCACTCCCTCTGTCAATAGTTTGTTTACTTCAACGAAGAGTGTTGTACACACAAGAAATATTAGCATCAATAGCCTCTCCAAGTATCCCAGATCGTATAAGATTCACAGGACACAGACCTTAGATGGTTCCAGTATTTTTCCTCTCTTTTGCGACAGTGCTTCTGCGCCAACTGTTCGTCTATATTCCTCCATTTCCTAAACGAGACGTCCCTTCTGGGTTCCTTATCACGCTTTTGCCCCACCGGTGGCGCAGGTGGTAGTGTTGTCGCTCATCACCCAATCATCCCGGGTTCGATTGCCGACGGGACCAGAAAAATATGCAGCTTTTCACATTTATGTCCAAAGTTCATATAGCTGTGTCTACCAAAATGCGAACCGTTCTTCCTCTATCCAACTCCTCCTAGTATCAATGACTGTTACTAATTACTAACTACTTCTACTAACCCCTCCACGTGGGCCAAGTTGTTGGTAAACTCAGCTAAGCGGCCCATCTACCAACAATAGTCCCTACCACCCACCTTCTACCTCCTATCGCTCCATGTAGATAAGCTTCAATAGCACTTGGCTACATTTCCCATTTACAAATACAACAATATTATCATGGTTTTTCAGAGTACGGCCATTGCAACCCAATTTTCTGTCTCTTTTTTTCTACATTTAGATATTCCTAATGGTTTTCTACGACGAAATTACAAGTCATTATGAAATTGAATCCGCTATTTTATTGTAATTTAACAATTAGGTTAATCGTTTAAGGGTTACAAGGCTGTTCCTTAACTCGTACAGCCGCCTCTCTGATGAGGCGTGAAAAGAAATATTTTAAACTATCTTAAAACAAACATTTNTGAGGCGTGAAAAGAAATATTTTAAACTATCTTAAAACAAACATTTTGTCTTCACTAAGTGTTAAAAAATAACAATTAAAACACTCCCCCGCGTACAGGTGTGGTTCGTTAGTTTTTTAAACTTTTACCATTTCTTCTAGAAAAAAAATGAATCGACAGAAAAACAACCATAAAAGTCGAAATGATTATTAAAATTTCAGAAGTGAATCTTTTTTAAGACAATTTTCTATTGCTCGCATTGAGGATTCTGCCGTAAGAACGGGGTTGATACATCCCCTCCCATTAAGATGTTTTCTTAAGATTAAGATATAAATTTTTCTTTGAATTTCTTAAATGAATAAAGCCTTTTGATTTTTTATTCCAGCGAAATGTTTCTCAAAGCATTGTACATACTTTAACGATAATTGTGAATACTATTACAGGTGACCATTAAACTAAAACAATTTTACATTTAAAAAATGATTTTAGTACATTTGTATTAGAATAATTGTTCATCTTCAGAAATATTTTGAACAATAATATTGTAGGCTTGTTATATCGGATGTTTTCTTCGTATTAACATTTTTCACAGTTAAACTAGTGCGCGTTTGACATGTTTTCTAATTAACAATAGTTATCAAAAATTATATTCCCCCCCCCTTCTCTTCAAATTTTGCGCTCTTGCACGCTTAATGGTAAATATGACATTTCACAGCGGTGACATTGACAGGAACTATTGGGTGTTTTACAGAAAAAGGCTGCTGATTAATTGGGCCATGTAGTATGTCATGGCAATTAAGTTCTAAGAAGTCATTCAGTAGAACCACTTTTCCTTTGCGGTTGGCGCTTCTCGTCGTTTTTTCATCCGCGACTCCCCTATGCGCGAAGTTGCGGTTACCGCGCCCGGCGACATTCGCTTGTCCGTCCATGCGTCATCAATTTTCCAACGAATTCGCAATGAATCTTTCTGTACTTTCTGAGATACGCGCGAGCGCATAACCCGATTGTACATTTAAGTCCACCGCTATATTTAGTTGTTGAGAAATGCAGCTAATAAATCGAGAACGTTCAGCTAGAAAAAGGCATGATCGTTATATTCGTTTCGAATCCTGTTATACCAAGGTTGAGATAGAACCAATTTTATTGGTTTAAATTTTAAAAGCTCATATCAAAAGATGATATTATTGAATAATTTGTGTTCCTCATTCTTTTCCTAATTTTTGAAAATGTGTTACTTTTTTAACAGTTAAAGTATTCATTTTTTTTTGTCTCGCAAAATGATGTACCCGAGTGGTAAATCTACTTTTACTTCCTGAAATGGGAATGTCTTTGTAATGTGGGGATCGATTTCTCAAAAAACGTTAAATGAAAATTTGTCACTTTCGAAAAGGAGAAGACGGAGAAGGATTGATTGATTTTATTTAAATGAAAATACTTTCCAGTTCTTGAAATGAAAAATGTATTTCGTTTGAATTGTTCACATAGTCGTCAAGTAAGTTTTCTTTTTCCTTCAAAATTTTTGCTTCAACAAAAAGTGCATCCAATGTCCATTATCAAGTGTTGCAGACCACGAAGAGAAATGGCGAAGAAGAATGGTGTATTTTTTCCACTTTCTGGAGAGGAAAAAAACTATTTCTATTCACATGTAAGTTTTTCCTTTACTCCAATTGAGATGAAGGGAAGGAGAAATCTACCTTTCACATCACTTTCGTCATGAGGTTATTCTGTAGTTTCGATACTTTGACGATGGTTTCGTATCGTCTGTATCTTTCGCTGTACGATTTAAAGCTCTTTGCTTTATCCTTTCGGATAGTCATAGAGCAACAAACTATTCCATGAGTGATACTCATATACTTTCTCTTCTAATAATTGACGTAAGTGGCGGATCTATGGGGGGG
>NNCF01130326.1:176416-186899 GCA_002313205.1 Laupala kohalensis | reverse complement strand
TTATAACTCGCAGCTAACTTTTTATCTTATCTAGGAACTTTTGCCGAATTTTGTTTGAATCCGCCTCTGCCTTAGGACCCTTGATTGGAATTGATGGAATACGTCCCTTGCTTGCTTCCGGAGAGGAAATTAGTTTATTGTCCTCCACGTGGTCATATATTGCAGTTTGTACTGTTTTTTGACAATAAAATTTATTATTATTATTATTATTTGAAACATCTCTTCGCAGGATACGTCCTTGCCCCTTTTCATAAATGTACTACAACGGTTATCCGGCGTTTCCCAGGTTTGAAAAGAAACTTTACTAAACATTCTGGTATTAAATCACCAGTCAAAAGGTCTGGATTTTTTAGCTCATTTTGCACAGCTGGGTTTTATAGTTAGTTCCCATACTTTCGTGATGAATTTAAAATTTCACTTTTGTTCATTTGAAAAATTAAATATCACGAAAAAACACCCTACAGAAACACACACAACTTTAAGTATTGAAAACTAGTATGTACGTAATTACGAATTATTTTAAAATCCAGACAGAAAAGAAATCTACTTTACACTGGAAGCACGATAAACAAATCGCATACTTAAAACTTCTTTGGTTTTCGTTTCACTTTTAGGTTATGTACTTGAAAACAATGTTCTTTATAATTTTTTTGCACAGAAAATTACATTTGGAAGATTTATTCGTTCAGTGGATTCTCCTTCCGCCTCACGTGACGCAATCGAACTCTGGCGGACGCATTAGGTAGCTTCATAGTCAACAGAAGATTCACATCCACTGATTAGAAGTCAATTTCATTCGTTTCTCTGGTTCTGTAATTCATCAATATTAATCAATCCTTTAGAAGTTTGAATAATATTATCAATTTTACTTTCTCCGATTTCCATACCACAGACATTTCAAATAATTCACCTTTGTAAAAGTATAGATTCAGCACCGAAGGACTTTATTTATAGTGCGCTTTACGCCCCAAAGAAACTCATCAATATTCATTCAATTGGATTGTTAGGTAACTCTGAAGTGGATGATCGGCTCGTTATAAGCTCATTCTTCATTCTTATTCTCACTCCCATTCGGTCAAATGGTCAGAGTACGTTATGTGGAAGATACGTGTCATGAACCTCGTGAACCGACTGCGCTACGTCTTTACAAATTGTTCCTCCGAGGTCTTCGAATCGAGAGCCGCCATCTTTCGCTGCGGGCGACGAGAGTAACGCACCGTTTTGTCCCCGAGTCTGTTTACCAAGAAATTTGTTCTATTCTTATAAGCAGAGGGTTAGGATTCTTAAGTGCAAATTCCATATGAAAAAGTGAAAAGATGCTGAAAATAAGGGGGGGGGGAAGGACAAAAAGATGCCATTTTATTCATCTAATTCGAAAAATCATCTTCCTCTTCTAATTCATTGAGTCACAAATAAGTTAATCAAATCATCATTCACCAGAAAAAGGGAAATAATAGGAAGGAAACATACTCCAGGTTTTTATTTTTGAGACCTTGTCCTTCAAATCGTTTAATAGCTGCAGTCAGGTACACGCGTTTACTGAAACTAGATAATGGCTTACAATTTGCATGTTCACTGCAAGCTAAGGAAAAATAAAATAAAATGAATTAAATATTTGATATTGGTTCGGAACCATATATAAATGGAATAAAACACACGTCGTATCTCTTATGAAGGATACAATGCACTCTAGAGGATTGTTGAAAAGCAAAGAAAAATAATTATGGTCACGATAGGGAGGAAAGGGGATAAAGAAAGATACCAAAAAAGGAAATAAACGTGTTTAATAAATACCTCCTTTCTCATGTCGTAAAGATGAAGTGGCTCGTTGCGCAGGGTCGTGAGGCCGGGTGACAATGTTGAGACAGCATAACAAAACACATTTAAAGAGTCTGTTCGTAGACGCAAGGAGGGGAGAGAGTGAAATAGACCGTGTGTGGAGAGAGAATGCATGCTACCCGAGCATCCGGATTTCACCCCCACAGGGGACAGATGCCGCTGTTCTACCTCGTCACTCCCACCTTTTCCACGTCTCAGTCGACCCCCTTAGGGGACACTGCGATGACACCCCAATAGTTCCTTATCTGTTACTCTTCTGCCACTTCTGCCCTCGTGGGTTCAACCCCCGTCTCCGTCACTCTCTCTCTCTCTCTCTCTCTGCCGCCTGGAGACGACGAAGGATGAATAACTGCTCGAGACACTCTGACCTGGCTCAGGCTTCGCCGCCCAACACGTCATGTGTGAGTAAACATTATAAGGGTTTTCATCTTTGACTGAGTTTCTCTGTGTTCACCCCTATCTACCCCTCCTCAACACTTAGAAAAACCCCTCCCTCTCTTCAACCAGACGTCCTCCGCGTCTGAAGGTCTCGCACGGGTCCCCTCGCTCGACCAATTGGTTAGACGGGGACCCGAAAACGCGACACTCATCTAGAGACAGAATTTCACACTGTGATATCCTTGCGAAGAACTTGAATTAACACAATGACAAAAGGTATGCTCCTAAAAATCTTAACGCAGCTAATGAGGGAGCAATAAATGTATGTCAACATTCTTCTGTATATTTTCTCTAGAGCGGTACTATAATCATACGATTTCGATTAATTCGCAGAATAGTATTAGAAAATACGCGAATGAACTTAGAAACAGAAGAAAAAAAATGTTGCAGTGGAGAATGTGTTAACGTACCATAAGTACTTTCCTTGATTGTGTTCCTGAGATGACGCTTTTTGTCTGTCAAAATGTTTCAACAAAATCAATTTGTTTCAAATTTGTCCTAAATATTTAGAGTTCATTTCCGATTACGCAAATGAGTGTAAGCAGTTTGTGATAATAAATTTATTTATTTACAGATGATTCACTATATGTGCGTATACAGTATACGACATATCTACAAACATAATAGATTTAGATTGCATTATTGACATTTGTATTAAATTTTATTGTAGAGCTTTTTCTGTAGCGGCAACATTCTTTCATTAGTACCAGGATTACGATGGACCAGGCACGTGGCTTGCAGGAAATTCGAGCACCTCAACCCCCCTCCCCCCACAAAAAAATTAATAATTGGTTATTACAAACTTTTATAACTCACAACTTGCAAATATCTACTCGCGGAGGGGTGTTTGCAACGTCAGGTGAAAATTGCGACGGACCAGGACTCGAACCCGGGACCTCCTGCTATGGCTGCAGGTGTGCTATCCACTGCACCACCCGCCAAGTGCACCTGCGGCCGGAGCACGAAGTCCCGGATTCGAGTCCCGGTCCGTCGCAATTATCACCTGACTGTTGACGTTGCAAATGAAGGGAATCTTTCGTAAAAATGAATAAATACTACTAAATAATAATTATTTCAAAATAAATAAATTTTTCCAACCGGAGAACGAAAGCTTGTTTCACGGAACAATTCCATTATTGATGGAAGTAGCTACAAAGCAGTCGATTGTGGATGCTATTTATAACAATGCTCATCATCTCTAAACAGTTAACCATAGAGCTACAACTACACACGATTCATCGAACAACTGGGTTTCTTAAGCGATTGCTTTAGAATTCGCGAAGGATGATTATCTTTAACGTAACCTAACCTCAATAATTTAAGAAACAGTAGCATGTTTACAGTTCTTCATTAGATCTAATCTCTGTTTTGCCTCATGAACGCGATATGTGCAGATGGAAGGTCAAAAGTCATGGAACGCATATAATCTTCGCTGGATCTTTACGAGTCCTTCCTCGAAACAATATATCAAGCTTTAAATATTCATAGAGATTTGCCAGAAAGTTGACGACTGAACATATATGATATTTCTTATCTCACAACCGATAAAATACATGTGTTATGGAATAGGAAAATTATGGAGAAAAAAAATGAGTTTAATGTTTTCACCATAAAATATAATGGTGTCGTTAAAATAAAATGTTGGAAAAAAGTTAACATGCAAATAAAGTTCATGATTGAGACATGCCTATAAATTAAAATTCGGTTATTCACGTACCTTAGTAGTTCTTACCACGTGCATGACTCACCAAACGACTAGCTTAATCTGCAAGTGTGAAAACATTGTGACTAAATGAATCCCACTTGAATGCTACAGAGAGCAAAGTTTAGTTTTATTATGCGTTCTCCAATGTTGGAACCGCCCTCATGTATATCATTATATCTTATTATGGGTTGAACCAAAATATTGTGTTTTTTTTATCTGTTACTAAACGAACAGAATGTTTTGAAACTTCTCTCGTCCAAATAGACAAAGTTTAATTTCCATAGATTTATAAGTACAAGCTTATGTTTTGCTGAATTTTGGTTTGAGTCAATGCGATTTTTTTTTTTTCAAAATATATCAACTTTAAAATATTATATAATTTTGACCACTTAATAATATTACAAGAATACTATCTTGAGGATTAGGTCAGGACGAAAAACCACAACTACGTATCTCGCCGGCGTTTCGAATAAATTGTGTCCATTATCAGGGTTCATTAAACCATTTCTAAAACCACATCTCCGTCCATTACACCTACACACCAGACACATGCTAACCACTTAATGCATCAAAACGTTTTAGAAATGCTGAAACAAACCTTCAAGATGGATACAATATATCCGAAACGTTGGCCAGTTAAGTAGTTCCTTTTTGTTTCCCGACCTAATCCTCAAGATGGTATCCCTGTGAAAAAGTTGTGTCAAGTCAGATAAAAGGTTATCTTTTTTCTGTTCTACAGAATATAAAGGACCAATGGTAAAAAATTTCTGCTTCCGATAGCTCAACGCAAAATAAAATGAAAAAACACACTTCAATGTCCTTCCCTATTCTATTCATGATGAAATAGTTAAGTCTTATGGAAACCAAATACTTCCAACGTAAAGTTTCCTAGGGAGTCTGGACTCAATTTCTAATTGGGTATAAAACCCATCGCTGTAATATGAAGACAGAATGAAAAGACGCTGCAAATGGTCGAACATTATTCTGAAACATTTTACGGTACGTTACGGTGAACTATGGAAGGTGCATGCATCTTAAGTTGGGAGACAATAACACTCTTTAAGCTACAATAATTATATTTGACCTCAAGATTCACATTGAAATTTATATATTTTTTAAAACATCGGAACGTTCACGAAAATAAGTAAAAGAGAATTTAAAAATGATTTTTTTCTGTATTTGCAGCTTCTTCAATGAAAGAGAAGAACGCAATAAAAGAACACGTGAACTTGATGAATCCTCACAGGAACTCCCCTTGGGCCGCGCGCGCCATTTCCTCTTCTAGCCGTCACGCGAAATGTCACCAGACAAAGAAAACGAATGAGCCATATTTAGTTAGTTGACGTTGATTCTCATTAAGAAACTTCAATTAATTCAAGGTGGAAAATTTAATAAGTATATTTCTTCATTTTTTAAAAGAAGTTTATTTATGTTTAAAAGTATAATAAAATGTTTTCATTCTGTAAAGTATGATGGGGTAGTTCCGAACACAATTTTCTCTCACCGGACATGCCACCTCAAATATTAATTCGGACATTTATTTATAACGCAAAGTTGCCCCCCACCCCCACCCCGAACGTTTAATGGAAAATTTTACGTAAAATGTACTACAAATGGAGGGGCGTAAAAAAACGTTCGCCAGTTTTAAAATAAAAAAAACAATAGATAAAAAGAGTGAACGCAATACAGACCTGAATTTTTTTTCACTATCCCTGATGTTGAAAGCGACTCTTTCATAGTGGAGCAACAAAATATTTACAATTAAATCCAACTACAAGAGAAATGTACTGAAAAGGAAGTAATGAGATACAACGTAAGAGTAATGATTACGTAATTATAACATACAAAACACGTGACCTAGCTCAGCCTTCAATCAACTAAAGCGATCAACTTTACGAAAAATCTTAGGAATCGATGGACCAAGAAGATGAAGAATTATTTCATAAATGTAAATAGAGTCCTTAGTACTTCTTCAGATGAGAAGTATCCCTAGGTAAGTCATATTCCTTGACGGCGACTCTGGATACACAGAATATCCAACATGGCTGCCATTGCACGACCGTTAATCCAGCGCAACATGTTTCCAGCAAATGAGATCGAACTTCTCCGATCGACTTGAGACTAGAATCGCCTCTCGATGCTTCAGGGAATGGCACCAATGGCCTCACAGGACATTTCAAGTCGTAAGGAAGTTTTCAAGTAGTTTGGATATGTTTGTATGTCATCTTGTTTCTTTTTTTTCTTTTGGCAGGGAACAAATAAGCACATAACGCCTTGAATAGGTGGATCGTCAATAGTTTTTTAAGAGAATATTTTAATGACGTAAATTCATAGTGGATGGCGCTCATTGTTCAGCGCTATCTGGTGGCAGTTGAAGATACTAGCAGTGACGTCACATCTTCATAGCTTACGCAGATTTGCAGCAGTGAGTCTGAGCTAGTGAAATGGTGAAGAATGGAATGTGCGAAGATTCTGTTGCAACGGTCATCGGATGGCAGCCATATTGAATAGTATGTGTAATTACTGTCTCCATTCTGTGTATTCGAATGTCTCTGTCTGGGAGAGCATTTCGTTTCAAGACGATCTGCGAACGTTGTTAAATTGGATTTACGTCTTGATTGATCGATTCCGAAGATTTCACGTAATGTAAATTGTTGTTTTGAGCGTTTATTTCTTGTTATGTAATAATTCATAACAAAGAAATAGCTCTTCATTCATTAAGAAAACACAAAACTAGAAGTGGGATTTTCGTTTGCTTATCAGCGATTGTGATGAGGGGCGTGAACTAAAATTAAATAAAACGTCCTTGAATGGTCGAAATTGACTTTCAGGGGAATAAGTAATTACATACGATAAATTTAAACTGTTATAAACAATTGTAAAATAATTTAAATATTGAATTTACCCAGCAATAGCAATAGTATTCGCGTTAACAGTAAAACAATAATTACATAAGTTTTGTTTTTAAAGTACTCCGTACTTTGTGATCAATAAAATTTGGAAGTTTTGTAATAAACATTTTTGTCTTCCGCAAATCATTAATAGACTTAATTTATAGTTAAATCAACAGAAACTTACACAGTGCAAATTTTCGAACCCAAAATCCCGGATATTAATGTAATGTTCAAGTAAAAGATTATTTATTTGGAGTTTCACTTTTATTGGAAACACATTTGAATTTCTACCCCCCATTTGTGCATTGAATTTCCCCCATTTGTGCAATGTCAAATACTCTTTTAAAATCTTGTAGTGCAGGGCTTGTTAAACATGCGACACGGGCAGTTCGTATTAGATACGCGAAAACTTTGACTAATGGAAGGAGATTGTCTAAATTGTGGGAATAGGGTTTGTTCCAGGTTTGATGTTCAATTTCATCTTCTAAATACCCCTCTGAAGCATTAACTGACTAAACTCGGTAAGTACTACCCAGATAAGCTATTGATTGCTTATCCATTGAAATTACCAAGCATTTCTCATAACTCACGTAAATTTCATGCACAGAAAAAAGTCACGATCATTTTTTGTGTCACTCCTGAAAATTATTGGTTATGATGGATAGTAAACAAAGCATGGAATTAGTAGTTGCTATGTAATATTTCTAAAAACACAAAAACGATAGAACCAATGCAATGAAATATGTATTTAAATCGAGTCTTCAAATCAGATATAAAAGAGTCATACAATCAGTGGCGGATCTATGGGGGGGACGGGACGGGACGGGACTAAGGGGGCTATAGTCCCCCCTCCATTGTATCTGAACTCTTGCCAGATAAAATTGCAGTTGATAAATGGCATACTTTGTAAAAGTATTACCAGATTAATAATTGTTATTAATTATAATCGTAATTAGTTAAAATTGATATTGTTATTGATTATACCGGTTAATAACACGAGATTAATGAAATTAATAACCATATTATTAAAATTAATAATACCATATTAATAACTAAAAAAAATTGTTATTTTTAATAATTTATTTGATGTATTTTATTTAAAGGTTATATTTATAAATATTGAGTTGTANCCCCGGTTAGCCCCCCCTCCCTTGATTACGGCCTGGATCCGCCACTACGTACGAGTCACAAAGGAAAACACTTGGGAGGTTCCTGTTGTTCTCGCAACCGCGCATTTTATTTAGGTAATGAAAATGGCGTATCGACATTCTTAGTTTTGATTGTTGAACGGCGCTTAACACCCAACGGGAATAAGATGCTTTTTACTTTAAGAGTCATGGAAATGCTGTCCCGATCTGTTTACCCAATTACAAGAAGAAATTGTCAAATTACTACCACCGAGTTTGAGTCACTTTTCCAGTCACTAATAGATAGATTCTTCTGACTTGAAACCATCCCTCAACCCAATATTTCACCACCCCTATTCCCTAACCGAAGTCCAACGGTTAGGTGGAAGAGCCTGAAGGCCTCGTGGCTGCTGAACCTCCTTTTGCCAAAAGGCTTAAAATAAATAATTAATAAAAATTTTCCTTCGGGTAGAGGCGGATTTCTTACACAGGTTCTCTAGGCTTTGTTTAGGGGCGTGTTTATTGTAACAATAAATCGTGAATTTAGTGTTTTTTCAACTCTTATGATTTTTAAACACTATACTCAGAATAATCTATAGTTCGATAATAACTTGTACATGTAAATTTACAAACATATTTGCGTTAAATTACAAACATATTGACATTATATATGTATTATAACTCGCAGCTAACTTTTTATCTTATCTAGGAACTTTTGCTGAAATATTTGAATCCGCCTCTGCCTTTGGGACCTTGATCGGAATTGATGGGATGGTCCCTTGCTTGCTTCCAGAGAGTAAATTAGTTTATTGTCCTCCACGTGGTCATACGCAGTTTGTACTGTTTTTTGACAATAATTTTTTTATTATTATTAAAATCCCTCGCGAGTGTTCGAAGTTGTAGGAAAGCTATTGGAGACTGCTCTGGAGGGACGCGAGTGGTTTCAAATGTGACTATAGGAAACTATCGATACTTGGTTAGTAACTTTCGATTGCTGTCGCTAGTCGAAACTATCGATAGTTTTCAACCTCCGCCGAGCGCTGCTCGGGCGACCGCCACGAAGTGAAGCGTTATTCGTTCGGTCTCTCCGCATCACACCGAATCTCTATCTTCGGGCGACATTTATTTTTCTCGTCGATTGATTCGGGTAGACAGACGTGAGGGGCGTTGTGGGAATAGGCGCGGCGCGGCGCGACACGACCGCCATAACGAGCAGTGGACTGTCAATGCGTGGCCTACTTCCTCCCGATTTGGTCGCTCGCCCTCGGCTCCGTTTGCCTTGGATTGCCTATCCCCCTCCCCCCCGCTCGTCACCCCACTTCGTCAACCCCCTTTGCCAGCTGATGCTGCACCCCCCTCCCCCCCTCACCTAAGAAGGAAGAAGAACAAATAAAATGAAATAAATTTACTGTCAATTAATTTAATTAAATCAATATCTATTTTATGATCGTCTTCAATCTTCAAAATGTTCTATTAAATTGTGTCTTCTTTTTTTTATAGACAACCAACAATATATTTTAGGTCAATTAAATCTTCTTAAATAAAAAGAAGTCAATTGATGGGTTTTAAAATATAGGTAGGCTAATTTTAAAGTAAATGTATAATTTTAAAATCCATCATTTGACATCTTTTTATTTATGAAGATTTAATTGACCTAAAATATATTGTTGGTTGTCTATAAAAAAAGAAGACACAATTTAATAGAACATTTAATTTATTAATAAATATATTCGCAGATTTGTGTACGACCACAGGAGGTTGGGGCAATATAGTTAATTTAAGTATGTTTCTTGTATTGTATCTTAATATGTAATATATTTTAGTACGAGCGTAAATAAATTCGTATTTTTTAGTATCATCAGTATAAGATCTATTTCTCTGCCTTTTTTTAAAGTTTCGTTACATATTTAGATTCAGGTAAAATGGCGGAAGAGTAAGCCTTGTGTCCTGAACCATATCTTACATAAATTAATTCAATAATATATTTTCCGTCTGCATATATAATTAATAACAATTAACACGATCCTATATTTTAAGATCAGACATATTTACTGTATAAAACAAATAAATTTTTTAACGTACATTGTCTCTTAAGTTGTCAATTAGCCTGAGGATGATCCACAAAAAAGGATTGAATCGTTCTACCTTAATTTATTTATTTGTGTTTTAGAGTAAATATGTCTGTTCTTTAAAAAATAGGGTCATTTTATTTGTTATTAAATTCAATCATTATTAATTCTTTTAATTGCAGTGTCATAAAATAATTTTAGGTACTCATTATATTTGAATGTATTATTTCGAGAAATATGTTATGTTGTTTTAAAAAAAGTTTTAAAGTTATTGAGATAATAGAAAGAGAAACACGTCAAAATCACTCGCAAGTTTGACGGAACAGCTTCGGTGTCCATTCTGTGTGTGTATATATATATATATATATATATATATATATATATATATATATATATATATATATATATATA